>JAVJAQ010000143.1:321992-921992 GCA_032362365.1 Zygogramma bicolorata
AATATCCATGATTGGGGTTTCGTAAGGTTCATATTATTTTTTAATACTCCTGTGCAACCTGCATAATGACTAATTTTACAGAATTTTTCAGTTTCTGGAAGACTTATATCGTTACTGATTCGGTGAGCAACGCTACTTCAAAGCAACTGTAACCTACTTCCGAAATTATTCAAATGTTCTCCTCTGTGCGGGCGAGTTCTAGTCAATTCCTGGACCAAACAGTCCAAATCCTCACGATTGGCGAAACATTGAATCAGTGCGGCCCTCAGGGCTGTCCAATTGGTCAGTTCTGATCGATACCATGATTTGTGCTTCGTTTACTAATTTTTTGTGAACACAATCACATATATGATTATTCAATTGAATATCTTCCGATTTTGCATAGGTATTTATCAAACTTTGACTTCTCCCAATGAATTTATTCGAACTATTGCTATCTTCATAGAATGGCTTAATGATATCCGAATTTGACTTGAAAAAGGTTCCAATTCATTTTATTACCTTGAATTTTGTTTGACATTTCGTTAAATGTGTTTGAACTAGTGTTTTCTGAATCGAAGGTGAGAGAATTTGATAATCGATTAATGATATCGTCAATGTTAGACATCAATATGCGCAAAACTTTTTTCAAAATTTTTTCTAACCTAATTGTCTTCGATAGACTGGCCTATTCTAACGTGTCCAATAGACTGACCTAACTATTTTTGTTTTAATTATTTATATGAAAACCGCATCAGCCATTCGGCTAGTAGCGGCACAGTAAGTACATTAATACATCAATACTATGTTCTCTACATTACATTGAGTACATTAATAGGTTGATTGTTATATTTTGAAAAGAATATTAATTTTCCGAAGAAAAGAAATGACGTTGTCATGATCACAACTCTTGAAGATTTCACGTAAGTCACTGGAAAGTTTATTCCTCTGTCTTTCGATTTCAAACAGTGGACACTCCGACATTATGTGCTTTATTGTTAATGGTACCTCACATATGAAACACTCTGGTTGGGGTAGTTTTGAAAATAAATGTTCGTGTGTAATTCGGGTGTGGCCTAGGCGGAGACGAGTGATAACTACCTGATGGAAACGACTGGTTGGCGGATACGACCATGGATGGAATGCTGGTTTTATTTCCTTGAGCTTAGATGTTTTTGATTGCCAAGTTTGATTCCATATTTAAACAATTTTAGAGCAGAGAAATGATTTCAAATCTGTTGATATTGCTTCAAAACAGGAAGTGATAGATGAATCTTCTAGGGCTTCTTTGGCGTATGTGTCAGCTAGATCATTTCCGCTTATTCCGGTTTGTGAGGGAACCCAGACAAAAATTATGGATTTGGTGTTCAGCATTTTCAGCTCCTCTTCAATCATGTTAACCACTGGATGTTGGCTATATGTTTTGGAGATGATGTGTAGAGAGTTGATAGAGTCCGTTATAACCAAATAGTTTTGTGCTGGAGATGATTTTCAGTAACAGAGTGCCTTATATATTGCAAAAAGTTCCCCAGTGAGAATGGTGGCAGTTTCGGATAGTTTGAATTTCTGGATTTCATTTTTCGTAACAAATGCTTAAGCTACACCACTATTTGTCTTGGATGCGTCGGTGAATATTTGTTGATGTGTGAGATACTGGGATATTATGGTATGATAGCCTATTTGGAATGATTTAGGATTCGTATCGTTTTTCTTCAGAGAATGTAAGTGGGTATTAATGTAATATGGGGGAATGAGCCATGATGGAGTTTTATAAATGTTCATAGATATGGTTGGAGGGAATTGATGAAGGTATATCATATTCAGGGAGCGTTGGTTTCTTTCATAGAAAGGAATATGCAATTTCGGGTATTGTCGTGATGGTAGGCGAGCTGTTCTGAGTTGAGTTTGAAGTTTTCCTGCATATGCCAGACTCAGTTTCCGCCTTCTCAAGTTTAAGGGTAGCTCGCCTAGTTCGAAAAGAAGGCTGTCTATAGGGGTTGTTCTGAAAGCACCAGAGATAATACGAAGTGCGTTGTTCTGGATTGTATCCAATATTTTGAGAGTGGAGACGGATGCTGATGAATGAGATATGCAGCCATAGTCTAGTTTTGAGCGGATAATGTTTTGCCTTCTGCGCCCCATTGCTTGTTTGTGAGATATTTCAGAATGTTCAATCTTTTTTGGCATGATAATGTCAAATTTAGAATATGGGATTTCCAGGTTAGAGACTGGTCGAAAATCATCCCTAAGTATTTTGTTTCGGTATTATAAGAGAGTGATCGATTTTTGAATTTCAGAGTCGGTATGTTCTGGAGTTGTTTTGGCCTTTTGGAGAAAATTATACATTTGGTTTTTTCAGGTGAGAATCTAAAGCCACTTTCCGCAGACCATGAATCAAAATTCGTCAGTTCCTCTTGAAGTAGTTGAGCCATGCTGTCGATTTTTTTTCCTTTTGTGAATATGATGAGATCATCGGCATATAGTCTGACTTGAACTGGTTTCTGTAGGGTTTCAATAATGTCGTTGATTCTTATGAGAAAGAGAATGGGGCTTATGACAGATCCTCGTGGGGTACCGTTTTGTTGATGCTTTGAAGATGACATAGATCAATTTGCTTTCACCTAAAATGATCTGTTCGAGAGAAAATGCTGTATGAATGCCAGAATATTGCCCTGATAGCCCCAGGTTACTAGTGTTTTGAGTATTTTATGGTGCCACGCCATGTCGAAAACCTTACAAAGGTCGAAGTAAATTGCCATACATTTTTGACCGTTTGAAAAGACCTCGTTGATATTGGTTTCGAGGTCTGCAATATTATCTATCGTGGATTTCAGAGGACGAAAGCCGGCCTGTTCCATGATTAATCTGTTGTCTTTTTCCTAGTTCCAGATGAGTCGTTTTTAAAGATTTTCTCTATCAGTTTGCATAAAACACATGTTAGAGCTATTGGTCGATAGGAGTCTGCCATGTTAGGTGATTTATCTGGTTTTGAAAATAGGAACTATATTAGCTAATTCCCATAGTTTTGAAAACTTGTGTTCAGTCCAGATTGTATTGAAAAGGTCAAGTAAAAAGTTGAGAGCTTTTTCAGGTGAATGTTACAAAAAAGAGGCAGGAATATCATCAGGTCCAGCAGATGAATCTTTAAGTGTATCTAGGGCTTCAAGTAGTTCTGTTTTTGAAATAGGTGAATTTATTGAATTATTGTTTGGGACTATCCGAATTGGAATTTTTTCCTCGTTTTCTTTGTTTATTATGAATTGGTTATCAAAGTTGAAGTCAGCTGACATTTTACTGAAGTTCATGGCTAGTTCTTCAGTGATTTCATAGTGGTTTGTAACTGTTTTCCTTGTACCTCTGATTCTGGAATGCTATTTTGGCCACTGGATCCTACAATTCTCCTTATTTTTTTCCAAACATTGTTCAGCGGTGTGTTGGCATTAATACTCTCTACAAAACTTCTCCAGGAATCTTTTTTGGCTTTGTTAGTTACTCGTTTAGCTATAGCCCTCTCCTCCTTCAGGTTAATTAGGTTGTCTGTGGTTTTGTGTCTTTTATAGATGTTTAATGCTTTCTTACTTTGTTTTATAGCGCTATCGCATTCCGAATCCCACCATGGTACTATCCTCTCTCTATTAACATATGCTGTTTTCTTTACTGCTTTCGAAGCTGATTTGATTAAGATGTCATTGAACTGTGATAAAGTGTTATCGATACAATTGTTTATTGAGATGTTAGATATATCTCTTTCAATCAACTCTTGATAGAGATTTATGTTGTTGATGACATTAGCAATCATTTTCCCTACACTTGTAGTTCTCTGTGAGCCCCATTTAATATTGTGACCGTTGAAATCTCCCAGGATCATTTGAGGCGATGGAATTTGTTCTATCGAGTTTTGAAGTTCCTTTTCTTCTAGTTCGCAATTTTGAGGTATATGAAGACTGCATTCATGCAATCTCCTTGAAGAGCCAATTTCTACTGCGACAGCTCCTAGGTTTTTATTGAGAGAGATTTGTTTTGATATTATATGATGCTTTATGTAGATAACAACTCCTTCCGATGCGTGATCTCTATCCGTTCGATTTTTGTGGTGTGCCTTATACGAATTCATGTTAAAGTGATAGGAGTCTTTGAAATTTGTTTCTTGTAGACATATAACATCCGGTAAGTGTTGATTGATAAGAATCTGAAGCATAGGGTAACGTGGTCGGAATCCGTTGAGATTCCATTGTAAAATTTTTTCGCGCATTGTAGAATCTCTAGTAGGTCGATGAGTCGCTTTCAGTGTCGAGGTTACCTTGTAACGATTATATCGTTTCACGTAATACATTATTGAATAAATTCGAAATTAATTTTCATATTAAGTACTCCTAGTGACACCTAGCGGAGAATAGTCTAATTTCCATCTAATCATTAATATCGATTTCAAGGTATAATAGATGGCAGTTTCAAAATGCTGAAAATTCGATTACGAATTGATCGCGCAGGTCCTTTTCAACGATGAGGATGGGGAGAATTTTGGGGAAGGAGCTTGGCTCTTCTTGGCTTGGTGTCGAGATTGTTGGTACTGACTGATAGCGTTACATTTTTTGAGAACTTTTTCTCCAGTAAAAATTCGAAGTGTAACCTTTATGATTGATAGTGTGTGAATAGGATTACGATACAAAAGGTATGTTGAATCGATTCTGACGCTTTTGATTTTTCGATGCTTTGAATAGTGTATTTTATGACCTTTTTGGATTGGCATAGGGAAGCCATGTTTTCCAGGTTTCTGTGAGAAACATCTCGATTCATCGTGGTAATAAAAAACGATTGTCAGTTATTTTCAAGAGACAGAGTTGCCATTTAACGTTTATAATTGAATTCTGTAGTTATTTGGAATAGTTGGTTGAAGAAACCGTTTTGATAATTTTTTTGGGAGATTCCATTACAGAATTATTTTCGATGGCTTGGCAACTGAACTTTCTGTTGTTGTGAACAGTGACTGTTTTTTTTTATATTTTCAGTGTTCGTTCCTGACCAGCTAAATTCAAGAAATTGAACCTGTTTAGTAATTTGATTGGTTGGCTGGGAAATGAGCTCTGAATAATTATTGTTGACAACAAAATTTTTGGAAGACAGTCCCAACTCGCATGATTCTGGGTCCAGACGATCTTCAGAGAGTGTCTCAGGTGAGTAGCACATATTTTTGTTATTTATGAATTTTTGTATAAAAATTTCATTAACTTATTGAATCAAGTGTGTGCTGCTACCTGAACCACTTTCAAGGACTCCAGGACTTGTGAGGGTTCTCAGGGACCAGAGAGTTCAAGTTTTCTTGAATCAATTGAAAAATATCGTTATTTTGTTGGTACATTCTGATATCAAATCATATATTTGTTGGTACATTCTGATATCAAATCATATTTTTGTTGGTACATTCTGATATCAAATCATATTTTGTTGGTACATTCTGGTATCAAATCATATTTTGTTGGTACATTCTGGTATCAAATCATATTTTTGTTGGTACATTCTGATATCAAATCAATCGAGATCTAGCTCATATAATCCTGATTTGTATGTTTTGTCAGAATCTTTTCGAACAGGCCTAGAGTATCTGTTTTTGCTTTTGAGATAAATTCATTGAATTTTAAATTAAATTTTGAGTTGACTTTTCTATAAATTTCAGTCAGATCCAGCAAGAGACCAGAGTCAATATTGTATCTTTTCTCAACACGTGTTGACCTTCTTGTAGATAGAATAATATATAACATTCACTTCTGTCTGCATGTATCATTGATTTTGTTATACCTACATGATTTAGATTGAATAGTCTATTTGTATCGAATACTTTAATCCAGTGTCTTTTCGAAAGGCCAGTTAACAACGATACAATTGTATCAGCTTTGAAGCTGATTCTAATACGTACTGTATTGTTTTACATGATTTGCTGAATCGAGTTGGCACCTACGATATACTAGCATCTGAAATCCAGAACCAACATCTGCTGGAATCGACAAAGGAGAGTTTGATCGGTACCAATCCTGATACCTTAGGCGATGTTATGTAAGGAGTGTAGGTAGACGTACCACGCTTAAATATTCCAAGGATACAAGGTATTTCTTCGTCAAACCGACAGACTCAGCCATGGTACAATTCACATATCAGTAAATCAAATATGTATTGGTTAATAAGTTTAAAAGGCCTTTAATAGACTATTAGACACGAGATTTACATTTTTGGTCTATCTCAATAACAACAGTTTGTATAAATTCAAGTTTTGTATATTTTCCAGCTATGTATAAATTCACCTATGTATATATGTGTATATATTGAATATATGTAATATAGGACATAGGTGTTTTAGTTGCTCATCCATTGGTTTAGAAGGAAGAAATTAAACTTTGGTTTTCATTCAGGGGAATTTTGGATTTTTATCCTCTTCAAGGATTATATATACATTTTGATCTAAACAAAAAATTCTGGCGCTCATGCCAATCAAATAAAAACTACTCCTCCTAGTCACATTAAATAAATCTAGTACTAGAAGGGTGTCCAAAGAATCCACGCCTTCTACCACTGACAAATAGCCTGGGTAATTTGAACAGAGACAAATGGTCACGTTACAACCTGAATTAGTTCGTTTCATCAATTTAGTTTTTGATTTCGTGCATCTAGTTTTAATTGTCCTATCTGATATTTGAGGATGAATCTCTTCCAGAATTGTGATAATCGATAAGGGATCAGCGGTGTAGTCTTTAGAAATAGTCAATAAGTCTTTCGATCCTCGGCAGTTTTCAATGAAATTTTCCAGTTGGTGGCTGTTTAGTGTATACCTCGGTATGTGATTGTTCCGTCCACTTATCACATTTTCATATTTAATTTACTTTTATTATTCACATCAATTATTATTATTAGTTATAGTTTTTATTCTTGCGTATTATTGACTCACCCTGTATGAGGAGACAAGACGTACGCATCAAGAACTCAACAAGTGTTCACTACCACTCTTCACTGACGATAGTTTACCCGCATTTTCTTTGAAAAACAAACTAAATCTCACCTAGTACGGATTACAGTGCCATCTCAAGTCTTCTGGACCACCAGTGTTACAATTATCATAGTAGTTCCTGTTATTTGGGATACAAGCCGGCCGGCTAGGATACAAACCCATTTCCATCACCGGGAGTCCATGTTACCTGTTTGCCTATCCAAGGTAAGAACATGATACTCTCCCGAAATTGAATACAGTCCACTATAAATTCGCATTTTGGTGTAATAACACTGGACCTCTTGGTTTCCAGTTATTAACCATAACATTTTGGTCCTTCGAGCCGGATTTTGACCATTCAGTTCAAAGAGATTCCTATTAATTTATAAAAAAGATAATCATTGCCTCATTTTGTTTCGTTGAATAGGTATTGCAAAAAGTAAATCCAGTCTTCTTTCAGTGACCACCGCGACCGTTTTAATCGTTGTTTTTTCGCGAAATCTGGTGTGTACCTAAATTGCGCTGACAACTCTTTCTTTCGAAGTGAACTGAAAAGTTATTCAGAAAACCATTGAAACGATTACACCTGCTGTTCTTTTGAATGCTCAGGTCAGGTTGTAGAAATTTGTAAACAACTGAAGGTAAAGGGTGCGTCATTTATAGTTTGAATCAAAGTTCACCATAAAAAAATTCTCCCTACGTTTTTCATTGCAGTAGTTGGTGCTTCGT
Source organism: Zygogramma bicolorata (assembly GCA_032362365.1). Lineage (NCBI taxonomy): Eukaryota > Metazoa > Arthropoda > Insecta > Coleoptera > Chrysomelidae > Zygogramma > Zygogramma bicolorata. Next base: position 329,677 of record JAVJAQ010000143.1, read on the forward strand.
GCATTTATATACGGGGTGATCTAATACTCGATTTTATCCATAGTTGGGATTTAGAAATAGTTCATATTCAAGCTATTGTTAATATTTTTATTGCATATTTCTATCTCATTATTGGTCAACGATGGCTGATAAACTTAAAAAACTCACAGCTTTGCGATTAACCGAGATTCATCGAATGAATGAAATGATGGATTGTGCGATTAAAGCCAAAACTGATGAAACCTTTCATCCAATTTCCAAAATGAGATATCAGTTTGTAGACCATATCAAAGATGAATTTTTCAAACATCGTAATGGAATAATTTCTCTGATTTCTACCGACCCAAATGTGTCCTTTGAAAGCGAGAATGACATTAGGAAAGACTTTGAAAATATTTATTATGGTGTTCAGGCGATCCATTTTAGTTTATTTGAAGACAATAAAAATATCACTTCTCATTCCAATCCCTCCCCATCAAAATCGAATATATGTTTACCCGACCTTCAGTTGCGTACATTTAGTGGAGATATTACTGAATTCATTCCTTTTATTGATATGTTCAATTCGACGATTCATAATAATAGTAGACTCAGTAACGTTGAGAAATTCAATTACCTGACAACGTCATTGAGAGGTCCGGCTTTGTCGCTTGTTCAAAAAGTTCGTGTTACTGAAGCTAATTATTCTATAGCTTATGACAAGCTTATCAAGAGGTATAAGAACGATAGACTTATAGCTGCCGCTCATTGGCTAGCCATTGAAAACACTCCAAAAATGACTTCTGATGATCCCGGACAACTGAGAATTTCATTAGATACTTTTGAAGATAATTTGGCTGCTCTCAAGATAGTTCAACTACCCGTTGATCAATGGGATTTCATTTTAGTGCAAATGCTGTTGCAACGTGTCGATCCAACTATTGCCGCGAAGTTTGAAGTGTATCATACATCAGTAAATGAGTCGTCTGATATGCCTAGTTATGAGCAGCTTTCAACTTTTTTGAACAAGCGATGTAGCGCTTTAGATAATGTACCGTCCATTAAAAAGGGACAAAAATTCGAATATTTAGATCAATCCAAACCCAGTACAAGTAGAGCATCTTACTCTTTATTGGCTAAATCCCTCTCTCCTACTTGTATTCTATGCAAAGGCAATCATTTTATTTACAAGTGTCGCAGATTTTTGGAAAAGTCACCCAGTGATCGTTATAAGGTAGTAAAGGATAATCATTTTTGTTTATATTGCTTGAGCAACTCACATACTATCAAACAATGTGCATCCACCTTTTCATGTCATAAATGTCAACAAAAACATCACACATTACATTTCGAAAGAAATGGTGGAACCATCAAGAATCCCCCACCTCTTTCAAATATTTCTGACCCTAATCCCCCCTCCACTGTTGATTTCCAGCCACATTCGACCCATCGCGATATATCGCAATCTCTCACTGGACTTTCTTCTCATTTTAGTAGAATCTTGTTAGCTACTGCAATGGTTGAGATATTGAATGGTAGAAGGAATTTTCAGAGAGTTCGTATTTTATTAGACTCTGGGTCACACAGACTCAAAAATGTGCTCAACGATTAGGATTACCAAGCTCTCATTCTAACAGTTCGAGTACGCGAAGTATCTCATGTCAAATAATAATAATAATAATAATAATAATAATAATAATAATAATAATAATAATAATGTTTATTGTGATCATTGTGAATACATACATAACATGAATAGCAGAATATAATGATAAAATGAACACAAAAGAGCAAGGTTAGCATAAGATGCTATCTTCCACCTTGTCTAATAATAATATTAATAATATTCAAGAGACTATCCTAAGTAACAAAATATTTCAATTGTTGAGAGATAGATGTGTACGTACATATATATTCAGATACCCTCAGGTATATAATTTTATTAAAAAACGAAGAAAAGGAAGAAACAGGGCCTCAATCAGCTTTCTCCTTGAATCTGAATTAAGTATCTGAAAAGTGCTTGTTTGAACGTCTTGTCAGATAATGATAGAAAATCGATAATTTGGTTCATATAGAACGGTGCAATATATGAAAAACAACCTTCGTATCTTGATGTACGATGGATAGGTAGTGTGAAAGAGTTCACTCTGACATTTATTTGATGCTCTTCAAGCCTTCTACTGATTAATTCGTTCAGATATCGGGGAACTCCACTTTTCATTAGTTTATATATGAATATGCTAGTCAAATATTGTACTCGGAATTTTATATTCAACTCTTCATTGGCCATAAGGAATGGACCTGTGGGAAAATTGTTTCCCACCTATTACTTAGACACTGTAGTTATTCCCTGTATTTGTGGTACTTTACCATCTTCTTATCTGAAGTCCGATTCTTGGTCCCACTTGAGCAATTTGCCATTGGCAGATCCACATTTTGGTTCCACTGGACCGATAGATTTATTATTGGGTACTGACATATTTCCTCATATCCTACAGTCAGGTAGAGTAATCGGTAACTCTGACCAACCTGTCGCTTTGAATTCTGTTTTTGGTCTCGTTTTGATGGGCAAAACTAGTTGCTTGAATTGTCCTTCCCACTCCATTTCTCTTTTATCTTGTGATTCGTCTCTTCAAGATACCATTCAGAGATTCTAGGAAGTTGAAGAAGTCCCCCACGTGAAATGCTTTTCCCCCGAAGAACAACAATGTGAAACAATATTCCAAGATACGTTTTACCGAAATGAATCAGGAAGATTTGTAGTTTCTTTGCCATTCAGACATGCTGAACCGCAGTTTTTTTATAATAGACCCCTCGCTCTCAATCGTTTCTTGTCCTTAGAACATCGACTGCAAAAAACTCCTGAATTACTTAAACGGTTTTCCGCATTCATGAAAGAATACCTCGATTTGGGGCATATGGAGCTAGCTCCACTGCCTCCCCCCACTGATAGAATATTTTATATCCCGCATGATCCTGTAGTGTCACCTAATAAGGTACGAGTGGTCTTCAATGCTTCCGCTCACCTTCCTGGAAAACCTTTCCTTAATGAATCTTAATTAATAGGTCCAAAACTTCAACGTGATCTAGTAACTATTATTTTGCAGTTTCGTCTACACAAGTACGTTTTCACCTGTGATATATGCCATATGTATCGCCAGATTCTCATAAATCCTCGGCATTACGATTATCAACGTATCTTATGGCGCTTTTCCCCTGCGAGCCAATAAGAGAGAATCGCCTCTTAACAGTTACCTATGGATTTTCTTGTGCGCCTTACTTGGCAATCGAATCTCTTCTCACATTAGCCGCACAGGAAGCTGAACAATTTCCACAAGCTGCTCGTATAATACAAAATCAAACCTATGTGGATGACATTGTCACCGGAGCTTCTACCCTTGCCGAAGCTACACTCCTTCAAACTCAGCTGATACAATTGCTACAGAAAGGTGGTTTCGAGCTCAAAAAATGGTCTTCAAATGATCCATCACTATTAGCAAAAATTCCCAAAGCTCATTGCTCTGATAACACTCTTTCTATGAATTTTGAACTAGCCAGTACCCTGAAGATCCTTGGGCTCCAATGGACCCCTTCTTCGGATCATTTTATATTTTCAGTTCCACCAGTCGATACTTCATGCACCAAACGTAATATTCTCTCGAACTTGTCTAGAATATTCGATCCTTTAGGACCGGTTTTTCAATGCTAGATATCTAACAGATAAAAATAACCATCAGTTTCCATCCTTATCACTGTCAAACATTACTCACGCGCACCCTCTCATTTCTTTCAACTATCTGACACATAACTTATTTATCCTTGTATTGAAAAACTGGCCCTTAGGGATCTTATCTCCTCTCACTTTTTTTGTCAAACACCTAATCCAACGATTATGGATATCCCGTTTGAACTGGGATGATCCACCCTCTAACGAGTTGATCCAAGTATAAAAACAGTACCTAGTCGAACTCCCTTTTATCACGCAAATGAAAATTCCCCTCTGCATCATTCCTGAGAATTACCAGACCTTTCAATTACATGGGTTCTGCGACAGTTCCGAGAAAGGTTACTGTGCTGTTATTTATCTCGTTTTCATTTCACCCAAAAATAATATAACTTGTCACCTTGTATGTGCGTTATCAAAGGTTGCTCCTCTCAAGAGTTTGTCTATTCCCAAGCTAGAATTGTGTGCAGCGGTGTTACTTGCCCGCTTACTCTCTTATGTAAGCGATATTTATCGTCCCTCAATTGACATCGATAAAATATATGCATGGTCAGATTCTACCGTAGTTCTTTTCCATCTATCGATGGAAAACATTCGTCAGCAAGTTAGTTTCCTATGTACAAGAAAAAATTTCCTCGTCTAATTGGTTTCATGTCTTATCCACGCAGAATCCTGCTGAAGTGGGCTCGCGTGGTCTTTCACCCAGAGCATTATCAGACTGTAGTTGTTGGTGGACAGGTCCCCCTTTTCTATATGAAGCTAATCGGAATTGGAGCACCTTTACATCCCAAATTCCTCTCCAGCCATTGAAAGAGGAACGTACCCTATCTTTGACATCGACCATGAATCCAACTTTCGTAGAAACTTTATTAGAGAATCAATCGTCTCTTAGTCGTATAAAACGCATTTTGGCGTATTTTCTCCGATTCATTCATAATAGCCGCAATCCTCGTCAATCCTCAACCAGATGGCTTCTTTCAAGAGAACTACATGCAGACATGACATAAATCTCTTAACCAACAATAAACACCCTCCAAAACTTTGCAGAAATTGACGCCATTTTTAGATGAGCAAGGAATTCTGCGTGTTGGAGGGCGTCTTGCTCAAGGCCCTATAGCTTATGATAGACGCTTTCCTGCTCTTTTACCAAGTCAGAGTCGTCTCACTCATTTGATAATAGAATTCATTCATGAAACCAGCCTTTACTCAGGTATCCAAACTGTTGGTTTTCTTATCACCCAAACAATTCTGGATTCTATCTTCCAAACGTGTCATACGAAAAATTATCTCCAAATGTATGAAATGCTGGAGAACGAACCCCTCTTCTCTTCAGCCTCGAATGGGTAATCTTCCCCTCTCGCGTATCACCCAAATGAAACCATTTCTCCATGTTGGCGTGGAACCTAAAACCACTAAATCCTATATATGTTTATTTGTATGCTTCGCCACCAAGGCTCTTCACCTTGAACTCGCTTCTGATCTATCCACAGAGGACTTCTTGGCTGCGTTACGTAGATTCATAGCTCGTCGTGGTCGTTGCGAGCAACTTCATAGTGATTGTGGTACTAATTTTGTAGGTGCATATCGCCACCTGAACGAATGTGCCCAATTTGCTGCCTCGCAGGAAGCTATTTCCTGGAGTTTCAACCCACCTTCCGCTCCTCATTTTGGAGGGCTGTGGGAAGCAGAGGTAAAGTCTGTGAAGACTTATTCAGCCCGTATAATTGGGGCACGAATTCTTTCGTATGAAGAGCTCTACACCGTCCTAGTGCAAGTAGAAGCATTATTAAATTCCAGACCCCTTACTCCGCTTAGTACGGATCTCAACGATTTGCAAGCTCTAACTCCCGGGCATTTTTCAACAATGGCCCCGTCATCTACCCTCCCAGAACCCAATTTGACACATATCCCTGTGAATCGTCTCAATCGCTGGCAGTTGTTGCAGCGTATGCATCAGGACTTCTGGTCTCGTCGGTCCCAGGAGTATCTGCATACGTTGCATCAACGCAGCAAGTGGACACTGAAAGATACCCCTATCAATGTTGGTGCCACGGTATTGATAAAAAATGAAACTCCTTCGATGAATTGGAGTTTAGGTCGCGTTACAGAGGTACACCCTGGACGTGATGGTATTATCCGAGTGGTCACTGTCAGAACGGTTACCGGATCTTTGAAACGACCTGTTGTGAAGCTTTTCCCGCTCCCAATAGAGTCTTAGAAAATGCAGTCGAATTTTGGTGGACAGAATGTTCCGTCCACTTCTCACATTTTCATATTTAATTTACCTTAATTATTCACATCAAGTATCATTATTAGTTATAGTTTTTATTCTTGCGTATTATTGACTCACCCTGTATCAGAAATCTCTTCGCGTATAAGAGAGTTTTTCATGTTCGCCTAAAACCAGGACCATGGCGGTGTGCAAGCGCGAAGTGATATATGAGGAGACAAGACGTACGCATCAAGAACTCAACAAGTGATTACCACTTTTCACTGCCGATAGTTCACCCGCATTTTCTTTGAAAAACAAACTAAATCTCACCTAGTACGGATTACAGTGCCATCTCAAGTCTTCTGGACCACCAGTGTTACAATTATCGTAGTGGTTCCTGTTATTTGGGATACAATCCGGCCGGCTAGGATACAAACCCATTTTCATCACCGGGAGTCCATGTTACCTGTTTGCCTATCCAAGGTAAAAACATGAAACTCTCCCGAAATTGAATACAGTCCACTATAAATTCGCATTTTGGTGTAATAACACTGGACCTCTTGGTTTCCAGTTATTTACCATAACATTTTGACATTGGGAGAGAAGTTGAAGTTGAAGCCTGTTCGGCTATTTTCAGATTTGTATTTTTTGACATGATGGTTAGATGGTATTGCGAAATTTTCATCAGTATCTTCTGGGGTGGGTGTCAGTATGTCCGAAACGTTTTTTTGCCTGAAGAGGTATCCTGTTGAGGCGGATCTGAGGTTATATCTTCTATAGAAGGTTGTTGGTCTTGGGAGGCTATTGATAGTTCGGTTGGTTCAGTATAGTCCAAGAACCAGGTACTTTTTTTCTGCAATCTTCTACAGAATTGATATTCTTGTTGTGAAATGTTCGGGGGTGTCCCCTGAATGTAAATTCAAGTTGGCGGGACGGGGGGGGGGGGTTGAGCTTCAACCGCCATCTTGGAAAACACGTTTTATCGAATATCTCGTGAACCGTGCATCGTACGATAAAAACAGTGAGGATCGTTTTTGTAGATAATGAAATTCTCTGCAACTTTTATTTGAAACTTTTTTTTCTATGAAGCATAGGTTTTTATTTATGGCGCGCCAAAATACTGCCATTTATACTGTTTCATCAACCGTTAACTATATATTTAGCAATAACCATGCTGGGAACAGTTTGGCGCGCTATAAATGAAAACCTATACATTATACGGAAAAAAGTTTCGAATGAAAGTTGAAGAGAATTTTATTATCTACGAAAATGATCACCACTGTTTTTGTCGTGCGATGCACGGTTCACGAGATATTTGATAAAACGTGTTTTCCAAGATGGCGGCTGAAGCTCAACCCCCCCTGTCCCGCCAACTTGAATTTATATTCAGGGGACACCCCCAAACATTTTCCAACAAGAAAATCAATTCTGTAGAAGATTGCATTATGAACCTACTTTTTTTTGCTCTGGCTCTTGGCGTAGTAGACGAAGTTTGTGGATGAGTTTGGGTACGTTTCTGTGTTTGTATCTACATCATTATCACGATATGTGTGGATAAGGGGGGTGTATTGTGACTGTGAGAAGGACGAATAGAAGGAGTTTGAGTTTGCGGAAAGAGTCGGTGGATGACTTGTAGGTATGACGCATTGTGATGCATTATGCCCAACTTGTTTGCATTTGAAACATAAGTGGTTTTCTCGTGAAATGAATATTCTTTATGATATTTCCCCCTGTTCCAAGTCAATGAATTCTGGTATCTGTATGTTATCTGGTGGAGATATGTATACTTGTCTCCTGAAACTGAGAATATGACTATATGCTGGATCGGTAGCACCTATTCCCAGGGATGGCATTGGAGACATGATTTTTAGTCCCATTTTCTGGAGAATATCAATGAGGGTTTCGTGTGGTATAGTAGGACTCACGTTTGACAGTAGGAGTCTTTCAGACGGAGTAATTAGTCGTCGAGCCGGAATTATTGTGCCATTGCCAGCAATTGCACCATGATCTATCAGAAATTTGTCCACCAGTTTTTTGTCAGATAGATATATACAAATCCGATTGTTTGAGATGCGAGAACAAAAGGTAATGTTTTTCGGATTTACTATCGGTTCAAGTCTAGATCTGTAAAGGTCGCGGTGTAAAGGCTCGTAGCACGAAAGTCCCTAACATATAATCTATAATCTATCGGTTCAAGTTTCAATAGGTAATCTTGAATTTTTCTATTTAGTGCTCCAGTACTAGACCAATGGATACTTTCAGGTATGAATGAGAGTACCTTGTTACTTGATTATTTATGGATCTATCTCAAAAAAAAAGTTAAATGTCTTGAGGTATGAGGATTTGAAGAAATGTAACGCCAGAATTGTGATTTCGATCTGAATAGGAAAATGCTCAATGCTCGGTAATTTTCTTGAGTCTCCTCAAATCATGAAAACGTGTAATATATATCTGACCTAGATGATGAACGTCAGGAGTTTAAATATGAAAAACTCCTTCACTCAGTTCATGATGCTAGACTCTATTAAAGATATAATTGATGACCCGAATATTCAATACCTCATGTATGAAGATGATTCGAAATTGATTTCCACCATTAATTCTTTCCAAGACTGTAACCAGTTGCAAAACGCACTGGACAATTTGACATTTTGGTGTGATTCTAATATGCTTCCACTGAATCCCGTCGAATGTAATGTGATGTCTTTCACTAGGAGACAGGTCGTAATTGAATTTCACTACCATATAAAGGGTACTGTCCTCGCCAGACCCGAACTAGTCAAGGATCTAGGAGTGTACTTCGACTCAAAACTAGCATTCATTGAACATATACATAAAACGATTGCCTCCGCTGATAGAATGTTGGGTTTCGTCATCCGTAACACCAATGAATTCACGAATCTAGAAACTTTCCGTTTACTGTATACAACCCTCGTTAAGTCGAAGTTAGAGTATGCGTCATTGGTCTGGAATCCAGTATATGAAGTTTATGTATCGCTACTAGAAAAGCTACAAAGACTTCTCATGGAAGCTGCAGTGTACAGGTTGGATGGCGTTTATCCGGAAAGATGCGTTCCTAATAATGCTCTCACAGCCCGTCTTGAAATTCCTGATCTGAAATATAGACGAGCTGCTCATGGAGTTGTATTTTTATTCAATTTAATAAACGGTCGTATCGACTGCCCAACTTTGCTGAGCAAAATTTGCTTGAAAGTTCCAAGACCAGGACTCAGAAACTACTCCACGTTCATCTTACCACCTGCAAGAACAAATGCACTTGTTTCCTCGCCCATATACCAAATGGTCGATCATTAATCGAAACTTGAGGATAGCTTGGATATATTCTTTTATAATAAATATCAACTGAGACATATAGCTTGTATGCTGTCAGACCTGTAGTTGCTCTTCGCTACGTTTTTATTCTAGTAAAGACTTCTAATCGAACTTCGATTATAATTTTAGTTTGTGATGTCCAGGCTTGTAGTGGGATTGTGGCGAGTGTTCATTTCCTTTTTGGAGTTCGCTCGCCTCAGCCCTAACAATTGTATAATCCTTTTTTGTTTTTGTTCTTAACTTACTGAATCATCAATTTTATCGATTTTGATGATTGTTAGATTTATGTATTTAACCCACCCTGTAATTGGTTTCTACTGTTTTGGTGGACTATAATGAATAAATTAATGAATAATCACCTCCTGAGTGGAATATATAGCAAGAAATAACAATCCATTTGCTGTTTTTCAAAATCAAATGAAAAAGATATTCATAACGGATTACAAGTATTCACGAGCTTGTGTATTTTTGTGAATGGAAAAAAACTTGAAGGACGTTTTTTTCTCGACTTCATGAAAAAAGGAAATATACAACGTCTATAAATGAAGTTGAACCGATCATTTCACATACATTCCCTGTTATTACGTTCCTCCACAGCATTTATATAAGTTCATTCACGAAAAGTAGAGAGTATCTAAAACGGCTACTTCCCTGCCTATAAAGCGTGATGAGCAGATAAACACATAGAAATCACTTTTTCTTGCTCAATTTTTATACCAAGGACTTGAATTGATTAGATTGCATTTATAGGAAATTCCCACACAATAAAGCAGTAGTAAAAAGTTGTTTGTAGAAAAATCTTCCTCTTGTTTCGTTCAGAGAAAGTTGAAATTTGAGCTTTTCACTGAAATAGATAAATAATGACTGATAGTGAACATAACTATCTATTTCCTGAAATATATAAAAATGACTGATAGTGAACATAATCTGTTCATAGAAATGTAACTGAAAGAATAAAAATTGAAGATAATCACAGTGTAATTCTATAGGCAAGTAATTAATCGAGTGAAAATTGGTCTAACGACTTTATAGACCGGGCGGCTGTGGAGACTTTTTGGATCAATTTTCTGCAGTCTTTGAAACAGGAAGTACTTGCAGTTGAAACAAATCATCATCTGTGTAGTATCTCACGACAATCCCAGAATTAGCGTATGATGGAACACACTGTATACATCATTAAAGTATGCCTAATACATTTTCGTCAATCTCGCGATGAAACTAGTTTAAGTTGTAATATGTGTGGGAAAGATGGGAAAATTGCAATTGACTAGAGAGGCGGTAACAAAGAAAACTTGGGCATAGGATTCATAGAAAGACCATCCACACAGGTTGACATCTAAACAAAATTTTGAGGACAACCGCGACTCGGAAAATGCATTCGTAGATCATTGTTACAGTAAGGCCGGGATCAACCGAGTATGGTGGCTATATGTTGATGATCTTTTTGCTATATGGAGTCATGGTCGAAATGAACATGACATTTTCCTAGAACACATTAACAGAGGAATACTGACAATAAAGTTCCGAATGGAAATAGAAAGGAACGATGAACTTCCTTGATGTAATGGTAAAGAATTCGAAACTTCATGTAGACACAAGTGTATATCGAAATGAATCACATACCAACAGATATCTTTCTTCAATTCAAAGCAACATACAAGATTAAAAAAAAGATTAGTAAAATGTCTTTTCGGTGAAACAAAAGTGGTATGCAATTCATAAGGAAAAATCGATGAAGTGGTTAATTTCATGAAATCAATATTGAAGGAAGATGATTATACAACCTGCACGAACTACACATCCTGTAACAAATATTGTACCTTATGTCCCTTAACTATCTGAGCAAATGAAACGAATCGGCAACAGATATAATGTTAGAACAATATTCAAAACAACAAATATTCGACGTTCAATACTGATACACAATGAACCAACTAATTGTTCGTGCGGTCAAAAACATATCACTGAAACGTCCAGACGTCTGGAAGTGAGAAAGAGTGAACACATAATGTACATCTAGAACAGACAAATTGGTTGTTCTAAATTATTTGAATACATTCTCACTACCGATGGAGATCATATAGCTGGATGGAATGACAATCGAATGATAGCAAGAGAAAGCAATAGCTAGAGACGAAAGTTGGGGTAATCTGCTTTCATCATGCTGTCTGCGGATGTTTGGATTTCAAACACTTCAGTTAATATTGATCGCGCTTGGCTGCCACTCTTGAAAGACATATATCAATACTCAAATTTATGACATTTTCAAAAAAAAAAGAACATGAAAACGAAACTAGAATACTATATTTGTGGAAGTTTGGACAACGGACGCGGATTTGGTTTCCGAAACGTCAACGATGAGAATTTTGATAAATATTAGTTTTTGTATTTTTTTGATAGTCAAATTTGAGATATACGAAAAGTTGCTGAACGTGTTCCATTCAAAGGGAACTATTTTTGAATTATCGAGGTGGATTGAAAATCTGCCCATATATACTTGTATAAATTCCAATGATAATTCTTATCTTTCCAGATTGTGGTAGGTTAAGAACCCAGAACATAACTGTTGAATTTTGTTATGCTCCATTGAGTATAACAGTGGTGTTTCATTCGTTATGTATAAACATTAACAGTTGAATATATGTTAAGTAGTTTGTTGTTGATATAATTGTCATTAGTATGTTTACTACTGAATAAATAAGTCTTTTTCATAATCTGTGTGATTTTCAATCATCAACTGAACTCTGCAACTAGTTTAAATTATAGTTAAACTAATAGGTTACGGGCCCAGAAGTTGAAATTAGTAATGTCTGAAAATATGTCAGGCGGTACATCTATTTGCTGCTGAAAAATGGAGAGGTCGATCCAATTAATCCGATTGGAAGTTCCAGATGACTAATTTACTCAAGCACGACAGCTTGTGGTCAGCTATCGATGGTTATTCGGCAGATGATACAACTACTGAAGCTCAGCGTGCTAGGCGTAATGAAAAAGCCCTGTGTGAAATCAATTTGATGATTGAAAAAGTGCATATCCTCATGTTACCCAATCGAAAACTGCAAAAGAAGCTTGGGCAGCTTTGGAGAATGCATATGAAGATAATAGACCGTTGGCCCATGACACAAACATTGTCGATAATCTATGTTCGTATGCCCTTTTGGGGATATACTCAGGAGGCTTGGGAAACCGGGAAAAAGTGCCTCCGAGCGTCTGTGACCAGTCCTTGCACCTGCTGACCTCCACTTCCGGTTGAAAAAAAAAGATTAAGTATTCGAGGAACGAGGAAGCTCGGCCATGTGGATACATTATCGTATCTTGCAAAAATAACCGGGCGCTAGCCGGTTTGCATACGTCTAGGTCGCTGCCGGAAGGAGGCATACGAACCGGAAGTGGCAATTTCCCACTGGTGATGGACGATGATCGAGGAAAGTATGCCCTTTCGTGGAACGACTCCTTTCGACCCATTAAACACTATCCGACATTTGCATACGATTTCGGAAAGGGCATCTCGATTTATGCCAGCATCAACTAACCGGACTAACCTAGAAATAGTCGATAATTTATGTTCGTATGCCAATCTCGGTGCCGATAGAATACGACATTTTAAGTATCAAAAGCTGGTTTGCATACGCCCAGGTCACTACCGGAAGGAGGCATACGAACCGGAAGTGGCAATTCTCCACTGGTGATGGACGATGATCCAGGAAAGTATGCCCTTTCGTGAGAAGTAAACTCTCACAGTTACACCAACTGACAAAGAATATTATAGCTATGGACAGCTACTCTCCATAATTATAGCTTTGAAACTAACGAGAGGATGCTTTCTGAATCGGTACGAAACTGAAGGTTCAGGGGCGGGGCAAGTACTTCAGTGCCCCGGTTTATAGATCGTCTGCGAAAAGAACGCGAATCGCTAAGGCTGGATTCACATGGACATCTGGACGTTGAGTTTGGCGGGCAAGTTTGAATGAATCGATCCCACTCGTACAATGGGAGATTAATATTTTCCCGACTTTTTTAAGGTCCGATTGTATGTTATTGGAAATATTAATGTAATAAGCCCTGATTTAACCCATTTACATACTATCGACCATGTTTGGACACTCGCAAATAGATGTGCCTTTTGCTCAGTGGAACACCCTGGAAATGGGTTTATCGGGGGAAAAAAACTTGTGGTCGCTAATGGGAGGGTAATTTCCACTTTTTTCCATTTAAATTGTTGATAAACAATAGTGGCGCGATCTTCAAGGTGAAATAATTGGTATATTTGGATTCAGCGGGACAAAAAACATAAAATAAACATTATCTGCAGAGGGGCCCTTTTATTGAAAGTTTGGGAATTGATTAAGTAATGTTGGCACCGCGCAAATTGTATGCAAACCATTATTTGATAAATACTTTCACTTCTACTAACCGTGGTCGAAATTTCAACATTTCCTCAATTATCGACCATTTCTAGGTTAGTCCGGTTAGTTGATGCTGGCATAAATCGAGATGCCCTTTCCGAAATCGTATGCAAATGTCGGATAGTGTTTAATGGGTCGAAAGGAGTCGTTCCACGAAAGGGCATACTTTCCTCGATCATCGTCCATCACCAGTGGGAAATTGCCACTTCCGGTTCGTATGCCTCCTTCCGGCAGCGACCTAGACGTATGCAAACCGGCTAGCGCCTGGTTATTTTTGCAAGATACGATAATGTATACACATGGCCGAGCTTCCTCGTTCCTCGAATACTTAACCCTTTTTTTTCAACCGGAAGTGGAGGTCAGCAGGTGCGAGGACTAGTCACAGACGCTCGGAGGCACTTTTTCCCGGTTTCCCAAGCCTCCTGAGTATATCCCCAAAAGGGCATACGAACATAGATTATCGACAATGTTTGTGTCATGGGCCAACGGTCTATAAGGGGCTGAATAGGCGTTTATATTTATTGCGTGGTTTATGTTCTATTAAACTGACACATTTTTCGAGCATGGAGGCCTACGTAAATGAAGCTATGAATCTTGCTCAACAATTGAGAACGCTTGGTGAATCTCTGGATGATGAATTCCTGGGAGTAATAATGCTTAAAGGATTACATGCAGATTATGAGCCGATGGTTATGGCTATGGAGAATTCGAATGCCAATATTTCCAGTGACTATGTAAAAACTAAACTGTTACAAGATGAAGAATGGTCAAGAAGTAAGTTGAACAGTTGTAGTAATGGTGACCAGTCGGCACTCTTTTCCAAAAGCTGCTTCAAAAAATACAATTCATCGAAGAAACCCTGGTGCCGGACATGCAAACAAGCAGGTCATTTCAAAAATGCTTATCCGAAACAAAATACAACCAAATTGCAGCCTGGCAGTAGCGAGTCAGAAAAGTGTACCCCCAAGAAAGATAAAGCTCTTCTGGCAGCTTTGGGAGTTTTAGAAGCTCAAAATTCTTCGGAATGGTATGTGGATTCAGGTACCACATCGCACATGACAGGTAGAGAAGATTTTCTGGTGAATTTTTCTGAAACTACCGCAATGGGACAACAAGTAACGATTGCCAATGATGAAAAACTTTCTTGTTGTGGTGCTGGTGGTGTGACAGTACGAATGAAGCCAAATGGGAACGGGAAGACAATTTCCAACGTTATATATGTGCGAAATTTGTCTGCCAACTTATTATCAGTCAGTACCCTTTGTAAAAGAGGATATACAGTAGTATTTGATGTTTTGGTTGTAAAATGTATGACACTGATGATTGTCACATTGACGGAACTGCTGCTGTCACCGCCACCGCCGTTTATCGACTCGATATACAGGATGATCGAGCGAAATTAGTCAATGTAAATTCGAATTTGAAGCATAGACGACTGGGGCACCTGAACACAGTGAGTATGAAATTACTCAGAGATGGCTTAGCCAATGGTATCAATTTTCCAAATGATGATCTTGAATTGCCATGCATTGCATGTATTGAAGGGAAACAATCTAGAGAACCTTTCGAAGTGAATAATAATAAGAAAATTTCCCGAGAAAAACTGGATCTCATCCATACAGATATATGTGGTCCCATGCCGACATTCATTAATGATCATCACAAAAAGTATTTGGATACTTCTTGAAGACCAAAGATGAAGCTTTGGATAAATTCAAAGAATTCGAAGCTGAAGTTGAAATCGAATGTGAACGAAAAATAAAAATCGTTTGTTCTGACAACGGAGGAGAATATTGCAACTATAAATTTACACAGTATCTCAAAGAAAATGGCATCAAACATCAATTGATTTTTCCTCATACTCCCGAGCAATCAGGATCATCTGAAAGATATGATCGAACAATCATGAAAAAAAAACGAGATCAATGATGATGGATTCAAAATGTGATCCTAGAATGTGGGTTGAAGCTGCAAATTGTTCTAAAATTGTCTGAAATGTGTTTTCTTCTTGATAATGATTCATGGATTTCAGAAGATAAACCTGAAGGTAGAGCTGTCGTTGAAAATGAATGGCTTTTCGAAGTTAAAAGGAACGCAGAAGAAAAAATATGTAGGTTCAAAGCTAGGTTAGTAGCAAAAGGATATAATCAACAGTTTGGAGTTGATTATACCAATGTATTTTCTCCTGTAGTACGGTAAAGTACACATCCAATATTTCTGAATGAAAACTTCATTGATAATGTATGTGTCTTACCAGCAACTCATAGGGTGTTTACTCTATTTGAGTGTCTGTACAAGACCGGATATTTTTTTTCAGTAACATACTTGAGCTAGTTCAATATTAATCATACCAAACATCAATGGTAGGCTGCAAAGAGAAAATATTCAGGTATCATAAAGGAACTCAATCCCTTGGAATAATATACAAAAAAACTGGTGATTCTATATTTGGCTACGTCGACGCTGATTGGGCCAATGACTCAGATGATAGAAAATAATTTTATGGTTATGTATTTATCTTTTGTGATGCAGCTATCTCTTGGGAATGCAAGAAACAAAAATGTACTGCCTTCTCCTCAACAGAGGCTGAGTATATCGGAATAAATGAGGCTGCTAAAAAAGCACTCAATTTTAAGGTGTTCTCATCGGAGATTTTGAATAATATTGGGTCATCTATTGAATTTTTCGATTATAATAATGCTATAAAATTGTTCTATGACAATCAATGTGCGCATAAGTTGGCTAACAACCCAATTATGCACAAACATACAAAGCACATACGTTCGTTATCATTATATTAGAGAATTGATAACCAACGGAGACATTTGTAGTATACTTGATTATCAATTTGGTGGGTTCTAATGAATACCAGTGTTTCCCAAAGCCATTTATTTACTACTGTATACGATGATACGACAAATCCATTACCATACAAAAAAAACATATAAAAACTATAACACTGAACTGTGCTCGGAATAGGTATCTACAGAGTGGATATATAACATCATCTTCCCCCTCTATTATCTGAAAATGATTAATTAATATTCTACTCTTTCCGGTGGGTTTCTTTGGCGAGTTCCTCTGCGAAGAGTACTCTCATTTCTATTCGTATTTTCATTATCATTTTCAGATTCACTAAGAGAAGTTTTAGGCGATCTAAATAAATCCGCAAAACATGTAGATTCATCTTCTCCCGCACTGTTCACTCCGGTCATCACCGAAAACTCACCCACCTCTCGTAAACACCCATAATCTAAAATTTTATTGAGATGGCGGTGCCAAGTTTTCTGTATATCCGGTATGAAAACTAAATGAGTTCTTGGATCAATTTTTTTTTCTATTCTACCTTTGATCCAATTCGTTTTTACTGCTCTATAGTCTTTTACTAAAACTACTTCTCCTTTCTGATGGATTTTATTTCTTTTACCCTTGGAATATTTTTGTTGACGTTGTCTATTTTCCTGTACTTTATGAGGAATTTGATTTTTTTTATTGTTATTGTCTATTGAGGGTAATAATAAATCAAATCTACTTCGTATTTTACGATCTGACATCAGTTCCGCAGGGCTTTTTCCGGTTGTGCAGTGTGTTGTATTTCTATAATCCATCAAATATCTGTTCAACGTTATATCCAGATCAGATGAACCTTCATGTTAGTTTTTTAATGAAGCCATTTTGATTGATTTCACTGAATTTTCTGCTTGACCATTCGTTGATAGCTACTCCATTGCATTTCAGGAAGTGATCAAACTCAGATGAAACAAAATACGATGTATTGTCTGAAACTATCAATTTGGGAACTCCAAATCGTGCAAAAAGGTTTCTCAAAATCTTTATTGTACCAGATGAATTCATTTCATTCACGATAAAAGCCTCGGGTCATTTAGAAAATGCATCTGTTGCAACAAAAATGAATTTATATTTTATAGGTCCCAGAAAATCTATATGAACTCGTTTCCAACACCCATCTGGATAATCCCATTTGAAAAGTTCAGATTTAGGGGGGTTGTTCCGAAAATTAGAAGAAGTTCTGCAACTTTGTACGGTTTTTTCTATATCACGATTTACCCCGGGCCACCAAACATAAGAGCGGGCTATGCTCTTCATTTTGACCATTCCCATATGGGTCTTATGGATTTCTTCCAAAATATACCTTTGTACACTGCCTGGTATTACAATTCTATATCCGAACATTATACAGCCATCAATACTCGATAATGAGTGTTTATTTATGAAAAACGCTTTCATTCTTGGGTCAACTTTTTTTGGCCAGCCGCTTTTTATGAACTCGAGAACTTTTTTCAGTGTACTATCTTTTGAAGTTCCTTCTTTTACTTTATCAGAATTTATGGGAATATTTTCATTGTTGACAACATAATTCAATACATATAAACAATCGTTTATTTCCGACGAATTATTCGTAAGTGGTAACCTAGAAAAACAATGTTCTCTTTTGATTCTACATATTTGATGTCGAACTGAAAATTCGCTAGAATTAAAACCCATCTCTGCAAACGATTGGCTGCAAAAATAGGAATTCCCTTTTTTGGACCGAAAATCACTATAAGCGGTTTATGATCCGTCAAAAGCGTGAATCGTTCAGAAAAGAGGTATTGATAAAATTTTGAAACTCCAAAAATTATAGATAAAGCTTCTCTTTCAATTTGGCTGTATTTTTCTACAGTTTTCGACAAAGTTCAGAAAGCATATGTGATCGACCGTTGTACGCCATTTATACTGTTACGATATTTCCTTGGAAAATCTCGACCCTGACACCACTGTTACGATACTCCTTGGGTTCGTCGATTAAAACAGCAAACAACACTGAACTTTTTTTTATTATAACTCTCTATCACAATACAATACAACACAATCAGTTAAATCGCTCCGATAACTTCCCAATCCTCGGTACTAAACTCTCTGTACTAAAAATTCTGCCGTCGGCGTGAACGGCTCCCGATTATATTCGCGCTCATAGAGTGTAGAATTATCCAGACAAATCTTCACAATCGAATTTTCTGGATGAGCCGCGATCACGCGAGTATAATCGTTAATGGAATTGCCGCACCAATTCGCATCCATAGTTGGCAGGGCCGGCGCTAGCACATTTCGTTATATTATCCCCCTCTCAATTTTGATCGTCCCGGTCAAACAATTCGTCATTATCGCCATTGTAAAGTTTATGTCTTTCTAGGTGAACGACCTTCATTTTTGCTCTGGGGCTACGTTGAATCCAGTACACCACGTCATTTATTCTCTTGACTTTTGAATAGGGTCCTTCCCAGCATGGTGTTAGTTTGGGAGAAATTCCTTTCCTACGACGAGGGTTGTGCAGCCACACTCGATCTCCTTCTTTGAATCCACCAGTATTTGCCTTGAGATCGTATCGAGCCTTCATCCTGTCACTAGTTATCGAGTTATCTTCAATCTTCTTCTCGCAATTTCGTGAATCCTCATCAAGCTGTCTCGCAGTTCATTTGCATAATCCTGTACCTCTTTTTCCTCAGTACTTGGGGATCCAAACACCAAGTCACAGGGCAAACGAAGATCTCTCCCGAAGATGATACTGGCTGGGGTGAGTTTTGTGGAATCGTGCACAGCTGCCCGGTAAGCCATCAAGAATAGTTGAAGGTGTCGATCCCAGTCTTTTTGATGTTCTTCTACTACTTTGGAAATATGTTCTTCCATAGTCCTGTTGAGCCTCTCGACCATGCCATCAGACTGTGGGTGGAGGGCAGTTGTTCTGGTCTTGCTAATTCCCATCAATTCACAAACTTTCCTGAATAAATTCGATTCGAAATGTCTTCCTTGATCGGATTGTAGTTCCATTGGCACTCCAAACCTTGTAAACACGTTGTCCACCAGGGCTCTAGCAACAGTGGATGCTTATTGATTAGGCAAGGCTTAAGCTTCAACCCATTTACTGAAATGATCCATGGCAACGAGGATGTATTTGTTGCCATCATTCGTCATCGGGAACGGTCCAGCTACATCGATGGCGATTTGTTCGGAGGGAGCACCAACACTGTATTGTTTCATCTCGCCCCTTGATCTTGTTTTTGGACTCTTGCTTGCTTCGCATTTTGGGCATCTTCGATACCATCTCTCGACATCTTCTCAACATTGGACCCAGTAGAACCTTTGCCGTATTTTATCCAAGGTCTTTTTAACACCTAGATGTCCACCTGATTCACCACCATGAATCTCTAACAAAACATCCTCTATTCTCGACATGGACACAACCAGTTGGAAACTCACTCTCTTGCCATCGGCTGACTCCCAGGTCCTCTTCAGTAGGCCATTTTCCACAATCAAGGAATCCCATTGTGCCCACAATGCTTTGAACGTTGGTGATCGATCTGAGATGTCCCTTCCAGGTGGGTCTTTCCGCTCCATATTCTTTCCATTCAAAAAATTCTGCAACGTTTGGATCATTCTCCTGCTCTTGTTGCATTTTTGCTGTCGTCCAATTGTCGTCTACTGTCAATCTCACTTGGTTGATTCCTTCGCGACGTTCGATTCGCTCACAGTGTTTACAAGTATCCGAACGAGGTCTTCTAGTCAAGGCATCTGCGTTGTTATGCAACCGTCCTGGTCGATGTTTCATCCTGAAGTGATACTGGTTCAACTTCTCAATCCACCTTGCTACTTTTCCTTCAGGAGTCTTCATTTCGAGTAACCACTTCAGAGCTGCATGATCTGTTCTGATGAGGAACTCTCTTCCGTACAGATATTTGTGAAAGTGGTCTACAGCCTTGATTATTGCCAATAGCTCTTTTCTCGTTACGCAATAATTTCTTCCTGGCTTGGTGAGTACTTTGCTGTAGAACTCGATTACTTTTTCCTGGCCATTTTGCTCTTGTGATAGTACGGCTCCAATACCATTATTACTGGCATCTGTGTCCAAAACAAACAGGCCTCGTTGACGTTGGAAACTTAAAATGGGGCTGGAACATAGAGCAACTTTCAGTTTCCCAAATGCTCGTTCACTTTCGTTGGACCAGACGAATTTGACTCGATCTTCTGTCAACTTATGTAGGGGTGCCGCAATATCAGCAAATCGTTCTACGAAACGACGGTAGTAGGTGCAGAGACCTAGGAAACTCCTCACTTCATGTTTGTCTCTTGGCCTCGGCCAGTCTCTTATCGCCTGTATCTTTTTTAGTCTGTTCGGATGCCGTCTGATGAAACTGTGTGACCTAGAAAATCCACTTCTTTCTGGAACAATGAACATTTCTGAAGATTCAGTTTGAGGTTGGCGTCCCTGAATCGTTGAAAGACTTCTTTCAGGTTGTGCAGATGTTCCTCGAATGTCTTTCCCATGGCCAAAACGTCGTCGAGGTATACAAGACAAGTTTTCCAAGTGAGCCCCCGAAGGACCAGCTCCATTAGTCTCCCAAACGTTGCTGGAGCATTACACAATCCAAACGGCATAACAGTAAACTGGTAAAGCCCACTCCCAGTCGAGAATGCAGTCTTCTCCTTATCGTCTTCATGTATGCCCACTTGCCAGTATCCGCTCTTCAGATCTAATGTTGAGAACCAACGGGAACCTGGCAAAGTTGTTAATGTGTCATTTATTCTTGGTAGAGGCTAGCTGTCCTTCTTGGTGACATCATTTAATTTCCTGATCCGCTCTTCAGATCTAATGTTGAGCACCAACGGGAACCTGCCAAAGTTGTTAATGTGTCATTTATTCTTGGTAGAGGGTGGCTGTCCTTCTTGGTGACATCATTTAATTTCCTGTAATCGACACAGAATCTCGTAGATCCATCCTTCTTGGAAACCAACACAACAGGTGCAGACCAAGGGCTCGATGACTCTTCAATCACATCGTCCTTCATCATCTTGTCGACAAGCTCTTCCACTTCCCGTTGTTTGGCGAATGGAATTCTTCTTGGTGGTTGCCGAATCGGATGAGCTTGGCCAGTATCGATTCTGTGTTCGACCAAATTAGTTCTTCCTGTTGTTGTCGAATCAAAAATGCCACTTTCACTCCTGATGAACTTCTTGGCAGCTTTCAGTTCCTCTGTTGATAAGTGTTGACATGATTTTTCAAGAGTTGATATAACACTCTCAGAGTCTGCCCTTATTCCTTGATGTTCATTTGAATTACAGTTCGCTACCCAAGTAACAGGTTCACATGTTCCAATGACATCGCCTGCCTTAACAGTTATTTCTCCAGGAAACACGTTGGCAACTCTCACAGGGATCGTTTGATTCGCTTTAACTAAGGCTCGTGCAGATACCAAATTGCTGGGGGATTCACCACATGGCTGGACTACTCCAACGCAGCACTACTTTCTCCGAAAATCCAGGAATTCTCGCAGTTTTCATTAAACGCAGTTTCACAGGCATTGCCCTTTCTCCTGGAGTTGTAAGGACAAATGCTTCTCCTCCGAACCTCATAATCTTCTCCTCATTGACGAATGAAAATCCATAGTCACTGATCAAGTCCATTCCGAGTATGAATTCATCTTCTATATCTGCGACGTAAACTGTATCTGTGATGGAGAGTCGCCCAAGAACCAATGTAATTTCAGCCTCTCCTCGAATAGGTGCGTTTTCACCAGTGACTGTCCGAAGCACGACGTTGGATGATATAGGCTTCACGTTTCCAGGCCGAAGGATGTCGCTGCGTACCAAGGAAACTGCAGCACCGGTGTCTATGGTGCATATAACGTCGATTTCATTTGATTTTCCTGGAATGGTAAGGCTCTCAGATGTTCTTTTCAGCCTGTTAACACCAATGACCCTGGGGGCTCTGTTATTGCTAGCCAGCATGCGCCCCGATATGCTGGCTAATTCTCGTTTTCCTGCCGCCAATTTGAGGACTCGCTGGATGACCTTGTCCTCACAGGTGATTGCGTACGAGATGGCACCCTTGCAGGTGAGCTAGGTCTTGATGGCATTCTCACCCCACAGTCTTTGATAAGATGTCCGGGTTTTCCACATCTATAGCATGTCCTCTTCTTCTGGGTGCTAATTCCACTCATCATTAATTTGATTTCTTCCAGAACCTTCTCGACTGAACTATTTGCTGTGCCAAATCGTTGTTCCGGTTCTTCTATTGAAACTGCACGCACTTTCGGCCTCGACGTGTTGAAGGCCGCCTCCACTTCCAAAGAGCGAACCAAAGCATCGCTACTTCTCTTGAAACTCGTCAATCGTCAAGTTCTTTGTATTTCTGGGTCTCTCGATCCGTCTATAAATATCTGCACAGCAAACTGCTCCTTGAAATCCCCGGGCGCTTCTGGGTACGCCATTCTTGCAGACTCTCACCTGATTTTTGTGAGCGAGTCTTCATTTGGGCCCGGTACAGCTGTTCTCGGTGTTGATCGCCATACCTCAACTCTAGTGCAGAAATCAGGTCCCCATATTGCTTCTGCTGTACTATGGGTATCGTTTGTAATATACCCAAAGCTGGCCCTCTCAAAGCTACTATGAGTGCCGTAGCTTTGTCTTCTTCGCCCCATCCATTGGTTTCTGCCGCAGCCTCAAATTGTCGACGATACATGGACCAAGACGACTGTCCATCAAAAGTCGGTGGTTTTACTGAAATTCCTGATGTGGCAACCGTGTCTCGGCGATCTTGGTTCTTGAGAAGAGCTATCTGTTTTTCTGAACCTCTTATTTCATTTCTCATCTCCTCTCGCACTGTATCCACTTTCTCATTGACCACATCGATTTTCTGGACGTCTCCCTCTAGTTCTTCTTTTACATCTTCTTTCAGTTTCTCTTTCAGATCAACTCTTAGTTGTCCTTTCAGTTCTTTCATTTTTACTTTGGTTTCATGTCTAACATGCTCGAAAAACTTGTCCTGATTTTCTAGAACTTTCTGGAAGTCTGCCTTTCTTTGTTTTTCTATCTGGTCCATTTCATTCTTTTATTGTGCTAGAATTTTCTGGAGATCTTCTCGTTCTTTTTTCTGTTCTTCGAGAATTTTCTGGAGTGCTTCTTCTCGATCTTTCTTTTCATCTTCTCGTTCTTTCTTTTCATTTTCGAGAAATTTCTGCAATCCTTCTTCTCATTCTTTCTTTTCATTTTCTCGTTCTAATTGTCGTTCTTTCTTTTCATTTTCTCGTTCCAATTCTCGTTCTTTCTTTTCAATTTCGAGAATTTTCTGGAGCGCTTTTTCTTGTTCCTGCTTTTCCTCCTGCCGTCGCTTTTCCTCCAATTCTTTTTCCTCCAGCCGTCGCTTTCCATCTTCCAGTCGTCGTCTTTCAAAATCCGCAAATTGGTTTTGGATGACTTTCATCATGTCCTCCATCGTATCGTAAGATGTACTTCTCGTATTCACCATCAAATGTTGTGATTTACCAGCAAAAACTCCACTTCCGACACCACAGTTACGATATTTCCTTGGAAAATCTCAATTCTGACACCACTGTTACGATACTCCTTGGGTTCGTCTATTAAAACACCAAACAACACGATCACTTAAATCGCTCCGATAACTTTCCAATTCTCGGTACTGAGCAGGAACAGAGAATCTCAGGGTTTTTGTTGGGTGGATAAGGCTGGTATTATTAGTCGAAATCTCGTGGATTCTATTTATCATTTGTATGCGCCTAGAAAATTTTCTCAGCTTGGCAACTAAAAGAATATTTACATCGATACTAGTGTATAGGCATGGAATAGAATAAAGACATTATAAAAGTATGATTTGAATTTAACTTGGAAGTTTTAAGGTTAGGAGAATGCAAGTGAAAATATAATGGAATGGTGTCAATTTCTCACCTAAAAGAAGACCAGCCAGCGTCAAAAAATACTGATGAGTAAATTTAAACGGATCAGCCATAAAGGTTCATAAAGGGCTAAGTTGAGAATGCTGCAAGTCCGTTGTAGTATACGAATCAAACGTGAAAATCTTCAGACGCTGATAAGATTGTTAGAAAAAATACATGACAAAAAGCGTCGGTTTTGAAAACAGGAATTTAGTTATACTGATGGGACTAGTGGCGCCATCTTACGAAAATCATAGTAAACTACTGAACCGCAAAGGAAAGAATTCTGTAAGAAAATCATAGTATTCATATTCATAGTTGGCGACGACAGTGGCAGATAGATGGATGATTGCAAATAATAAACAATAAATAGTTAATTCACGAGAAAAATCATGGATGGAGAAACACCAAACAAACTAATAACGATGAAATAACGGGTTGAGAATATGTTTCGCTATAGTACTAAACTCTCTGTACTAAAAATTCTGTCGTGGGCGTGAACGGCTCCCGATTATATACGCGCTCATAGAGTGGAGAATCATCCAGACAAATCTTCACAATCGAATCTTCTGGATGAGCCGCGATCACGCGAGTATGATCGTTCCTGGAATTGCCGCACCAATAGTCAGCAGGGCCGGCGCTAGCACATTTCGTTACAATACAATGAGTTATCACTGCTTCAAGGCCTGCTTGACTAGCATCCACTGCTGACTGTAATGGCAGTTCTGGATTGAAATGTACCAACACTTCCGCCGATGCCAAAATTCTTTTTACATTGTTAAACGACTGTCTACATGCATTATCAAATTCAAATGCCTTATTTTGTTGTGACGAACGATAGAGTGGTTTCAAAAGCATTGAGCTATTAGGTATAAATTTATGACAATAATTTACCAAACGTAAAAATGATTTCAACTGTGTAACATTTTCAGGATAAGGCGCATTCACTACTGCCTTAACTTTTTCCTCGCAAGTATGAAGGCCTTCCTTATCTATCTTAAATCCCAAATATGCCACACTTTCTTTAAAAAATTCACATTTATCTTTCTCTAGAGTGAACCCAACATAAGCAAATTTGGATAACACTGCTCTTAGTCTTCAGTATGTTCTTTCATATTTTTCCCTGTAATTAACACATCGTCCAGAAAAGAAGCTACCCCCTCAATACCTTCTAATAATTTAGACATGATATTCTGGACTTTTGATGGCCCAGAATTAATCCCGAATGGGAGCCTATTATAACAAAAAAGACCCTTCGACGTGGAAATAGTAGTAAGAATTCGAGAACTGGGATCCAATTCCACTTGCTGATATGCATTAGATAAGTCTAATTTCGTGAAACTAATTCCACCCTGTAATTTCACAAATAAATCTTCGATACGGGGCAATGGAAATTTATCTAGCTCTAAATCTGGATTCAAAGTTATTTTATAGTCACCACACAATCGAATGGAACCATTTGGTTTCAAAATTGGAACCACAGGTGTGCCATAGTCACTGTATTCCACTGGTGAAAGTATATTCAAATTTACCAATCTACCAATTTCCTTCTCCACCTTCTCTTTTGAAGCAAAAGGTACTGTTCGTGGTTTAAAAAACTTTGGTTGAGTATCCGTTTTTAATGTTAATTCAATATAACCTTTGTTGAAACAACCTAATTTTGAACAAAAACGGATGGAAATTCCTTGTGAAAATCACCAATTTCTTCATCAATTTCTGTCGAATTTACATTGAGCTGAAATTTATTGAAAAAGTCCCTACCTAATAAAGGTGGTCCACCATTATCGATTACATATAAATAAAGCGTTTCGCTGTAATTTTTGTAATAAATTTTCACCGAAATTTTTCCCAATGGGGATATACTTTTTCCATTATATGTTTGCAAAATTTTCGTGGTAGTTTCTGAAGGTTTGTCTGAAAATCATTGATCCCTGAAAAATTTCGAAATTACTGAAACCGAGGGACCAGTATCCAACTGAAACTCAACGTCTCATCATCGATAACAATCGGTACATAGATAGGTTCAACATTATATAAAGAGGGATTCATATTATATAATGCAAAAAATACATCGGCTGACTCTAAGTAACAATCTTTATCATTTTTGACCACACATGGAAACTTGTTTTTATTTTTAGGACAAATTACCGCCAAATGTCCCTTGACCCCACATTTTCTACAAATACAATTTCGATACTTGCATGGAGGTGGGTGAACCTTGCTACAAACGTCACACGACGTCACCAATTTTTCTGCTTCGGATCCCGTAGTGGATGAAGATGGCCCTGCTACCTGGTGATATCTCCGATGCCTCGAATGATTAGCGCCTACTGTCCGCCTCTCCCCTGCTGCATTCGAGAATTTCTTTGCTCCAACATGATACACTTCATAATCAAAACGAGGTTCGGTTTTTATAACAACGTTTTGACCTTTATTGCTCATGGCTTCTTTGTTCCCGGCTATTTCTATGGCCTTCTGAAATGTGAAGTTTGCCTCCTTCTCTTCGAAGTCTATCCTTTATAGGTCCTTTTGGAAACCCGCAGATGAATCGATCTCGTAGAGCCACTTGCAATTCGTTTCCAAATTCACACTTCCCTGCCAACTGACTGACTCTTGCTGCCCACTCTTGAACACTCTCATCCTTATTCTTGGTTGCACCATAGAATGTTCCTCTGTCTGGAAAAACCAAGTTAACCGGTGTGAAATGTTTGTCAAAAACATCGACTGAGAATGCGAACGTTTTTTCTTCCGGTTTTGTGGCAAGCACAAGCTGTTCGATAATTGAAAAGCGGTTTCATTACACATATTTAACAGGAGTCCTCGTTTCTTGTCTTTTTCGGTTATTCCATTAATTAACAGGTACTGCTTTAATTGGCCTTTGTATATTATCCAGTCGTTTTCACTCGGATTGAAAACTCTCGAACAGCCTATGTACGAAGTTGCCATATTTTGTACGTCAAAGACCTTTTGTTTACTTAAGTTTCATTTTTTTAATCCACTAGTTCATTGAATTCCTCGTCGCCACTGTATTATCAATTTGGTGGGTTCTAATGAATACTAGTGTTTCCCAAAGCCATTTATTTACTACTGTATACGATGATACGACGAATCCATTACCATACAAAAAAAAACATATGAAAACTATAACACTGAACTGTGCTCGAAATAGGTATCTACAGAGTGGATATATTACAAACATCAATTGATTTGTCCTTATACTACCGAGCAATCGGGATTATCTGAAAGATATAATCGAACAATCATGAAAAAAACGAGATCAATGATGATGGATTCAAAATGTGATCCTAGAATGTGGGCCGAAGCTGCAAATACAGCCATATATCTGATAATCCGATCACCTGCAAGAAAAATAGCAAATATGGACTGATGAAAAAGTCAACCTAGAAAATCTCAGAGTATTCGGTTGCGCTGTTTTTGTCCACATACCAGACCAGAAAAGGAAGAAACTGGATTCGAAGAGCAAAAAATTAATATTCGTTGGATACAGTGAGTCTTCCAAGGGATTCAGGTTGTTTGATCCCCCGAACCGAAAAATCGTCCAGAGATACTGTTTTCTTAGAAGAAATCTTTCCTAGATCATCTAACACAGAAAGAAGTCCAGAAAATCTACCCATACAAGAAGTCATCGTTCAACCGGGAACATCGAGAAGTGAAGAGATTTCAGAAGACGTTTCTGTTGAAGAATATTATCATCGTCAGGAAGATGAAGCTACCCAAGGAGGTTCAAGAGTTGAAAACTCACTTGACGGGAGAGTAGAACCCATCGCAGTAAGGAGATATTATTTGCGTGATCGTAAGGTCAAAGAATTTCCGTATTATGTTTCGTAGAGTTCAATTCAAGATTCTGTTGAGGAACTCCTCACTTTCAATGATGCTCTGAGTAGTGAATATTCTGATGAATGGATGAATGCAATGAAGTCTGAAATGTGTTTTCTTCTTGATAATGATACATGGATTTCAGTAGATAAACCTGAAGGTAGAGCTGTCGTTAAAAATGAATGGGTTTTCAAAGTTGAAAGAAACGCAGAAGAAAAAATATGTAGGTACAAAGCTAGGTTAGTAGCAAAAGGTTATAATCAACAGTTTATTGCAGAAAAGGTTATTTGCTTCGAAATGCAAGACATCATCGAGTGAGGCCCATGATAGCAGATGAACTGAGGAAAAAAAAAGACTTTGAAGTTCATGAAGAGGTCAGTTGTATTGCGATCGATGGTTCAAGCCAGAGAGTCGATATAATTGCTGTGGACTATAAAAATGTGTCCCAGTGGCAAACTGTTATTGACAGTCAGGACATCAACTGTATTTTGTTGTTGTAATATATATATACCGATGTATTTTCTCCTGTAGTACGGTATAGTACCATTCGTTTCTTTTTAGCTCTTGCAACGGAATTGGATTTAGAAATCGATCATCTAGAAGTTGTGACAGCGTTTTTGAATGGGGATTCAGATGAAAAGGTTCTCATGGAACAACCAGAGGGTTTTGTAGATGAAAATAACAAAAATGAAGTTTGCTTATTAAAGAATGCCATTTATGGTCTGAAGCAAGCCTCAGGTATGTGGAATAAAAACGCTCATAGTTGTCTAATAGATCAACAGTTTATTCAGTCTTCTTATGAATCTTGTGAATATTTCAGAATCTGGCATAATTCTGTTATAATAATAGCAATATACGTAGATGATTATATATTGTTCTACAACAATTTCGAAGAAATAAGGATTTTTAAAAAATATTTTAATTCTCAGTTCAAAGCTAAAGACCTTGGTCCTGCTAGTCAAGTTCTGGGAATGCAAATTATTCGGGATCGTCAGAACAACTCACTGAAACTAAGTCAGCAAAACTATATCAATCAAATGCCCTCTAGGTTCGGGATGATGGATTGCAATCCTGTAAATATTCCAATGGAAACAAATCCAATATTTCTGAATGAAAATGTCAATGTCTTACCAGCAACTCATAGGGTGTTTACTCTATTTGAGTGTCTGTACAAGACCGGATATTTTTTTGCAGTAACATACTTGAGCTAGTTCAATATTAATCATACTAAACATCATTGGCAGGCTGCGAAAAGAATATTGAGGTATTTCAAAGGAACTCAATCCCTTGGAATGATATACAAAAGAACTGGTGATTCTATATTTGGCTACGTCGACGCTGATTGGGCCAATGATTCAGATGATAGAAAATCATTTTATGGTAATGTATTCATCTTCTGTAATGCAGCTATCTCTTGGGAATGCAAGAAACAAAAATGTACTGCCTTTTCCTCAACAGAGGCTGAGTATATCGGAATAAATGAGGCTGCTTAAGAATCACTCTATTTTAAGATGTTCTCATCGGAGATTTTGAATAATATTGAGTCATCTATTGAATTTTTCGATTATAATAATGCTATAAAATTGTTCTATGACAATCAAAGTGCGCATGAGTTGGCTAACAACCCAATTATGCACAAACATACAAGGCACATACGTTCGTTATCATTATATTAGAGAATTGATAACCAACGGAGACATTTGTATTATACTTGATTATCAATTTGGTGGGTTTTAATGAATACTAGTGTTTCCCAACCATTCATTCACTACTGTATACGATGATACGACAAATCCATTACCATACAAAAAAACATATGAAAACTATAACACTGAACTGTGCTCGAAATAGGTATCTACAGAGTGGATATATTACATCATCTCCCCTCTTTATTATCTTAAAATGATTAATTAATATTCTAGACTTTCCGGTGGGTTTCTTTGGCGAGTTCCTCTGCGGAGAGTACTCTCATTTCTATTCGTATTATCATTTTCAGATTCACTAAGAGAAGTTTTAGGCGATCTAAATAAATCCGCAAAACATGTAGATTCATCGTCTCCCGCACTGTTCACTCCGGTCATTACCTAAAACTCACCCACCTCTCGTAAACACCCATAATCTAAAATTTGATTGAGATGCCGGTGCCAAGTTTTCCTATTTTCCTTTACTTTATGAGGAATTTGTTTTTTTTATTGTTATTGTCTTTCGAGGGTAATAATAAATCAAATCTTCTTCGTATTTTACGACCTGACATCAGTTCCGCAGGGCTTTTTCCGGTTGTGCAGTGTGTTGTATTTCTATAATCCATCAAAAATCTGTTCAACGTTATATCCAGATCAGATGAACCTTCATGTAAGTTTTTCAATAGAGCCATTTTAATTGGTTTCACTAAATTTTCTGCTTGACCATTCGTTGCAGGATGGAAAGGTGGACTGTGCTTGATAGCTACTCCATTGCATTTCAGGAAGTGAATAAACTCAGATGAAACAAAATACGATGCATTGTCTGGAACTATCAATTTGGAAACTCCAAATCGTGCGAAAAGGTTACTCAAAATCTTTATTGTACCAGATGAATTCATTTCATTCACGATAAAAGCCTCGGGCCATTTAGAAAATGCATCTGTTGCAACAAAAATGAATTTATTTTTTATAGGTCCCAGAAAATCTATATGAATTCGTTCCCAACACCCATCTGGATGATCCCAATTGAAAAGTTCAGATTAAGGGGGGTTGTTCCGAAAATTAGAACAAGTTCTGCACCTTTGTACGGTTTTTTTTATATCACGATTTACCCCAATCCACCAAACATAAGAGCGGGCTATGCTCTTCATTTTGACCATTCCCATATGGGTCTTATGGATTTCTTCCAAAATATACCTTTGCACACTGCCTGGTATTACAATTCTATATCCGAACATTATACAGCCATCAATACTCGATAATGAGTGTTTATTTATGTAAAACGCTTTCAATCTTGGGTCAACTTTTTTTGGCCAGCCGCTTTTTATGAACTCGAGAACTTTTTTGAGTGTACTATCTTTTGAAGTTTCTTCTTTTACTTTATCAGAATTTATATGAATATTTTCATTGTTGACAACATAATTCAATACATATAAACAATCGTTTATTTCCGACGAATTATTCGTAAGTGGTAGCAGGGCCGGCGCTAGCACATTTCGTTACAATACAATGAGTTATCACTGCTTCAAGGCCTGCTTGACTAGCATCCACTGCTGACTGTAATGGCAGTTCTGGATTGAAATGTACCAACACTTCCGCCGATGCCAAAATTCTTTTTACATTGTTAAACGACTGTCTACATGCATTATCAAATTCAAATGCCTTATTTTGTTGTGACGAACGATAGAGTGGTTTCAAAAGCATTGAGCTATTAGGTATAAATTTATGACAATAATTTACCAAACGTAAAAATGATTTCAACTGTGTAACATTTTCAGGATAAGGCGCATTCACTACTGCCTTAACTTTTTCCCCGCAAGTATGAAGGCCTTCCTTATCTATCTTAAATCCCAAATATGCCACACTTTCTTTAAAAAATTCACATTTATCTTTCTCTAGAGTGAACCCAACATAAGCAAATTTGGATAACACTGCTCTTAGTCTTCAGTATGTTCTTTCATATTTTTCCCTGTAATTAACACATCGTCCAGAAAAGAAGCTACCCCCTCAATACCTTCTAATAATTTAGACATGATATTCTGGACTTTTGATGGCCCAGAATTAATCCCGAATGGAAGCCTATTATAACAAAAAAGACCCTTCGACGTGGAAATGGTAGTAAGAATTCGAAAACTGGGATCCAATTCCACTTGCTGATATGCATTAGATAAGTCTAATTTCGTGAAACTAATTCCACCCTGTAATTTCACAAATAAATCTTCGATACGGGGCAATGGAAATTTATCTAGCTCTAAATCTGGATTCAAAGTTATTTTATAGTCACCACACAATCGAATGGAACCATTTGGTTTCAAAATTGGAACCACAGGTGTGCCATAGTCACTGTATTCCACTGGTGAAAGTATATTCAAATTTACCAATCTACCAATTTCCTTCTCCACCTTCTCTTTTGAAGCAAAAGGTACTGTTCGTGGTTTAAAAAACTTTGGTTGAGTATCCGTTTTTAATGTTAATTCAATATAACCTTTGTTGAAACAACCTAATTTTGAACAAAAACGGATGGAAATTCCTTGTGAAAATCACCAATTTCTTCATCAATTTCTGTCGAATTTACATTGAGCTGAAATTTATTGAAAAAGTCCCTACCTAATAAAGGTGGTCCACCATTATCGATTACATATAAATAAAGCGTTTCGCTGTAATTTTTGTAATAAATTTTCACCGAAATTTTTCCCAATGGGGATATACTTTTTCCATTATATGTTTGCAAAATTTTCGTGGTAGTTTCTGAAGGTTTGTCTGAAAATCATTGATCCCTGAAAAATTTCGAAATTACTGAAACCGAGGGACCAGTATCCAACTGAAACTCAACGTCTCATCATCGATAACAATCGGTACATAGATAGGTTCAACATTATATAAAGAGGGATTCATATTATATAATGCAAAAAATACATCGGCTGACTCTAAGTAACAATCTTTATCATTTTTGACCACACATGGAAACTTGTTTTTATTTTTAGGACAAATTACCGCCAAATGTCCCTTGACCCCACATTTTCTACAAATACAATTTCGATACTTGCATGGAGGTGGGTGAACCTTGCTACAAACGTCACACGACGTCACCAATTTTTCTGCTTCGGATCCCGTAGTGGATGAAGATGGCCCTGCTACCTGGTGATATCTCCGATGCCTCGAATGATTAGCGCCTACTGTCCGCCTCTCCCCTGCTGCATTCGAGAATTTCTTTGCTCCAACATGATACACTTCATAATCAAAACGAGGTTCGGTTTTTATAACAACGTTTTGACCTTTATTGCTCATGGCTTCTTTGTTCCCGGCTATTTCTATGGCCTTCTGAAATGTGAAGTTTGCCTCCTTCTCTTCGAAGTCTATCCTTTATAGGTCCTTTTGGAAACCCGCAGATGAATCGATCTCGTAGAGCCACTTGCAATTCGTTTCCAAATTCACACTTCCCTGCCAACTGACTGACTCTTGCTGCCCACTCTTGAACACTCTCATCCTTATTCTTGGTTGCACCATAGAATGTTCCTCTGTCTGGAAAAACCAAGTTAACCGGTGTGAAATGTTTGTCAAAAACATCGACTGAGAATGCGAACGTTTTTTCTTCCGGTTTTGTGGCAAGCACAAGCTGTTCGATAATTGAAAAGCGGTTTCATTACACATATTTAACAGGAGTCCTCGTTTCTTGTCTTTTTCGGTTATTCCATTAATTAACAGGTACTGCTTTAATTGGCCTTTGTATATTATCCAGTCGTTTTCACTCGGATTGAAAACTCTCGAACAGCCTATGTACGAAGTTGCCATATTTTGTACGTCAAAGACCTTTTGTTTACTTAAGTTTCATTTTTTTAATCCACTAGTTCATTGAATTCCTCGTCGCCACTGTATTATCAATTTGGTGGGTTCTAATGAATACTAGTGTTTCCCAAAGCCATTTATTTACTACTGTATACGATGATACGACGAATCCATTACCATACAAAAAAAAACATATGAAAACTATAACACTGAACTGTGCTCGAAATAGGTATCTACAGAGTGGATATATTACAAACATCAATTGATTTGTCCTTATACTACCGAGCAATCGGGATTATCTGAAAGATATAATCGAACAATCATGAAAAAAACGAGATCAATGATGATGGATTCAAAATGTGATCCTAGAATGTGGGCCGAAGCTGCAAATACAGCCATATATCTGATAATCCGATCACCTGCAAGAAAAATAGCAAATATGGACTGATGAAAAAGTCAACCTAGAAAATCTCAGAGTATTCGGTTGCGCTGTTTTTGTCCACATACCAGACCAGAAAAGGAAGAAACTGGATTCGAAGAGCAAAAAATTAATATTCGTTGGATACAGTGAGTCTTCCAAGGGATTCAGGTTGTTTGATCCCCCGAACCGAAAAATCGTCCAGAGATACTGTTTTCTTAGAAGAAATCTTTCCTAGATCATCTAACACAGAAAGAAGTCCAGAAAATCTACCCATACAAGAAGTCATCGTTCAACCGGGAACATCGAGAAGTGAAGAGATTTCAGAAGACGTTTCTGTTGAAGAATATTATCATCGTCAGGAAGATGAAGCTACCCAAGGAGGTTCAAGAGTTGAAAACTCACTTGACGGGAGAGTAGAACCCATCGCAGTAAGGAGATATTATTTGCGTGATCGTAAGGTCAAAGAATTTCCGTATTATGTTTCGTAGAGTTCAATTCAAGATTCTGTTGAGGAACTCCTCACTTTCAATGATGCTTTGAGTAGTGAATATTCTGATGAATGGATGAATGCAATGAAGTCTGAAATGTGTTTTCTTCTTGATAATGATACATGGATTTCAGTAGATAAACCTGAAGGTAGAGCTGTCGTTAAAAATGAATGGGTTTTCAAAGTTGAAAGAAACGCAGAAGAAAAAATATGTAGGTACAAAGCTAGGTTAGTAGCAAAAGGTTATAATCAACAGTTTATTGCAGAAAAGGTTATTTGCTTCGAAATGCAAGACATCATCGAGTGAGGCCCATGATAGCAGATGAACTGAGGAAAAAAAAGACTTTGAAGTTCATGAAGAGGTCAGTTGTATTGCGATCGATGGTTCAAGCCAGAGAGTCGATATAATTGCTGTGGACTATAAAAATGTGTCCCAGTGGCAAACTGTTATTGACAGTCAGGACATCAACTGTATTTTGTTGTTGTAATATATATATATACCGATGTATTTTCTCCTGTAGTACGGTATAGTACCATTCGTTTCTTTTTAGCTCTTGCAACGGAATTGGATTTAGAAATCGATCATCTAGAAGTTGTGACAGCGTTTTTGAATGGGGATTCAGATGAAAAGGTTCTCATGGAACAACCAGAGGGTTTTGTAGATGAAAATAACAAAAATGAAGTTTGCTTATTAAAGAATGCCATTTATGGTCTGAAGCAAGCCTCAGGTATGTGGAATAAAAACGCTCATAGTTGTCTAATAGATCAACAGTTTATTCAGTCTTCTTATGAATCTTGTGAATATTTCAGAATCTGGCATAATTCTGTTAGAATAATAGCAATATACGTAGATGATTATATATTGTTCTACAACAATTTCGAAGAAATAAGAATTTTTAAAAAATATTTTAATTCTCAGTTCAAAGCTAAAGACCTTGGTCCTGCTAGTCAAGTTCTAGGAATGCAAATTATTCGGGATCGTCAGAACAACTCACTGAAACTAAGTCAGCAAAACTATATCAATCAAATGCCCTCTAGGTTTGGGATGATGGATTGCAATCCTGTAAATATTCCAATGGAAACAAATCCAATATTTCTGAATGAAAATGTCAATGTCTTACCAGCAACTCATAGGGTGTTTACTCTATTTGAGTGTCTGTACAAGACCGGATATTTTTTTGCAGTAACATACTTGAGCTAGTTCAATATTAATCATACTAAACATCATTGGCAGGCTGCGAAAAGAATATTGAGGTATTTCAAAGGAACTCAATCCCTTGGAATGATATACAAAAGAACTGGTGATTCTATATTTGGCTACGTCGACGCTGATTGGGCCAATGATTCAGATGATAGAAAATCATTTTATGGTAATGTATTCATCTTCTGTAATGCAGCTATCTCTTGGGAATGCAAGAAACAAAAATGTACTGCCTTTTCCTCAACAGAGGCTGAGTATATCGGAATAAATGAGGCTGCTTAAGAATCACTCTATTTTAAGATGTTCTCATCGGAGATTTTGAATAATATTGAGTCATCTATTGAATTTTTCGATTATAATAATGCTATAAAATTGTTCTATGACAATCAAAGTGCGCATGAGTTGGCTAACAACCCAATTATGCACAAACATACAAGGCACATACGTTCGTTATCATTATATTAGAGAATTGATAACCAACGGAGACATTTGTATTATACTTGATTATCAATTTGGTGGGTTTTAATGAATACTAGTGTTTCCCAACCATTCATTCACTACTGTATACGATGATACGACAAATCCATTACCATACAAAAAAACATATGAAAACTATAACACTGAACTGTGCTCGAAATAGGTATCTACAGAGTGGATATATTACATCATCTCCCCTCTTTATTATCTTAAAATGATTAATTAATATTCTAGACTTTCCGGTGGGTTTCTTTGGCGAGTTCCTCTGCGGAGAGTACTCTCATTTCTATTCGTATTATCATTTTCAGATTCACTAAGAGAAGTTTTAGGCGATCTAAATAAATCCGCAAAACATGTAGATTCATCGTCTCCCGCACTGTTCACTCCGGTCATTACCGAAAACTCACCCACCTCTCGTAAACACCCATAATCTAAAATTTGATTGAGATGCCGGTGCCAAGTTTTCTGTATATCCAGTATGAAAACTAAATAAGTTCTTGGATAATTTTTTTTCTATTCTACCTTTGATCCAATTCGTTTTTACTGCTCTATAGTCTACTAAACCTACTTCTCCTTTCTGATAGATTTTATTTCTGTTACCCTCGAAATATT
Source organism: Zygogramma bicolorata (assembly GCA_032362365.1). Lineage (NCBI taxonomy): Eukaryota > Metazoa > Arthropoda > Insecta > Coleoptera > Chrysomelidae > Zygogramma > Zygogramma bicolorata. Next base: position 366,540 of record JAVJAQ010000143.1, read on the forward strand.
TTTGTTGACGTTGTCTATTTTCCTTTACTTTATGAGGAATTTGTTTTTTTTATTGTTATTGTCTTTCGAGGGTAATAATAAATCAAATCTTCTTCGTATTTTACGACCTGACATCAGTTCCGCAGGGCTTTTTCCGGTTGTGCAGTGTGTTGTATTTCTATAATCCATCAAAAATCTGTTCAACGTTATATCCAGATCAGATGAACCTTCATGTAAGTTTTTTAATAGAGCCATTTTAATTGGTTTCACTAAATTTTCTGCTTGACCATTCGTTGCAGGATGGAAAGGTGGACTGTGCTTGATAGCTACTCCATTGCATTTCAGGAAGTGAATAAACTCAGATGAAACAAAATACGATGCATTGTCTGGAACTATCAATTTGGAAACTCCAAATCGTGCGAAAAGGTTACTCAAAATCTTTATTGTACCAGATGAATTCATTTCATTCACGATAAAAGCCTCGGGCCATTTAGAAAATGCATCTGTTGCAACAAAAATGAATTTATTTTTTATAGGTCCCAGAAAATCTATATGAATTCGTTCCCAACACCCATCTGGATGATCCCAATTGAAAAGTTCAGATTAAGGGGGGTTGTTCCGAAAATTAGAACAAGTTCTGCACCTTTGTACGGTTTTTTCTATATCACGATTTACCCCGGGCCACCAAACATAAGAGCGGGCTATGCTCTTCATTTTGACCATTCCCATATGGGTCTTATGGATTTCTTCCAAAATATACCTTTGCACACTGCCTGGTATTACAATTCTATATCCGAACATTATACAGCCATCAATACTCGATAATGAGTGTTTATTTATGTAAAACGCTTTCAATCTTGGGTCAACTTTTTTTGGCCAGCCGCTTTTTATGAACTCGAGAACTTTTTTGAGTGTACTATCTTTTGAAGTTTCTTCTTTTACTTTATCAGAATTTATATGAATATTTTCATTGTTGACAACATAATTCAATACATATAAACAATCGTTTATTTCCGACGAATTATTCGTAAGTGGTAACCTAAAAAAACAATCAGCAATGTTCTCTTTTGATTTTACATATTTGATGTCAAACTGAAAATTCGCTAGAATTAAAACCCATCTCTGCAAACGACTGGCTGCAAAAATAGGAATTCCCTTTTTTGGACCGAAAATCACTACAAGCGGTTTATGATCCGTCAAAAGCGTGAATCGTTTAGAAAAGAGGTATTGATAAAATTTTGAAACTCCAAAAATTATAGGTAAAGCTTTTCTTTCAATTTGGTTGTATTTTTCTTCAGTTTTCGACAAAGTTCAGGAAGCATATGCGATCGGCCGTTGTACGCCATTCATACTGTTACGATATTTCCTTGGAAAATCTCAACTCCTTGGGTTCGTCAATTAGAACAGCAAACAACACTAAACTTCTTTTTATTATAACTCTCTATCACAATACAATACAACACAATCACTTAAATCGCTCCGATAACTTTCCAATGCTCGGTACTGAGCAGGAACAGAGAATCTCAGGGTTTTTGTTGGGTGGATAAGGCTGGTATTAATAGTCGAAATCTCGTGGATTCTATTTACCATTTGTATGCGCCTAGGAAATTTTCTCAGCTTGGCAACTAAAAGAATATTTACATCGATACTAGTGTATAGGCATGAAATAGAATAAAGACATTATAAAAGTATGATTTGAATTTAACTTGGAAGTTTTAAGGTTAGGAGAATGTGAGTGAAAATATAATGAAATGGTGTCAATTTCTTACCTAAAAGAAGACCAGCCAGCGTAAAGAAATACTGATAAGTAAATTAAAACGGATCAGCCATGAAGGTTCTACTACATAGAATGCTAAGTTGAGAATGCTGCAAGTCCGTTCTAGTATACGAATCAAACGTGAAAATCTTCAGACGCTGATAAGATTGTTAGAAAAAATACTTGACAAAAAGCGTCGGTTTTGAAAACAGGAATTTAGTTATACTGATGGGTCTAGTGGCGCCATCTTACGAAAATTATAGTAAACCCTTGAACCGCAAAGGGAAGAATTCTGTATGTGAATCATAGTATTCATATTCATAGTTGGCGACGACAGTGGCAGATAGATGGATGATTGCAAATAATAAACAATAAATAAGTAATTCACGAGAAAAATCATGGATGGAAAAACACCAAACAAACTAATAACGATAAAATAACGGGTTGAGAATATGTTTCGCTATAGTACTAAACTCTCTGTACTTAAAATTCTTCGTCGGCGTGAACGGCTCCCGATTATATACGCGCTCATAGAGTGAAGAATCATGCAGACAAATCTTCACAATCGAATCTCCTGGATGAGCCGCGATCACGCGAGTATAATCGTTCCTGGAGTTGCCGCACCAATTCGCATCCATAGTCGGCAGGGCCGGTGCTAGCACATTTCGTTACAATACAATGAGTTATCACTGCTACAAGGCCTGCTTGACTAGCATCCACTGCCAACTGTAATGGCAGTTCTGGATTGAAATGTACCAACACTTCCGCCGATGCCAAATTTTTTTTCATTGTTAAACGACTGTCTACAAGCATCATCAAATTCAAATGCCTCATTTTGTTGTAACAAACGAGAGAGTGGTTTCAAAAGCCTTGAGCTATTAGGTATGAATTTATGACAATTATCTACCAAACCCAAAAAATGATTTCAACCTTGTAGCATTTTCAGGATAAGGCGCACTGCCTTAACTTTTTCCTCGCAAGTATGAAGGCCTTCCTTATCTATCCTGAATCCAAAATATGTCACACTTTCTTTAAAAAATTCACATTTATCTTTCTCTAGAGTGAACCCAACATTAGCAAATTTGGATAACACTGCTGTTACTCTTCCAGTATGTTCTTTCATATTTTTCCCTGTAATTAACACATCGTCCAGAAGAGAAGCTTCCTCCTCAATACCTTCTAATAATTTAGACATGATTTTCTGGAATCTTGAGAGCCCAGAAATAATCCCGAATGGAAGCCTATTATAACAAGAAAGACCCTTCGACGTGGAAATGGTAGTAAGAATTCGAAAACTGGGATCCAATTCCACTTGCTGATATGCATTAGATAAGTCTAATTTCGTGAAACTAATTCCACCCTGTAATTTCACAAATAAATCTTCGATACGGGGCAATGGAAATTTATCTAGCTCTAAATCTGGATTCAAAGTTATTTTATAGTCACCACACAATCGAATGGAACCATTTGGTTTCAAAATAGGAACCACAGGTGTGCCATAGTCACTGTATTCCACTGGTGAAAGTATATTCAAATTTACCAATCTACCAATTTCCTTCTCCACCTTCTCTTTTGAAGCAAAAGGTACTGTACGTGGTTTAAAAAACTTTGAGTATCCGTTTTCAATTCAATATAACCTTTGTTGAAACACCCTGATTTTGAACTAAAAACGGATGGAAATTCCTTGTGAAAATCACCAATTTCTTTGTCGATTTCTATCGAATTCACAGTGAGCTGAAATCTATTGAAAGAGTCCCTACCTAATAAAGGTGGTCCACCATTAGCGATTCCATATAAATAAAGCGTTTCGCTGTAATTTTTGTAATGAATTTTCACCGAAATTTTTCCCAATGGGGATATACTTTTTCCATTATATGTTTGCAAAATTTTCGTGGTAGTTTCTGAAGGTTTGTCTGAAAAATATTGATCCATGAAAGATTTCGAAATTACTGGAACCGAGGCACCAGTATCCAACTGAAACTCAAACGTCTCATCATCGATAACAATCGGTACATAGATAGGTTCAATATTATGTAAAGAGGGATTCATATTATATCATTCAAAAACTTCATCGGCTGACTCTAACTAACAATTTTTATCATTTTTGGCCACAGATGGAAACTTGTTTTCATTTTTAGGACAAATTACCGCCAAATGTCCCTTTACCCCACATTTTCTACAAATACAATTTCGATACTTGCATGGAGGTGGGTGAACCTTGCTACAAACGTCACACGACGTCACCAATTTTCCTGCTTCGGATCCTGTAGTGGATGAAGATGGCCCTGCTACCTGTCGTATAGAAGGCCTTAATAAAAAACCTTTTCGGAATCAGGTCGCGATATTGACGTACATATACGCATTTGTTGACAATGGTTTGATGCATGTCTAAATGTTTCGGCAAATATCACTCTCAGTAAATCGAATGTGTTTTAAAAGAAGTGTAGTGGCTCTGATTCGAGGATTGATAAATAAACCTTTGATCGGAGAATTGAAAACAGCCTCTTGATTGTTTAAGAAATTCTCAGATGTAGCCAGTTGTACGATTCTGCCCAATAGGGCAAGTAAATTCAGTGTTGTTGGGTTTTTATTTTGTAAGTATAGGTTTTATTGAATTATTGTCGATTTGAGTGAATGTGTAATCATTAAAGTTTATATTTGTGTTTTTACCAACTGATTTCATCCTGGTTATCACAAAGTCCATCTGAGCTAATTCAACCCCAAGGAGGGACCGGAAAGTCCTACCTTACTTCCCGACATGGTGGAGGTCGCCTCGCTTCGATTTCGAAGATTCGTTCTTCATAATGAATCTTAATTAAGTACCCTCGTGAAATTTCGTAATATACAGTTTTTTACTGAAAATTTGTGATAACCGCATGAACAGTTGTTTTGAGAATGGGTGTGTGCGTGTGTGAAATGTGCGATTATAATTTCTCATTTAGGTAATTTTCTGTATGATTAGTGTGATTGATATTTTTTTCGAGTGAAATGTATGTATGGTTTTTTTTTCTGGTAGCTTGCCAAATTTAAGGGATTAATGATTGATGATGATATTATGTCTCGAATAATTTGATTGGCGTGAATGGGTTGGTATGATTTTTTGATATTATTGAAATTTTTGACTAGGCCTTTTTGTTTTTTTTTTCTCATGGAAATATATGTGTTGGTGTGATCGAACTTCAATTAAGTAACCAAAAAAAAATTTGAGAAATTTTTCATTCGATGAAATGAAAACGAAGTACAAATATTAGTTGAGATATTCCTTTTGCATTCAGTAAGTATATCAAATAATTATAGTATGCTCAATGAGTAACGCAAATGATGTTGATTGATAGCTATAACGATTTGTTTGTTGTTCAAAATTTTATCTGAATGAATATAATTTGACGAATCGATTAGATGTATATGTATTATGCCTTATTGCTTATGGATTGGTTATCATTTTGTAAAATAACGTTATTTCATGAATCATACTTGAGAAATTACGAAATATGTCTTGAAAGCACTGCCTAGCCACCAGAGGAGATACAGCTATTTGCAACAGCTCTCTCGGAAAGGCATATATATCGTGAGGAGCTAAAAAATAAAATCTTTGACGGTGTGAATACGAAATGAAAGTAGTGGTTCACAACAATGATTTCATATATTTTTAGTTTCCATTTCTTCAAGAGTTTCAAATTTTTTTTGCGAAATTTAATTGCATAACAGTTTGTTATTGGCAGTGTGATTTTTTTTTAATGAAAAACTAGTGCTTTTTTGAGAAAAAAGTTGATATAATGAAAAATATTGAGTGTCACGAAAAGAGTTGAAAATACTGAAGGGAGTTTGTGTCTGAACTATCGAATATGGGGAGGTACTCCCCATTGCGTGTGTTAGCGCTGAAAGATGACTTTACCCAAAGTGTTAATTGTTTTTGAGAAGAATATGGAAGATGACTGAAATATGTTGAATATTTTTCTTGATGCTTCACAGAGGTGAAGAAACAGTGTATATGTGATGTGTATTGATGTTCGAGTGAACATTTTAATGAGTGATAGTTGTTCAGATGATATATGAAAAAGTATTTTCGAGTGAGGACACGTAATCGATCATGTTCGACTGGTTTCTCAAATATTCTTCCATATCTAATAATAATATCGAAAAAAATCCGTTGGGATCAGTGATCTGCAACCAGAGAGGCCAGCTTGTTGTTCAAATCCATGGACCATCCAATATGAATTCACAGAATCCGTGATGATGTGTTGAAGGAACAAAGATAGGACGAATGATCAGCGGGCTCCATCCAGTTTGGCTATTTGTGAACTTCAGTCAAAAGAAGTATGCTCCCAGTGTTCAATCCAGCGCTATATTGGTCATTTCCAAACCAGACCGCATAGTTAACCAGGATGCTGGGGAGGAACGCCAGATCGATAATTGGTTTAGTTACAAGTCGTCCAAGAATCCAAAGCAAAACGCTGAACCAACCATGGACATTGAATTGTCTTGCCAATGATATCGTCCAGAGTTTGAAGCTGAAAAAGATCTGCCGTCATGTCAGTCTATTCCGGTAGTATAACACAAGCCACCTATTGAGAAAGTGAGCTGCAAAAGTCAAAAGCAGGAGGCAAGGGAGCGCTGCATCAAGATAAGCCAATTTCGTCAGTTGTCCAGTCCCTCATTCCCATGAGGGTCTTCCCCAAACAGTAACAGAAAGTCGGAGCAGTTAGGAAGATTCGAACTTTTCCGTTCCATTCAGTAATCAGGATGAAGTGAAACTGGTCCATGGGAGAATGCAGTCGCCATCAGAGAAGGTGAATTCTTGCCAGAACCAGGGTGGCCAGAAGAAAAGATGAGGAAATGAAAAATGTAAAATGAGCAGTATTTTGCTTGGATAGAAAATAGGGCATCTTGGGAGAAATTTTAGGAGTGCGTCTAGATTTCTAGTCATTTGCTGTTTGTTGGTATTTGTAAAACTATCTATTCTTCATAGTTCGAATGATGGATTCCATCTTTAATGATGGGGGCCATCATTCAGAATCGGGGAGCATATGTCGTATAGAAGACCTTAATAAAAAACCTTTTCGGAATCAGGTCGCGACATTGACGTACATATACGCATTCGTTGACAATGGTTTGATGCACGTCTGATAGTTTTGGCAAATATCACACTCAGTAAATCGAATGTGTTATAAGAGAAGTGTTGTGGCTCTGATTCGAGGATTGATAAATAAACCTTTGATCGGAGAATTGAAAACAGCCTCTCGATGGTTTGAGAAATTCTCAGATGTAGCCAGTTATACGATTCTGCCCAATAGGGCAAGTAAATTCAGTGTTGTTGGGTTTTTATTTTGTGAGTATAGGTTTTATTGAATTATTGTCGATTTGAGTGAGTGTGTAATCAATAAAGTTTATATTTGTGTTTTTACCAACTGATTTCATCCTGGTTATCACGAAGTCCATCTGAGCTAATTCAATCCCAAGGAAGGACCAAATTCCTACCTTCCTTCCCGACAATATCTCCGATGCCTCGAATGATTAGCGCCTACTGTCCGCCTCTCCCCTCCTGCATCCGAAAATTTCTTTGCTCCAAAATGATACACTTCATAATCAAAACGAGGTTCGGTTTTTATAACAACGTTTTGACCTTTATTGCTACTGGCTTCTTTGTTCCCGGCTATTTCTATGGCCTTCTGAAATGTGAAGTTTGCCTCCTTCTCTTCGAAAAGTCTATCCTTTATAGGTCCTTTTGGAAACCCGCAGATGATTCGATCTCGTAGAGCCACTTGCAATTCGTTTCCAAATTCACACTTTCCTGCCAACTAACTCTAGCTGCCCACTCTTGAACACTTTCATCCTTATTCTTGGTTGCACCATAGAATGTTTCTCTGTCTGGAAAAACCAAGTTAACTGGTGTGAAATGTTTGTCAGAAACATCGACTAAGAATGCGAACGTTTTTTCTTCCGGTTTTTGTGGCAAGCACAAGCTGTTCGATAATTGAAAAGTGGTTTCATTACACATATTTAACAGGAGTCCTCGTTTCTTGTCTTCGTCGGTTATTCCATTAATCAACAGGTACCGCTTTAATTGGCCTTTGTATGTTATCCAGTCGTTTTCACTCGGATTAAAAACTCTCAAACAGCTTATGTACGAAGTTGCCATATTTTGTACGTCAAAGACCTTTTGTTCACTTGAGTTTCATTTTTTTATCCACTATAAAATTTGCACTAGTTCATTGAATTCCTCGTCGCCACTATATTATACTTGATTATCAATTTGGTGGATTCTAATGAATACAAGAATTTTCCAAAGCCATGTATTTACTACTGTATACGATGATACGACAAATCCATTACCATACAAAAAAAACATATGAAAACTATAACACTGAACTGTGCTCGAAATATACTCCCGAGCAATCAGGATTATCTGAAAGTTATAATCGAACAATCATGAAAAAAAAAGAGATCAATGATGATGGATTCAAAATGTGATCATAGAATGTGGGCTGAAGCTGCAAATACAGCCATATATCTGATAATCCGATCACCTCCAAGACAAATTCCCAGCAGTGTCCCTGAGCAAATATGGACTGATGAAAAAGTCAACCTAGAAAATCTCAGAGTATTGGGTTGCGCTGTTTTTATCCACATACCAGACCAGAAAAGGAAGGAACTGGATTCGAAGAGCAGACAATCAATATTCGTTGGATACAGTGAGTCTTCCAAGGGATTCAGTTTGTTTGATCCCTCGAACCGAAAAATCGTCCAGAGATACTGTTTTCTTAGAAGAAATCTTTCCTAGCTCATCTAACACAGAAAGAAGTCCAGAAAATCGACCCATACAAGAAGTTCTCATTCAACCGGGAACATCGAGAAGTGAAGAGATTTCAGAAGATGTTTCTGTTGAAGAATATTACCATCGTCAGGAAGATGAAGCTATCCAAGGAGGTTCCAGAGTTGAAAACTCACTTGACGAGAGAGTAGAATCCATCGCAGTAAGGAGACATTATTTGCGTGATCGTAAGGTCGAAGAATTTCCATATTATGTTTCGTAGAGTTTAATTCAAGATTCTGTTCAGGAACTCCTCACTTTCAATGATGCTTTGAGTAGTGAATATTCTGATGAATGGATGAATGCAATGAAGTCTGAAATGTGTTTTCTTCTTGGTAATGATACATGGATTTCAGTAGATAAACCTGAAGGTAGAGCTGTCGTTAAAAATGAATGGGTTTTCGAAGTTAGAAGAAACGCAGAAGAAATAATATTTAGGTTCAAAGCTAGGTTAGTAGCAAAAGGTTAGAATCAACAGTTTGGAGTTGATTATACCGATGTATTTTCTCCTGTAGTACGGTATAGTACCATTCGTTTCTTTTTAGTTCTTGCAACGGAATTGGATTTAGAAATCGATCATCTAGACGTTGTGACAGCGTTTTTGAATGAGGATTTAGATGAAGAGGTTTTCATGGAACAACCAGAGGGTTTTGTAGATGAAAATAACAAAAATAAAGTTTGCTTGTTAAAGAATGCCATTTATGGTCTGAAGCAAGCCTCTCACGTATGTAGAATAAAAACGCTCATAGTTGTCTGATAGATCAACAGTTTTTTCAGTCTTCTTATGAATCTTGTGTATATTTCAGAATCTGGCATAATTCTGTTATAATAATAGCAATAATAGCAATATACGTAGATGATTATTTATTGTTCTACAACAATTTCGAAGAAATAAGAATTTCGAAAAAATATTTCAATTCTCAGTTCAAAGCTGAAGACCTTGGTCCTGCTAGTCAAGTTCTGGGAATGCAAATTATTCGGGATCGTCAGAACAACTCACTGAAACTAAGTCAGCAAAACTATATCAATCAAATTCCCTCTAGGTTTGGGATGGTGGATTGCAATCTTTTCAATATTCCAATGGAAACAAATCCAATATTTCTGAATGAAAATTTCATTGATAATGTGTCTTACCAGCAACTCATAGGGTGTTCACTCTATTTGAGTGTCTGTACAAGACCGGATATTTTTTTTGCAGTAACATACTTGAGCTAGTTCAATATTAATCATACTAAACATCATTGGCAGGCTACGAAAAGAATATTGAGGTGTCTTAAAGGAACTCAATCCCTTGGAATAATATACAAAAGGACTGGTGATTCTATATTCGGCTACGTCGACGCTGATTGGGCCAATGACTCAGATGATAGAAAATAATTTTATGGTTATGTATTCATCTTTCGTAATGCAGCTATCTCTTGCGCATAAGTTGGCTTACAACCCAATTATGCACAAACATACAAAGCATATACAAGTTCGTTATCATTATATTAGAGAATTGATAACCAACGGAGATATTGTTCTTCATTACAAACCAAGGGACAATATGATTGCTGATAGTCTTACCAGAGCTGTTCCAAAGCAGAAGCATTTATTCTGTACAAAAGGAATGGGTTTAAACTCGCAGAATGTTCGCTACTCAATGGAACAAGGAGTAGTGTTGAATTTTGTTGTGCTCCATTGAGTATAACAGTGGTGTTTCATTCGTTCTGTATAAACATTAACAGTTGAATATATGTCAAGTAGTTTGTTGTTGATATAATTATCAATAGTATTTCTACTATTGAATAAATACGTTTTTTTCACAATCTGTGTGATTTCAAATCATCAACTAAACTCTGCAGCCAGTTCAAATCATAGTTAAACTAATAATAACTAGAAAAATAAAACCATACTTTGATGTGATGATTTTGATTATCATCACTCTACACTCATTTATAGTCGAAATATGAATATGGAAAGCCTAACATGAGTAACAAATAAAAAATTGTTGGATCCAACACCTGCTTTTCTTCAATCAAACCACAAAAAGATATAATAAGTTTACGCCGCCCTCTTGTCGGTTGATTTTTGAATCCACATGATGAATTTCCCACCTTCATTCTTTCGTAGAATATATATTGAACATCCTGTATAGAGATAGTCACTCTGGGATAGCCTTCGAGCAATTATACAATTAAAACAATTAAAATTTGATCCCCTTTTAAAACTCGAACTCATCAGAGAAGGCCTCCGGCTAGAATTAATCAAGGAACAATCAAGTCGTTCGTGATGGATATTTTTAATTTAATAAATAATGAGAAATATATTAGGGTCTAGTTAGCAGGTGTATAAAAAAGGACGGACCGGTCTGGGTCGAAGCCATATTGATATCTGGATGAATCCAAAGTTTTTTTTTTCAATATTTCTTTCAGAGATTTATTGATGGCATAATTAATAAGGTTTCATTCTTTCAATGGATGGCAGTAGATATAATTCAATGCGGAATTCAACAACGGAGAAAAATGGGGCAATATTAGTTCAACTAATTGGGGTGTGATCATCTTATAATGCTCGAATTCAAATCTGAGTGAAACTAGTAAATAGTGGAGCTTTGTAGCAATAAAAATAGTACTCTTTGAAGCAAATCCAAGCATTCAAAAATTTTATTCATTATTTCCATCATCAGGGAAACTACAAAATGAAAGTCTTAGATATTTTTTTTAATAAATTAATGTTACATCTTACAACTTTGGTGAGGGTGCATGATGAGATGTTAATATACATTATGTGACACATTGTGTCGCATGACTTGAGATACAGATCAACATCCACCTATGGGAGGGACATAAACAAAATTCGTGAAATCTCGTTAAAATTTTTGACAATATTCAAACCATGAATTCATCACCTGTAACTCTCTACTTGACATCTGGCAGTGACAGTGGTGTCACTTTATTGTTACCAAATCAAGCGGAGGAACAATGTCATGAGGACTGTGTGTCAACTTGTGCGTACATTCGGAATTATTGGATGAAATAAAAAATATTCATTGATAAAATTATTTGTGTTGGAAAACTGTTGTTCGAGAAAGAGTTGTAGAAAGAAATTTGTTTTAATTGACTGCCATTGTAATTGTTGATGATTAAAATTCATTGAAACGTTTAGTGAAAAGTCTCTGTCTTGATTTTTTTGTCAATGAACCTTCCAATAAATTTTCAATCATCCATAATTGAGATTGCAGTCAATTAAATTGAATTTCTTCAGACAACTCTGTATCAAACAACACTTCTCAACACAAATAATTTTATCGACGACTATTTTTATTTCATTCGTGAATTTCGATTGTACGCACAGGTTCATACACAGTCCTCATGAGATTGGTCCTCCGTTTGCGTTGATAACAATGGAGGGACACCACTGTCACATGTCAACTGTCTATCAGTCCCCATCAATCACAAATAACGAGTTACACGGAATTATTTCATAGTTCGGTTGATTTTGAAAATCTAACAATATTTCAAGAATTTTGTTTTGTCTTTCACATAATTGAATGTTGTACTGAATCTCATGTCATTCGACACAATGTGTCACACATTGAATATTAATATCTCACTATGCACCCTCATCAAAGCTGTAAGTTCTAACAATCATTTATTTGAAAAAAAAACTCTCCGTCACTCACAATTTGTAGTTTCCCTGATGATGGAATGATCAATGGAATTTCCGAAAGCTAACATTAAAGAGAACTCTTTCAATTTTTTTAAATGCAAATTCACACGAAAGGAAAGCCCCGTAATGTTCAAAGAACACTACTACTACTTCTAAGAACATGACAATCTTTATCAGGAAACAAATATCGAATTTTGACAGAGCTGAAAAATGAAAAGTACAGCTAAACTTTTCTGAAGAAAAATAAATTCCTGATATGACCATTGTACAGAGAATAGGTAATGAGTTGATTCTAAGAGATCATTGTGAATATTAGTATCAGTATCGAACAACACAGAATAATGGAAAATAGTACAAAAAGTCCAATTCAAATATCAGAGAAAAAAAATGGGGTGAGTATTTTCCATCTGAATGTTGCATCTATCTCCAACAAAATAAATAAACTATTACTATATCTCGAGAAGTTCGGCGACCCTGCTGATTGAACTTCAACCCTTAGTTATTGTGTTTAATCTATGCTTTCTCTATGGAATCTTTTTTCCGGCAATCTGAAAATCACAAATGTACTCCCAATATATAAAAAAGCTAACCCTGATCTAGCCACAAATTTTAGACCTTTCTCCATAATACCGATCCTCGGTAAGATTGATGCTCTATTTCAAAAATCATAACACTTTAAATAAAAGACAGTTTTGTTTTCGACCAAACTGTTCAACGATTCAGGCTGTGAGCACCATTCTCGCGAACATAGTCGAGGGCCTTGACATTGGTAACCACACAGAAATCACCTTGTGTGACCTATCCAAGGCCTTCGACTGAGTATCGCATGAAAATTACTTGCAAAATTAAAATTCTATGGTGTTAGGGAAGTGCCTCAGAAACTGATAAAATCCTATCGTGATAACAGAATACAGTGTGTAGCCATCGAAAACAATCTCTATAAATTCCAAAACATAAACCACGGAGTCCCGCAAGTAAGTGTGCTGGGACCGCTATTATTTATTATATATCTCAACGATATTTTCCACTACATGTCCCACTATGAGTGTATCTGCTTCACAGATGACACGACCTAAATTGAAACTCATTCAATCCCTATTAAGTACACTAAAAAATCTCACCGAGCAAGCAAAGAACAAAGCTCATACCTGATTCAACACAAATGATCTTAAACTTAATCAAGAAAAAACGCAAAATGATGTTTTCCCTACAATCATCAATTTACCTTCAAACAATACAGTAAATCTGTTAGGTATCCTATAAGACGAATGGTTGAAATGGTCTGCCCACATTGATCAATTATGCAGAAAACTCTCCACCCAATTATTCCTGCTGAGACATTAAAAAAAATATATATTGAGCATCCCGATTTTATTATCTTCCTACCACTCTCTCTCACTCGCACCTTAATCGCACCTTAACTATGGCACTATTCTTTGGGGTAACGAAAGAGACTCCATTAGAATTTTCAGGCTCCAGAAGAAGGCGCTGAGAATCATCGATGGTCCGTATTACCATGCCCACTGTCAGCCACTATTCAAGAAATATCGAATCCTACCAATTCCTTGCGTTTTCATTTACCAAATTTCACTAGAGACTTTCTCTAATATGGGTCGGTACTCTAAAAATGCCGATATCCATAACCATGATACGAGATCTTCGAGCAAACTCAGAACTCAGAAATTCAGGTTGTCTGTGTATGAGCAAAACTGCCTAAATGTCAGATTCATCAATATGGTACCACCAGATGTGAAATCATTGAATTTTAGCCAAATGAAAACTTCATAAAAAAATCATTAACTGTTACACTGCTTTCACTCAATAGAGAAATTCCTTTAATTCAACCATGAATAAATGATACTCACTCGAACTTCTCGAACATTTTGAAGTTATTAATACAAAATTGCAACGACAATATTAAATTCATGAAATTGTTTTACAACCCCTGTGTACTTGCCAGACTTTCGTCCCTGACTAACAAATATACGAATATTGTAGGTATAGGCAACTTTTAAAATTTATATAATGTTCATGTAACCATTACACCACACTTATGTTTTCAATGTGTTTTATATCAAACTTCTACTGAACGTAACTGTATTGAATAAGAAATGAAATAAAATGATATGGTTTTTCGAGCCGAATACAGGTAAAATTTTGTGACCAAACTTCTACTGAACGTAACTGTATTGAATAAGTTTTATATGATGCCTTGTATCGTGACAGGTAACCATGTCACCCTTTCTATTATGACATGCTACACAGATAGTTATTATGTAAAGTGGTCAAATAAAATCTATCTATCTATCAATTAAGAAATAGGATAGAGTTCAAAAACCAAAGTGCGTGCAGAAAACTGTTAACGAAAAATCGCGAGTGCCAAGCAATGAACTGTAATGACTCATAGCAACGAGGAGTAATTGATATAAGGAGACTGTGTTTTTAGTGAAAAATGGTGAAAAAGTAAAATTGGATACCGGCGTTTTTAAAAAAGGAAAATTGTGAAAGAAAATCATTTTTATCGAGTGCAATCCATGTTTTATCGAAAAAATAAAATGGAATTGGAGCTGAGAAAATTAAAACCTACCTGCCAACTAGACTCCCAAAGGAAAATCCAGAGTTAGAAATTTTGGAGGCTCCAGACCCCAAATCTACTAGTCTTTTTCCAAGGTATTTATCTGATATAACCATCTGAGGAGATTTTCATAGTATTCCACTGTAAATATGTCACATCCTTCGTTTTCTACGAAGAGTAAATTTCAACTTTTGCGGATAAACTTTCATTTCCTCACACAAAACACCGAATGAACTTTTAAAACACCCTACCAGAACTATTATTTCATCCATATTCATCATTAATCGCTATTATTATTCCAAATTCATAAATATTTTCTTATTCCAATGTGAAATTTCCAAACAACCAAAGAAAATTTTTTATTCGATGGTACTCAATAGACTGCGGGCATGTGACGTCACATGAGAACTGTCAATCAGCCTGCTGGACAAAAATCGTATTTCCATAAAAAATAATGGTATCTCTCTTCTAATTGCCTGAATCTACAATTCACGTCTCTTTTCAGCAAGAGGATTAATATTTTTTCTGTTGTCAAAAATAAAATGAATAGAAGTGGGAGAGGGATATTCAGCAATGAAAACATTTATCAATTAGAAACTAAAATAAAATGGCAATAGTCTTCGTGTTGCCACAGCAAAAACACTCCACTCCATAATCATTCGCGAAGCAATAGAGATTGAAAAACGCCCTCAATGCCTCAACAAACGAGACGACTCACAAAGGCTCCCCAATTCCTGGAAACCATTATCATCCCTTCGAACAAATCCATTAATTATTCCTTTTACAACCAGACCTGTACATGGTCCGACAGTTTCAACAACGTCGGATTCTCATACAGCTATAAATATTATCCCTCTATCCGCGAAACCACAATCTTCACCTTGTCAAGATGAGTGCTGGGGGTTAAGGAGACTTAGGCCTCCAAGTCAAGAAGTATCGAGAATGAAACGTCGAAAGAAGAACAATTTCAGACGCGGTTCCTCCGGAAGTTCCAGACAGCACATATCCGACCGCGAAAGCCTATCCAAGCATTATATATATATATATATATATATATATATATATATATATATATATATATATATATATATATATATATATATATATATATATATATATAGCAAATGTTAGTACTTCGGAGCTCATAAACTATTTTTGTACAATGACTTTGAGATATATGAATGCTGACACGGTTTCATTATCCAGGGTGGTGGTGAAAGCAATGAAAAAATTTTGTTGGACAGCGGCAGTCAGGTCCATTGCTCACTGATGTTTTTGATGAACCTGTTGAAAATTTCGTGGTATCCACCTCGGTGGAATGTACAAGTAGTGTACAGATTGTGGTCGGTAAAAAACACAGACAACTACGAAGAAAAAACTTCAGGCATTACAAGAAGTTGAAGCGTCGGTATTGCTGGAAGTAGTATGAAAGCCAGAGTTTATTCATTTGAAGTATATCATTATCCTTACATCTCTCATGTTCATATCCAAACTGTACGTGAACGACGTAAAGGAACCGGTCATTCAACCTGTATAAAACCTCGAGTGACATTTGGTAATGATATTTCTGAAATTATGCAAAAAACGAAACTTTCCTTGCTGAACGTTCGATTAAACTCTTCTGGATTCACATTTTTAAGTAATTTTCAGTATCGCTGACGAGATCATAAATTGGGGTGGCTTCACTTTACTGAACGAACCATTGATGATTTGAATTGAACATTCACTACAAGTTTTTTGCCGTTAACCTCCCAACTATAAATTTTGAATGTCCTTCTGAGTATCACATCAGATAACGTTGCTGTCTATTTGCCTCGTTTTGATGGCGACGATGTAATTTATTCATTCAAATCGTAAAGCGCAGAGAGTGTTGTGATATGTATTGTGCTCTCAGATTTTTTCGACAAAATTATGAATTGATCGAAAGGTCAGTGGTCCATCCACCAGTGGAAACCAATAAACTGTAATAAGAATCATGCTCTACCTACATAAAGAATTCCCATTTGAATATGTACACTCGAAGTGATGTTTGTAGAACATCTCAAGAATCAATTTTATTTATATTATTTTGAAAAGAAGGGATAGATGACTTCGTCGTAACAAACGTTGACTAATGGCAACTGACAATGTGAGATCGGCTTATTTCATTGGAAAGACGTACTGACTCGGAATTTGAAATGTTCTTGTGAATTCGAACACATCGATTTCAAGCTTTTGATTCATTCTAGAGGTGGATATGGAAATTATTTGCTAACTCATATGAAGGTGTATATTTGGCAACAATGCATCTCACTAACGAATTTGATGGAATCCTCATTTATACTATACATCATGAGATGCCTAATAATCGAGCTCCTACCGTGCTGTTCCGCACACTTCCTACGTTGGCCTGTATTATAAATTTAATAATCCCATTATGATTATGATACCAAAGTGGTGGGTTAAGTGATCTTTGACGGTAGCGCTCTTTAAGTTCTCTTGCGAAATTTCATCTAAAAAAAATGAGCAACAAAAAATGCACCACCAACGGCAAATTTTTGTCGCTTTCTAACGTGCTTCTGATGCTCCTTGGAGATGAGGATAGCATTTTAGACGTATATTTCTAGAAGGTGTCTGTGTAATCTTATTTCGGCAGATTGGACTGGGGGAAGACCACTGACATTGTGATTATGTGGTGAATTCAATTGCGGCCAACGCACGTCGCAATCGAAACGTTACGCTTGTGAGAAGTTCAACTGAGCCTGTTCCATTTTATTCATCCCGTAATGAAAAATTTCAGCAATATCAATAGCACATATCTCTTCAGGTTTTGTGCAGGTTGA
Source organism: Zygogramma bicolorata (assembly GCA_032362365.1). NCBI lineage: Eukaryota > Metazoa > Arthropoda > Insecta > Coleoptera > Chrysomelidae > Zygogramma > Zygogramma bicolorata. The sequence continues at coordinate 384,134 of JAVJAQ010000143.1, forward strand.
ATGCCCGGTTCTTCTTTATGTTGAATGGAGTACCCATAATTCAGGTATGGAGAAAAAATATGTGAGAATTTTGATATTCTCCAACTGAATGAACTTCAACTTTCATAGTACTTCCAGCAATAAAAACTTTTTATACTCCCCCAAGTTTTTATTTCCATGATATGTTACCTACTGTCACATCTTTGTGTTTATATGGATACGTTTATATTTATGTTTTATATTTATTTTTTATTAAATGAAACCTATGAACGAAATTGAATGGAAATTGTCGATACTTGATGAAAATCCATATTCAATAAATAATATAGAGTTTCCTGTGAGACTTTAACTTATGAGGGGTTCACTGAGCAGAGACACGCGTTTCGCTTTACTATAGCGATAGCAGGCATAACAGAACCGAGACCATGAGTTACACAAAACCAGTCCCCGCAATGGTCACAAAATTTTACCTGTATTCGGCTCGAGAAACCATATCATTTTATTTCATTTCTCCCATAATTCAATGAAGATTTGATAATAGTACGAAATCCCACCTGAGGTTTTGATTGTATTGTACCTTTTTCTGCATTGACTACGTATCAGGTTAAGCATGGAATACTCCATACTCAACAAATGTCGACGTTGTAGTGATGTTTGACGATTTTTTTACCTGTGAATCGAGCACTTCAAAATAACCATGATTTTGACCTGCTTTGTTCGTGCCCTCGAAAATTATTCAACAAATATGTCAGATTCCGCACCAACTCCATCTTGTAGAAACTTCTATGAGATAAACTATTTCATTCATACATTTTGTATGTATGAATGAAATAGTTTATCTCATAGAAGTTTCTACAAGATGGAGTTGGTGCGGAATCTGACATATTTGTTGAATAATTTTCGAGGGCACGAACAAAGCAGGTCAAAATCATGGTTATTTTGAAGTGCTCGATTCACAGGTAAAAAAATCGTCAAACATCACTACAAAGTCGACATTTGTTGAGTATGGAGTATTCCATGCTTAACCTGATACGTAGTCAATGCAGAAAAAGGTACAATACAATCAAAACCTCAGGTGGGATTTCGTACTATTATCAAATCTTCATTGAATTATGGGAGAAATGAAATAAAATGATATGGTTTCTCGAGCCGAATACAGGTAAAATTTTGTGACCATTGCGGGGACTGGTTTTGTGTAACTCATGGTCTCGGTTCTGTTATGCCTGCTATCGCTATAGTAAAGCAAAACGCGTGTCTCTGCTCAGTGAACCCCTCATAAGTTAAAGTCTCACAGGAAACTCTATATTATTTATTGAATATGGATTTTCATCAAGTATCGACAATTTCCATTCAATTTCGTTCATAGGTTTCATTTAATAAAAAATAAATATAAAACATAAATATAAACGTATCCATATAAAAACAAAGATGTGACAGTAGGTAACATATCATGGAAATAAAAACTTGGGGGAGTATAAGAAGTTTTTATTGCTGGAAGTACTATGAAAGTTGAAGTTCATTCAGTTGGAGAATATCAAAATTCTCACATATTTTTTCTCCATACCTGAATTATGGGTACTCCATTCAACATAAAGAAGAACCGGGCATTCAACCTGCACAAAACCTGAAGAGATATGTGCTATTGATATTGCTGAAATTTTTCATTACGGGATGAATAAAATGGAACAGGCTCAGTTGAACTTCTCACAAGCGTAACGTTTCGATTGCGACGTGCGTTGGCCGCAATTGAATTCACCACATAATCACAATGTCAGTGGTCTTCCCCCAGTCCAATCTGCCGAAATAAGATTACACAGACACCTTCTAGAAATATACGTCTAAAATGCTATCCTCATCTCCAAGGAGCATCAGAAGCACGTTAGAAAGCGACAAAAATTTGCCGTTGGTGGTGCATTTTTTGTTGCTCATTTTTTTTAGATGAAATTTCGCAAGAGAACTTAAAGAGCGCTACCGTCAAAGATCACTTAACCCACCACTTTGGTATCATAATCATAATGGGATTATTAAATTTATAATACAGGCCAACGTAGGAAGTGTGCGGAACAGCACGGTAGGAGCTCGATTATTAGGCATCTCATGATGTATAGTATAAATGAGGATTCCATCAAATTCGTTATTGAGATGCATTGTTGCCAAATATACACCTTCATATGAGTTAGCAAATAATTTCCATATCCACCTCTAGAATGAATCAAAAGCTTGAAATCGATGTGTTCGAATTCACAAGAACATTTCAAATTCCGAGTCAGTACGTCTTTCCAATGAAATAAGCCGATCTCACATTGTCAGTTGCCATTAGTCAACGTTTGTTACGACGAAGTCATCTATCCCTTCTTTTCAAAATAATATAAATAAAATTGATTCTTGAGATGTTCTACAAACATCACTTCGAGTGTACATATTCAAATGGGAATTCTTTATGTAGGTAGAGCATGATTCTTATTACAGTTTATTGGTTTCCACTGGTGGATGGACCACTGACCTTTCGATCAATTCATAATTTTGTCGAAAAAATCTGAGAGCACAATACATATCACAACACTCTCTGCGCTTTACGATTTGAATGAATAAATTACATCGTCGCCATCAAAACGAGGCAAATAGACAGCAACGTTATCTGATGTGATACTCAGAAGGACATTCAAAATTTATAGTTGGGAGGTTAACGGCAAAAAACTTGTAGTGAATGTTCAATTCAAATCATCAATGGTTCGTTCAGTAAAGTGAAGCCACCCCAATTTATGATCTCGTCAGCGATACTGAAAATTACTTAAAAATGTGAATCCAGAAGAGTTTAATCGAACGTTCAGCAAGGAAAGTTTCGTTTTTTGCATAATTTCAGAAATATCATTACCAAATGTCACTCGAGGTTTTATACAGGTTGAATGACCGGTTCCTTTACGTCGTTCACGTACAGTTTGGATATGAACATGAGAGATGTAAGGATAATGATATACTTCAAATGAATAAACTCTGGCTTTCATACTACTTCCAGCAATACCGACGCTTCAACTTCTTGTAATGCCTGAAGTTTTTTCTTCGTAGTTGTCTGTGTTTTTTACCGACCACAATCTGTACACTACTTGTACATTCCACCGAGGTGGATACCACGAAATTTTCAACAGGTTCATCAAAAACATCAGTGAGCAATGGACCTGACTGCCGCTGTCCAACAAAATTTTTTCATTGCTTTCACCACCACCCTGGATAATGAAACCGTGTCAGCATTCATATATCTCAAAGTCATTGTACAAAAATAGTTTATGAGCTCCGAAGTACTAACATTTGCTTTATAATACCGCTGGTAACGCTGATACCTCACCTGTAGCTGGCTTACCCAAAGTCAGCAGTGTACGATGCTTCTTAGACTCGGCACGAGCCCAATCTGAAATGCCTATTGAATCCCACTTGTAGCAGTTGTAGCATCATTCATTTTCACTTACTGTTGTGCATTTCTTAATTTAGTCAATCGTTCGGATTTCTCAAATCTACCTAGAATATGCCACCCCTTGTGGCAGAAAGTACGACACTTAGTGTCATGCTCAATTTCGTTTTGTTTCTTCACTCACAAAATAGTATTCTGTTAGTTAAAAACTAGTGATGCTTTGTGTGGAGATCATGAAAATTGATACAGATACTTATATTTTTCTAAACGTGAAAAATTCAAATCTCTAGAGGAATCGAATTTGAAAGCTGTCTAGGTGGAAAAAGTGCTTTCAGGGCCGGCGTCAGTGGAAGTCCCATAATAATTTCAATTAGGAGAAGAACGTGAACTTTAATGTAATCGCAAAAAAGTGCAATTTTTTAGGGTTACGTTTGACTTTTATTCGTGGTGCGATTTTTTTTCAGTTCCCATTTCTTCAGAGAATAGCACATTTTTTTCAATTGCAGAAGTTGATATCAAATAATACATCACCCCCGAGTTTTCCAGTTCAAATACATCTCATACCGATTTGTACTCCCCGCTCTCAGACTAATAAGTCTGATATAATCCTCTGGGAACATCTGAGTAAGACGATATTCCATATGGAGAATTCAGCTCGTATATTGTCAAATAAAGAGTGATGAGCAGCACACAGACAGACCTGCCATCATTCTTGGTCGTCCAATTTACTCAGGGCCCTATTGCAAACCTTCCACTAGTTAATCGTTCATGATATTCGAATGCTCTTCAGGTCGAATCCGAGAGGTGTACTGGATTGGTTTTGGGCTTGGTTCCGACTGAGTACGGTTCAAGAAGTTATAAGTAATCACACAGTCACGCACTGGGAAAAATCTGCCTGAATATTTCCAGCTCGCATATACCTCCACTCTGAACCAAAACAAAACTGAAGACACTGAGATAAGATTTCTAGTTCTGATTTCTGATTATAGTTGTTCTTGATGGTTCTACATCGACGTCACTCAAACTCAAAATGATACCGGCGTTCGCGTGCCAGTCGCGTGCAGTAGACAGTCTTGGTTGCATTTCCTCAGGACTCACGACTTCTGGAGCAAATAATAATCACATACATATCGAATGGTCATTAGCTCTTGAAACTAGCGTGTCCGCTGGGTATGTTGAAGTTATAAGATGTCTAGTCCCAACTGAAAGGGATTCAATGAAAATTGCATATCACGATCGCAGTAAACATGAAACATAACAATATCATTGAAAAACATTTTTTTCGGATCACATTGCAATATTTACTTTGTTAGAAAGATGTGTTATGCATATGAAATATTGTTCTAATATATTTATGTATAATTTTATAGTCTGCAACATCGAAAAAATGTTTTCTATCTATATAACAAGGAATATTATCATGCAGGTGAGTATCAACGTTTATGTGATATAACAGCTACTCATTTGTGTAATAATCATGGCCGAATATTTCTGAAACAGCAGTTATGTTACTCTTCCGCTTCTTTATGCTGTGATCTTGCCAGGTGCCGCTATTTGAAGTTTGATTTTGTAGTATCGACTAGGTTTTGGTGATAAACGGGTGCTTATATCACCAAAGAAGCAAATCAGGGTGACAGTTAAAAGATTTGGTTTTTATTGAGATATAAAATATCGTCTTAATAAGGGTCCAGATATCCCTACAACACAACGGATAGTTTCGGATTGAGATCAGTTGATAAATAGGCTCTATTTCTTGCGTAGAACATAAATAAAAAGTCGAAACGCAGTGCTGCCCTTTCGCTCGAAAGCTATGGGCAATATGAATATTTGGGAAAATCCTATCGAAGAACGTGCAATCAGATGTAGAAGGGGCTTGGCGACAAGAAGTACGAGCCTACTGACTATAGTTTCGATCGTCATATGTACGAGAGTAAGTACAATGTAAAGGTTGTGAACTGCGAATGGTTCAGAATTTACCATTACTAACTTCATCAGTTGGTGGGAAGGATAATGATCCTTTCTTCACACAATTCCACATCAGTACAAAACAGGATAGTTCATAATTGTCATATTCAAAATGTGTGGGTGAAATTGTGTGAGAAAATTATTAGTAATATTTCACTGCTGAAGTTAGTAATAGTTGTTACTAACAGAAACAATCTTGTTTCGATGAGTGACACTGTGAGTTCTGGTGAGTATTGAATGTCATTACAATATAGTAACATCCACCGTCCACCATTGAGGCAGGAGAGTAGTGGAATTTTTATGGACGTTTTATTCCTTCTTTTGAGTACGTTTCTATTTGTCAGTTACTAAACACCAAATTCCTTTCAAAATCATTCTTTAGAAAAAAAAATCAAAATAATCATATTACTAACTTATTATCAAATGATACTTGAATATGATCTCATAAATATTATATTTTTCTATACTACAGATATCCTGAAAATTCCATGTTGACAACGATACTCGAGATAATTAAATTTCAGATTATATCATTATGTTTCTGTTCCAAGAACTTTCTGTCTTGTGTCAATTTTCAACTAATACAACAAAACCTAACCTTATGTGGTGACTACTTAGCTAACCTAGAAACTATTTTTTTTTTGTACATGACCTACATCACACTGATATTTTCATCGTTGTAGAATCTACTCTGAGTATTTCAACCTCGTGCAATGCTAACACTGTTACTGAAATGCAGTTCAAGTAGATTTAAAGAGTTTTGGTTAGTTATTGTGCCAATATTTGAGGCATTCTGTAATAGCGAGTTTGTGCAACAGTACCTAATAACTGAGCCTAATCCCGAAACTAATAACAAAAATTCAGAACTAGCAAAACAATTAACTTGTTCATGCAGTCGTAGCTCATACGAACTGACACCTTATTATGGCATAGAACTTGTTCATTGATTTTCGTGTGTTGAACTCTTGGTTATTTGTTTTCGGCTTAGGCTTAGTTATTAGGTATTGTTGCATGAACCTGATATAAATGAGATATGTTCATTGAAAATATATATCATTGACATATCTATAATCTCAATTTGAAGTCATGATCAAATTGAACATTCATCAAAATAATGTAGCGTCAAGTGCAATGGCAATCTTCAGTTACGTTTTTTCTATGAGCTGGATCTATTGTCCAAATTTTTGTAGAAGCACTAGAAAACATCTATTTTGTAACGTTTCTTAGATGGAATGAAGATATGACATTAATAATGAATGAACATTTTGGAAATATTTTTCTGATGAAATTTTTGAAATCATCCAAGAAAACTATTTCTCGGGGGTACATAAGCACTGTCTATAAAACCTTGGTTGGACAACATTTCTTTGTAAAAAGTAAACATTTATAAAACGTTACTGTAATGAAAAATTTCTCAATGGGATCCCAATAGAAATATGTAAATTTCTGAGCAGACAATAGCATGTGATGAATACTTCATATTGAAATCTTTGCAACAGCTAGAAATGACAACAAATTTGCCCACATGTTTCACTTATGAAAAACGCCTTCCCACTTACCCGATCTTACCTTATATTCCCTTCTCTTCGAAAAATTATTTCTTCATTCCATAAATCTGTGTCGACTTATAGTTTATAGGAGTATCCAAAGTATCCATCTCTGATGTAGGCAGTGCGGCTTTCATGAAATAATGTTCCCAATTAATATCCTGTTATCAAATGAAAATCAGCTATACCAATATAACGAACCGGGCACCCAGCTGTAATTACAAGCATTTATGCTTTTAATTATTCTTATCTCGTATTAATATAATAACACGGTGGTAATAAGAAAATGTTATATGCGGTGAAATCTTATATTTATGCTGTGAAATTGTAAATTGAAATTTATTTGCTTTCGTAATATTCTAGTTCGTATGTGAATATTTATATATCTTCACAAATAGAAGGAATCCTTCATTTCGAAGAATATAGTTTTGGAAATTCGGAATTATAATGAATTCACATGAGCGGACAAAATCTGAAAGGAATGAGTGTTACATATGAAACAGGTAATGAATATTGTAAAATATATCTTCAGATGGAAATCCGATAATACAAAATAGTCATGGACATGTATGGACAAAATGAATATCCTGAAAATTGTCAGTATAAGAATTAAATACTGTTTGAAAGTCATTGTTTAGTGGTGCATGGATTCTTTCGTAGTTTTTTCGGCATCTTAACCTACCACAATCTCAGAAAATGAGAATTGATATTGAAATGTATACAAGCGGAGAAGGGCATATTTCTAATCTACCCCGAAAAGTTGCTGCGGTAATCCAAAACTTTTGTTTCTGAATGGAACGCGTTCTATTAGTCAGCAACCTCTTGTATTTGATTCTGGGGTGTTTTTCGGGTTTGTTTCCCATGGTCAACAGGTTTTTACTCCTGACGTTTCACCTACAGCTGTGGTAGGCATTATCAAAGTCTAAGAGGTAACGGACCCAAAGTTCTTGGTCTCATAGTACTTACTACTTCGCTCATGTTTTGGTCCGCTTTATATATGTTTTCATTTCGGACCTTTTTTATATCGGGGATGGGCAGAGCCTGTTTTCTATTGGTTTTGGTCGTTCATTCTTCAGTGCAGCTAACCAGACTTTATCGATGTTCATGCCTTCTTCCTTTCGATTGAAATTGCCTTTATGTTTGTGTATCTCTATTTCCTCTCTGTGTACTTCTTGTATAGCTCAAATTCACCTTTCAAGAAAATACAAAAACTAATATTCAACAACGATAAGTATTTTGATAAATATTAGCTCTTGCATTTTTTTGATGAGCGAATTTGGAAATTCAAACCTCTGAAAAAAGAGAATTGTTCTAAATTGTTCTAAAATTGTTCGTTTTCGTTAACCAGCTGACGAACGTCAACCCTCAGAAGTCGAAACTTGTGCAAGCAATGAATCAACGAGGCCTTACCTTTTAACGTGCGATTACCCAGCACGGTGGCCCGGCGAGTATTCGAACCCCGGCCTTCCGCTTGATAGGCAGATATGCTAACCACTACACTACCATTGTGAGAACAGTTTTACGTACAATTTTTATATTTTCTATGTTGCTGAGAGTTCTAGCAAGTCCCGGTGTAATATCTGTGATGCAGGATAGAGGAATGTAGGAACAACTTGATGAATTACATTTTGGTGATTGGATAGGGTAGAGGTCATGTTCGATCGAATAACGTACTACGGACATGACCTCGGCCCTCTTCAAACATCATCATGAGACCGGGCACAAAATTGACTTTAAGATCGCAAAGACCATTGCCATGACAAAATCACTCTACTCCATAATCTTTCGCGAAGCAATAGAAATTGGAAAACGTCCTGAATCCAATTCAAATTCCTGGAAACCATCGGACTCTCATAAAGTTGTAAACACCAGAACTTCAGTTCAAGTAATCACATATCCCACCGCGGAAACTTATCGAAGTGGTTGAACCGCGCCTGGAATCGCTACTTTGTCGACGTTTCGGCATCCACTTTGGAGCCATCGTCAAGACTTCTGCTCAACCCACAACTCTCAAATTTTTGTAACATTGAAATCATAGGTTCAGTAAAATCATGCTTCGTGCACTGAGACAAGTTACTTATGTTCATCACTAAAATATAAAACTTGCTACACACAGAAAACTAATTCAAAACAACATCAGTTAATGACTGCGCGGCGGAACAATAGACACTTCCACCTTGTCGAGATTAAGACTTGTCAGTTGACATGCGCAGGAAGCGAGGATCGGATTTTGCTGGAAAAGACATTTTTCGACCTCTCTTGGTTTTGTGACTTGCAACGAGAACGATCGTCGCGATAATTCTTACAGTTTTGACTAGCAATTTGTCTATTTGATTTGGAGAAAAGGTCGTATTATCTCTTTGATTAATTTCAACTTTTTTATAATCTCTATTTTCACATTCAGAACAGATCATTAGTAATCAATAATTTCTTATTTCGCTTGATTCAAGGTTAGGAACATGATGACACCGACATCGTGTTAAAAGACCATGTATCGTGTATTATATTGATCATCCGAATTTGAAAGTTCATGATTACCTAGAACTATCAGTTTGAAACCCTCGTATTAACTTTTCAGTCGTTTCTGTTCTTCCTCTTTATTTTTCTAGCATCCATTTACATCACTTTTGGAATTGGCGGATCTGAAAAATTTTGAGAGATACGAGAACACTGCTGAGAACCTGAGCAGCTTAAACTACTATTTGCCACCCTTGGACAAGGATTTGGTCATCAGCTTGGAGAGAAAGGGATTGTGCAGTGAATTCCGAGGTTCTGAAGAACCGAAATAACATCTCTTTAGTCTCTATCTACGACAAAAATATCACCTTCCTGAAACCATTCTCTCATTTCGTTTGCATCACAATTCAATTCTTTCTACAAAATTCGGGCATCATTGTTTTTTGCATCTGTGAAGTATGGACCATGAATATCGATAATATATCCGTCAGTTCCTATAATCAATGCTGGTTCAACAAGGAGCCGTCGTTCATGATTTGAAATAGGTTGTAGCATACACGAAAGTTCGAGTTTTTATCGATTAACCAGTAAGTACCATCAATGTGAACCACTGCCTTTGGAATTTGAGGTGTCGGGTTATAAAGTCGATTCGCAAATACACTAACATGTCTTCCGATGAACTGTTCTCTTGTAATCGACAAAAATCCAATGTTCTGTGGCACAAAACGGATCATTGACGATTCTCGCACTTTCGAAATTATCCTTGCTGCCTGACGACTGGAATTGTGGAATATGGTGTTTTAGCGAATCATCTGAAATTCCCTGAGGAAGTTTACATAAGAACGTCAGTAGGTCTTTAATTGAAATATATCTATTGCCTTCATCTTCCCGTGCTATAGGAAAACATAATTCAACGAATTCCTGAATTGTTCTTAGGTGAATGGTAATGGTTCGGGCTTCCATTGTCTATATTATTAACACTATTGAAACCTGTTGCTGAGAACGGAAGGACTAGAATACAAGTCAAGTGTGATAATCAAAATCAAATTTTTGGTCAATAATGAAATTAGGGATTGATTGAAATTATGTTGTTACAAAAAATCGAGATATCGAATATGAAAAAATATGAGTCAAAAATTTCTTAAATAACGAAATAAATGAAATAATATTGCGACAAGAAAATTCAGGTATCGAATGTAAACTACCTACTAGGCAAAAAAATTTAAACAAAGAAGTGAAATTGAATATTATGAAAAATGTTGAAACCAGGTTTCAAGTTGAGCTTACTCACGACGATTGCTGGTATCCGCAATCGTCTCCGGGTGATGACTGACAATATTTCGAGGTGTGGTCGGCTATAAACCCCCCGATTTCCCTAAGGCGGGGAAAGGGGTGCTACTAACAAGGAAGCGAGCTGGTACTACCACTAGAAGTGTGCCGATCGATCCTCAGCGGGAAAACGATGTATTGGCGCGAGATTCTCCCTCATCAAGGCGAAGTCGGTCCATGCCTTGGATAAGCGTCCTCCACGCTGAGATGACTGAATGCGTCGTTGTTCATAACGAAGCGTTGTTCCACCTTCCAGACTTGTCTTCCTGATAGCGGAGAGGATGGAATCTTCTAGCCAGTCGAAACTTTTGTACCACTTCTTCAGTCTTTACAGGAACGACTGTCTGTTTTTTCACTCTATCAGGATTTACTGAACATTTCTAGTATTAACAGACTTTGCTTCGTACCTTGAACACCTTCGAACCGTTTCGACACACAAACGCTTCATTCGATTCTCAGATACTGAACTTCTCCTAGTTGTTTGGGAAGTGAACTTAGGTACTATGAGAAGTAGGTTTTCAATTGTCCTGGATGAGCAATTCTACTGGTAAATGGTGAACCAAAGACCAAGTTACTGCCGTGGAGGAATATCCTGAAGTTTCACTAAACCTAGTGAATATTTTTCTGGAACTCTTTCATTCAAACACCATCCATCCTCGTCTGTAAATCTGACAGCTCTTACTTTTTGCTGCTGGCAGTTTCTTGTTCCAAAAATATTTACTTCCATATAGGTTTCGATTTGGTACGATTTTTTTTGGAAAGACAAAAAGTAGTAACCGGATAATTGAAGTTGCTGGGCAACGATTTGGTTTTTTAAAAATTTCGTTTATTTTCAAAATGAATACAATTGCTCGGTAGCTGTGCTAGATCAAACGTAAAAATCAGACTTCAAAGCGTCCTCGCGTTTATATAACGAATATAATGCAAAGTCAGCGTCTACGAGCTATGATAAACACTTGGATTATTACAATAAAGGTATTCATTAGGAAAATATAACTCCTCAATCCTTAAGATGAAAATAATACGTCTGTGTTATTTTCAGAACAACGATTTGGTTCTAGTTGAATATCATTATCTCGAATTGAATATCGAGTTGAAAATAATCTTATTGAATTGAATATCTGTCGTCTGAAAATAAACAGTAATAATAGAACAATTGAGATTATGCATATTGAATATAAAATATAATGTGAAGAATTGTTTTCTTCCGTTCGTTGTAGACTATGAAGTTGAGTCTTTTCGGCTATCTTCTGGAGATGGCTCAGGTCATCTAGGTTGATTTTTCCTAGAGTATACAGGGGTAGATTTCCTCTTGAGGGTGCCTCGAGAGTGTCCAGTTGTGGTAGTTGAAGTGGTGTTTCTTCAATGGTAGGGGCGTCATTACTATATACATCGCCATCAATTTTTAATTTGCAATGATAAGGGATGTAGAATAGTTTAGGTTGGTTGATTTCTTCATAACCATTCTCTTGGCAAACTTTCTCAATATAAATTTGCTTGAATGGTTTAGCAATTATGCATTGGTGATTGGTTCAACGATGTCTTGTTGAATTTGGATGTCCGTTGTTTGGCATTTGATAGTACGTTGTCCCATAAGAATTTCAGGAATACAGTCGTTATTCGAAATTTGATTTTCGATGTACTGGATACAACTATTTTCAACTTTGATGCAGGTTTCATCGGCATAATGGTGATATGTCGAGTTCAATATTATATAAGGTTTTGAGGGTAAAATGGTTTTATTGAAGATTGGGATAAGATAGAGATGGAAAATCTCATAAAGTTTTTCCTGGAGTATCGGAAAATGAACAATGAACAGAATTCTTTCATTACTGTAACGAATTTCTGTTTTTAATAATTTATAATATGATTGAGTATTTTTGAAAACTGGTAATCCATTTTTGTATGGAGAAAACATTATTTTTGTTAGTTTTTCTAATTCATCAATTGATAATATAGTACTATAAACTATATTGAGTTCAGCGAATAATATTGAATCTTCGATATTATTTAAGAGGGATAGCATGTTTTGACTATCAATAATCACTGTATCTAGTGAATTTTGTAATCGTAGGAATAATGTATACTTATTCAAGCTTCGAACAATACTTTTGATTTGTTTTTGAATCAATTTTTGATTGCTTGATATTTTCTTTAAATTTTCAACTGTTTCATTCATGAAATCTTGAGTTATAGATAAATAATTTTTCAAATCATGATGTAAATTGTTTTGATTTTCGGACAGTGTTGCAAGAGCATTATCGTATCTTTCACCGTCTTCATCATCTAAAGTGCCAAACAGCCATTTATGAATTCTACCTCCTACATTTATGAGTCCTCTTTTATGTTTTTTATATGTTTGAGGTTTGATATTATTGAGTTTATTCATAATTTGTTCAAGGAAATAGTTCAAATGTTCATGCATATGTTGAAGTTGAGGATATAATTCGTCTTCGACTAGATTTTCAATTGTTTTTGAATTGTCTCGAATACGTTGTATAGGTTTATCAAATTTTGTCAAGTCTAAAAATATGATGAAAGTGTGTTTGTTGAACGTAATTCTTGCTTGTCCAAGAAAAAAAGGAAGAATTGGGTTAGTCAGAGTCTTCAACTTGATCTGTTGTCCTTCTGTCATAATAATGCCTATCAGGAGTATCATTTGTAGTAGCATCTGAAACAATTCGTTGGGGTTTCAGTTGTTGTTTATGATAGGTTGCTTTACGAGTTTTTAATTTGATATCCTCATTTTCTATTGGTTCAACAGCTCTATAAAGGGGTGTTGTATTACTTCTTTGTTTGTCATGTAAATAGACTTGTTGGTCAAGTTTTATTTCAGGGGGTTCTTTCCTTTCTAAATTAACTTTATCTAGGGATGCTTTTGCTTTCTTGTTATTTGTTTTTATCATATCATTCATTATTTTTATGTTTTTGTCATGTTTTTCTAAGTAGTCGGTCATTACTTTTTCTGTGGTTATATCAAATGGGTTTCCATGATTTGAATTTCCTTTTATTATTTGAAATGGTGTATATTTTATTTTTTATTGTTGTTCTTCTTCATTGGTTATGTCTTTGAGTAAAATATTACTTTGAATCAATTTAAATGCAGCATTTTTAAAGTAATTTTGAATAGTTGAAACCACAATAGGTTGTAATTCTTCTTGAACTATTATACCATATGTATGTTTTGGTTTTAAATAATTTTTTATTCTACCAGGTTTTATTGGAAATTTTGGTACGGTAAAACTAGGTTAAGTCTAGTTCTATCGAAAATTTTTTGTATCGTTACGCGTGGTGTGATAGTGTCGCGAACCCAAAAGGCTCGCGGTTTGGAGGTTAACTCAGATGGTAGAATTTATATAGCAATAATGATCATTGGTAGAAAATAGTCTGGTTCATTGGAATGGAGATGCAACATAGCCTTTAATAATGTTGTAAATGAAGTTCAGTAATATGAAAATACAAAGATATGGTACACTTACCAGAGGTACATTTTCAGGGGTGATGGATGTGTTCTCTTCGGAAGGTGGAAAACTAATTCTCTTTCTAACTTGTCGCGATTTTTCGGTCGATGTCTAATATCGCTATTCAGCATTATTGCATTATTGTTAATTGCCGAATATCATAATACTTAGGTAAATGAACTTTTACTAGCTCGACCGTTACAGTGCGGTGCACTGAGGTTATAAATTTGGAAAACTAAATATTTTCAGAAATTAGTAGGTATTTCTGAAAATTTGGCTTTTGACACATCTCCACCACCCGTGAAAAGAAGGGGAATTCAGCAAATGCAAAAAGGGAAATTGTTCACGTTGCTAGAATCCTACCATATAATGATCCCTGGACACCCCCAGTGGAACCATTGGATTAGCATAGCATATATGTGACGAGTTATTGATTTGTTTCCAATATAAATATAAACATGTGGGTACGAATGTGAGTTTTTAATTTTTGACTTTTAAACCAACAGGATTTTCTTAAGCGTTTGGGCGCTAGCTTTTTGTCAACCCCACAAACTTGAAATAACTGCTGGGGCGTTTTGGCGACCATTACCCTCAACCATTCCCTATGAGGCAACAATACCATTGTTGTATCAATCAGAGTGGTACGAAGAGGAAATGTGGAGTGAAAGAAGAGACGAGGGAAGTTTTTAAGAAAATAGTAGTCAAAACGGAGTTCAATGCTCCATTCTGAAAAACCTGGGTCTACTGGAGAAGGCCTTTCAGGACGAATTGATCTCTCTTGAGAACAGTTGGAATACCAATTCGTTACAAAACTATTCATTATCAAATAACCCTAAAACAAAATATAGACGTTCACTAGATTTTTTTGGGGACGGTTTGGCGTGGTGCTGTGGGGTAGCCACCCAACAGAAGTTAGAATCTCTTGTCATGAATGAAAAAAATATTAATGAACAAATCGACAAAATTTACCGCGGTCTCTCAAGCACTATTTCAAACATTGCGGAGGATTCTAAAAAGTTCTCAGACTATGAGCAATCGGTAGCAAAAACGTTCAATTCGACACAACTGAGAATTCACAAATTAGAGAAATATATTACTGAAATGGGGAAAGAAATTAAGAGTGAAGAAGCGGGCCAATATGAAGTCACACTGGCAATTTCAGAAAGATAATTCAAAAATCTAAAACACAATGTACAAATTGTTCGTGCCCTAAGGAAACAGGGTGTATTAACTTCCTGCCGTCACCATCACATCCCCATTGCTATCCTAAACCCTGACGTACTCTTTGACGAATTGGTGAAATTAGAAAAACAATTACGGATTTCCGAACAGAAGTATTTTCAACTACCCATATGTGACTGTACATTCACAAAAACCAAGGTATTTATCCATGTCCGCATACCTATCATCCAACAATCAGAAAATTGGCAACCGTATGAGTTGATCACTACCCCATTTTCTTGGAAAAATCAAACATGCATGATTCAACATGAAATTTTATACTTAGCTGTCTCCACCGCGAATTCTCAGTTACCAAGTCAGATTCGACAAATTTTAGGATCAGGTCTCAGGCATTGTAACCCTTTTCATAACAAACTCTGTTTCATACCCAGATTTTCCGCAGATTCCCTTGAAGGTCCCATTTGCGCAAAAAGGTTGTACAGCGGGGCGACCGTTGGAGAACTGAATTATATCTGCCCAATGCAATGTCACAAATCGATATCCACCATTATATCAGAGATCGAGGAAGAGACGTATGTCCTAACACACCCCAAGAGAACGACTGAAATAATATGTGCATCTAAAGTTACGCCACTACCACGAACCTCATATTCTTTCCCAGGTGCAATCAAGATGAAAATACCATGCCATTGTTAACTTAGGACAAATGACGAAATTCTCATCCCCATTAGATTTCCTTGTTCAGATCTCAGTAACCTATACCCTTCTGTAGTTCACATTATTCCGGCAGCATGGTCGAATCTGAAATCATTTGTACTAAACCCACACATACTACACCCTCCCCAATATCTTAATTTCTCAGAGACATTAAACTCAAATTGGACAATTGATATCCCACACCTGAATCTCACAACGACCCATGACACAATTCAGGAAGTGATGGGACAAGTTAAAGAACATACAAATCTGCTATATTCAAGTACGTATGGATTTCACAGTGACACCCTGTTTCTAATATGGAACACAGTTCTATCGATATTGGTAGGGCTCATCCTATTCCGAGGCAACCACGCACTAACAATACTTCCCAATGTTTTCAATTCAGTAAGGGCAGACCCAGTAAATCCAGTAAAACAAGACATATTTTTTGGTACCTTATGCACCATATTAATATTATTTTTTATGTACGTGACTTGGATGTGCCTGAAGCGCATATGCAGTCAGCCCCAAGGTCAGCACCCTAGGTCCGAGAATGAAAATAGTATTTCAAGTCAAGTACCTCCACCGAGAGTGAATAACCCTGCCTTAGAGATGAGCACCATTCAACTAGAGCAAAGCATGTCCCTCAAACCAGGGCAAAGTGTAAAGTGTAAGCCACAGGCGGATTATAATTAGCAGTCGATCATTTGATTTAATTTTGTGACGTTAATTGAGTACTTTTTCGAGCACAACAAGTTCTGTGCTTGAAAAATCACTCGAGAGTGTATTTTAGACTGGCCAGTCCAAAAAAAAATAGATTCAAGAAGAATATGAGAGAGAATATAGTTTTTTTATGAGAAAAAAAAATGAGAAATGATTGAGAATATATCAAAATAGAAGAGGTATTGAGCAAAATATGTGTTGAAGAATAAGTAAAAAAGATGTTAAGAAGTCTTATGAGAAAAAGTTGATAAAAGAGATACGAAGTATAGAAGTATGCAAAAAAGAGTAAAAAAAAAGGTTTGAGATATAATTTTAAAATGATGAGACTATGAAGAATATATCTTCACCAGGAAAACATTTTATTTGAACTTGAGGGCACACTGTTACACAACAAATAAAATAGGTTGTTATAATGTATGCAACTGTGTCAATTATTGGAATTACCAATAACCAAATTCATTGAAAGAAAATCGGGCATTCACTCATAAACGAAGGGGAGGTACAGAAAAGAAAGAAAAATGGTGATATTAAGTAAGGATAAACAATCAACTAATGAAGAATATACTTCATTCTCGAAAATTAAATTCAATTTACAGAGCAGCAAAATGTAATAAAATGGCAGTTTTTTTCTCTCTGATTTTTATTAACGAATCAATAAATATTTATCAATATTGAATATTGTTTATCGATAAACTATTTCTACAACTTATATGAAGGAATGTATTAGCAAACTATCGAGGTTCCTCATATGTGATTTACAATCCTTGAGAAGGTTCTATAAAATATAGCCTATAAATTTTTTTTATAATTGCATTTGTGCCAACTTTTGAAGATTCTTCAATGTCTAGTAATCTTCAAGAATCAATGGTACACCTGTTCACACGCGAATATTTTCGCGAAATATCGTATCAAGTACCTTATTTGTGTTTATTGTTTTTGTTCTCATAGCAAGAAGTTATGCTATTATTGAAATAATCCTGTGTAACTATTCGATAGCCGTATGATGCACCAACAAATTATGAATTGTTTTGTTTATTTCGCCCTTTGACTCACATTCCACTAATATTTGAGTAATCCTAAGAATAGTGTACCATTAATCAAGAACTTACTGGCGTTTTGTTTTATATTGTTTCATGTGGAGCTGATAGGACCACCAAACCTAACACAGACACGACACAAAAATGGGCCCCCATGAAAATTCTGTGGAAATCTCAAGTAGAGGAGTCCCTTCCCAGCAAGTACCTAATCCACGATCCATCTGTAGAAGATGCGATGAGCCATTTAATAAACCCCATGGCAAATTGGAGGGATTCTGACCAGAAATTCCAATGCTGTATGGAACTGGGTTAGTGAGCCATTGCATGACACGAACAAAAGTTAACACTGCACAATGAACAGGCGATTACAACAGCGTCATCGATGCACTATCCACGGTAAATAATCTGGCGATCCATTGATCCACTATCGATCTAATTTACATACAAAGATCAACCAAAAAGAGATGAAACGTGGGTGTTTGAACCTCAAAATGTCAAAAGTCATCTGAATCGAGTAGGGTGACGGATGACATATTAGAAAAATGAGGACAGCTCTTCTCCAGTCTTTTCTTGATCTTCAATAATGGACATCAATCGGCGGGTAGCACAGTTGCTGGAAGCGATTCGGATCAGTCTAGGGAACAGGACCGTCTTCACGATTTTCCAAACTGAATGGGCCAAAGACTTTTCAACGTTAAAGTGAAGTGTTAGTGACTTTTCATGTGGTTGGACCTTTTTTATGGACTCTTATCTTAACAAGTTTTGCTCATATTATTGAATTCATATATGCCATTTTTTTTGTTTACATGTAAGGATTTCGATGGGAACGATAAATATTTTTTTTCTTTTAATTTTGAACTTTCACCACCTTCAATCATTTTTTTATATAGGATTCACAGGGTGTTCCATGTATTACTTTATCATGAATGATTTCAAAATGTTAATTTCATTATTTCAATAAGGTTGTTTTAGGTATATATATTTTCTACAAGTATTTAGGTGGAAAGTTTTTCAAAAGCGGGGTCCGCTTTTCACGGGTGGTGGAGATGTGTCAAAAGCCAAATTTTCAGAAATACTAATTTCTGAAAATATTTAATTTTTCAAATTTATAACCTCAGTGCACCGCACTGTAACGGTCGAGCTAGTAAAAGTTCATTTACCTAAGTGTTATGATATTCGGCAATTAGCAATAATGCAATAATGCTGAATAGCGATATTAGACTTCGACCGAAAAATCGCGACAAGTCGAAGGGAATTAGTTTCCACCTTTCGAAGAGAACACATCCATCACCCCTGAAAATATACCTCTGGTAAGTGTACCATATTTTTGTATTTTCATATCACTGAACTTCATTTGTAACATTCTTGAAGGCATTGTTGATGTTTTATCTTTATTGCAATAAACCTGGCTATTTTCTACCAATGATTATTATTGCTATATAAATTCTACCATCTGAGTTAACCCCCAAACCGCGAGCCTTTTGGTTTCGCGACAATAGCATCTCGTCTACAATGAAGGAAAATTTGATTTTGAAATTCATTCAATTCTTGTTCTGAAATCGGTATTTCAAGAACTGGATTTTCTGCACTTGTGTGTTCAGTGTCTAAAGATTCTTCACCTTTTTTTCTTTTTTGTAGGTGAACGAATCTGAATGTCCGAAATGATGTTTATTTTCTTATCCTTATTTTTCTTTTCTTTTTCGATAAATTCATCTATATCACTTAAGTCGATATCTGAAAGTTGAGGAATTTGGGTCGAATAAGTCATTTTCAATTCCATGTTCTTGTGGGTCAATATTCACTGCAAGTGATTGGGTTTCAATAGGATTTATTTTTATACGAGAGAAAGCATCTGCTACTTTGTTTTGTTTTCCTTTTCGATATAGGATTTTATAATCGAATTCTTCTAGTCTAAGTCGCCATCTTACAAGTCTTGAACTTGAGTCTTTCAAGTTAAATAACCATTCAAGTGGTTTATGATCGGTTATCAGGGTAAATTTGCGTCCGAATAAATAGGGTCTAAAGTATTTTGTGAAATTACCAATTGCTAAAAGTTTTTTTTCAATTGTTGAATAATTTTGTTCTGAACTATTCAAAGTTCGTGAAGCATAGGCGATAGGTCTGTCATTACCTAGGGTTCCTTGTGAAAGGACAGCACCAATGGCTATATTTGAAGCATATGTCGTTAATATGAAAGGTTTTGAAAAATCAAGAAATTGGAAAATTGGTTCATTACTTGAAAGATCTTCACATTTTTCAGAAGTTTTAATAAATTCGTCATTGTGTATAATTTTTTCTCCTTTTTTCAAGCATTTAGTGAAGGGTTTAGTTATATCTGCAAATTTTTTAATAAATTTTCTGTAATATCCTAACATTCCTAGAAATGATTTAATTTCCTTGGCTGTTGATGGTAAAGGAAAATTTTTTATTGCTTTTATTTCATTGGGATTTGGTTTTATTCCTTCCGGAGTTATTATATGTCCTAAAAATTCAACATTTTTTCATAAAAATTCAGATTTATCTAGCTGAATAGTTAGTTTAGCGTCACGTAGTCTTTGGAAAACTTCATTCAGATTGGAAATATGTTCTTGAAGTGATGTAGAAAAAATTATGTCGTCAATGTATACAAGACAGATTTTATTTTGTAAATCGCGTAAAACATAATCCATTACTCTCTGGAATGTTGCTGGAGCATTTTTTAAACCGAAGGGCATACGAAGGTACTCGTAATGTCCATTTTCAACATTAAAAGCTGTTTTTTGAATTGAATTTGGATTCATTTCAATCTGATGAAATCCAGATGCCAAATCTAAAGTTGAAAAATATTGACATTTGCCTAGCTTGTCAAGAATATCGTCAAAGTTTGGTGTAGGGTACCTATCATCAATAGTTTTTTCATTAACTTTCCTATAATCCACAACGATTCTCCATTTTCTTTTTCCTGAAGAAGAAATGTCTCTTTATTTGTTACATAGCTTTAATAGAGCGTCTCTTTCTTCTTTGTTCATATGATCTGTTCGAATTTTTTCAGAAATTTTTTTTGTTTACAGGGGCTTATTTTTGGTAAAAAGTCTTCTGCGTGATGAAATTCAAAGTTTTCTTCATGTATTGGATTACAAGGAAAAGGTTCAAATAGTGTCAATGCAATAGTTTTATTAGTGTTATTGAATATTTCAAATCTTGCTCGAAAGTTTTCAGCAAAAGTGATTGTTTCTGGGACATCTAAATTTCTGAATTGTAATTTTGGAATAATTATTTCTCCTTGTTGAATTTCAACTGGGAATTTTCGTACAATACTTTCAAAAGCTGGTATTTCAAAAGTATATTGAGTTTCATGGGGTTGTCTATAAATGAATGGTATTTCAACATAATCTGATTGTAGTATTTGATTTTCAAAATCAATCCTTAAGTTGAGATGTTTTAATCCTTTCAATCCTAGTATACCGTCAAAGAATTCATGAAAAGGAAATAATAAAAATTCTATCATGTGGTTACTCTTAAATTCAGGAAAGGCTGGAATAAGTCCTTTATATGGAATAATTTTTTCTCCTAATGATGTTTTTAATTGTGAAGGTTCTTTAAAAATTCGTTCTGGGTAATACTTTTCTGCAATAGAGGGTCTCAGCATAGAAGTATGACATCCTGTATCAATAAGTAGTTTTATAGGTGGATTTTGTATTTTTATATACGGTAGCCCGTTTACTACTGCTGAATGCAACTCTATTATGTGTTCTCGTTCATTTGAGGCGGATTGTGAAAATTTGTCTCATCGTTTCAAATTTTCAAAGTCAAAATCGTTTTGATCGGGTATATTGTTTTCAAATTGTGAACTAATTTGATGGTTCAACAATTGTTGTGTATTATAGGAATATAATTGGGGTGTTATATCACAATCTTGATTGTTTAGTTCTTCTCTAATAAAATTTCTTTTCATATTAGGATTATTTTTGAAAATATTATTATTTGGTTTTATCATTGTTGGATTTCGAGATGTAGTTGACCTAGGTTCAACCGGTGTATTAATTTGTTTATTCTTTGGTTTCCAAACGTTTTGTGGAGGGCCAAATACTTGTTTGTTAGTTAGAAATTTTTGATTTATAGCTTGGGGTTTAATCGCTATAGGTTGACATGGAAATTGATTCCTTGCATGAGACTGTATCATGCCATTTTGATAATGTGGTTGGAATTGTTGTGGTATTTGAGGTTGTATCATGCCACGTTGATATTGGGGTTGAAATTGTTGTACATGAGTCTTTATCATGCCATGTTGTTGAGAATATTGCGGTTGTTGGTAAATTTGTTGTTGTATAGGTCTTTGGGACTTTTGAGGTTGTTGGTTTTGTAAAGTCATGTTTTGTATTTGTCTGAAGTTTTCGTCTTCGAGTACTAAATTCATAGCCTCTTCTAATGAATTTGGGTGTTGAACTAAGATTTCATCTTGTAGTTGAATGTTTAAATTTCGTAAAAATACTTTTAATGATTGAGATTCATATTGTCTGATATGAATTCGTTTTGTTGGTTGATCCATATCAGGATCTAAATTTACTTTGAAAATGAGTTTACTTCGTAAAACTTGAATTCTTTTTCCAAAATCTAACATATGTTCATTTTTATTTGGTATCAAAGTAAAAAGTTTTTGTTCTAAATTATCAAGACTCAATCTGTCACCAAAAGTGTTTCTTAATTCGTTTTTAATTAATAGCCACGTATTCAATTCCGTTCGTGAACTAATCAATAATTGTGCTCTATCTTTTAATTTACTTAATATGATGCTGACAATACATTGGTTGAGAATTTGGTCATTACCATGATATCTAGTATGAAATTTGTCAACGGCATTTATAAAAATTTCAAGATTTCCAGAGGATCCATCGAAAGTAGGACTGGTATCTGAATAAATTTTGAACAATGTGTAATTGATTTCTTGGGCCATGTTTGAAACGTTCAATGATGAAAATGATTCAATCAGGTTGTCAATATCGGTCATAAAATAAATAGGTTAAATATTTTCTAAATCTACTTGGTTTCTTAAATCTACTTGTAAAATCACTCAAGAATTCACACTGAAACTTGGTATTTTACTCTACTCTACTTGGTTTGTTTGTACTTGGTTTGTTTCTGTTTTTGTTGATCTGTATCATACAAAAACTGTGGTTTGAGTGATCTGTATCACTCTGTTTTGTTTCTGTTCGTTTTTCCTTAACCTAAGCTCCTTAGAAATGTTTATGATGAACAAATTCAGGAAAAACAAAGAGGATACTCGACTCACCGTGATGGTACGACGTAGCAGCTCTAGAGGACTCCAGAATGATCAGCTTGCATTCACCAAAGGTCGCCAACTCCTTCTTGTTTCTTCAAATAGCGGACTAACAGCTGGGCTGACGTGTATTCTCGATGAAGGGACACTTCCACTATCCTACCGACTGCGCCAATTAAAGTTGCTGGGCAACGATTTGGTTTCTTAAAAATTCCGTTTATTTTTAAAATGAATACAATTGCTCGGTAGCTGTGCTGGATCAAACGTAAAAATCAGACTTTAAAGCGTCCTCGCGTTTATATAACGAATATAATGCAAAGTCAGCGTCTACGAGCTATGATAAACACTTGGATTATTACAATGAAGGTATTCATTAGGAATATATAACTGGATTTATTGGGTTTTTGTGCCTTTGAGTTTTTCCTAAGGTGGAAATATAGTACGAAGCCTGGTTTTTACAACAGTTTTTCCACTTGTTTTTCTTTCTGAAAAGGGTTCCTATAAATACGGGAATTTGGAAAATCTGAATGAATGGTGTTTTACCTGCGAACCAGTAGAGAATTGTGATTGTACCGTAGAGTTCAGTGCAAAGGACTCAATTGAAGTGACCGACCGATATAATCAGACTGAGTTAATCCGATTTTGATATTTAGAATATCTCTCCACCGTTTTATCCAGTTTTAATTCGACATGATAAAAATAATTGGTTATTGGTGGATAGTGGACATTGATAATTGATAGTGTCGATAACGTGTCAATTGTCTCCGTTCGTATATTCGTATTCCGTTCCGTTACGCAAGTTTCAGAGCCGGATTTGAGAAATCTACTCATATTGAAAATAGTCATTACATTAGTTTTTTTTCTCAACGAACTATTTATTTCACGATCCCGCGAGTCATTTGGTACCGTGATTTCGGTTCCCAGCGCTTTGCGAAACCGGGCCGTGAGAACTGAGTTCACCGTTGATCGGTACTTTGCTTTTCCGGTTTTACTATAAATATTCGGTTTCTCAGCGCTTTGCGAGACCGGGCTCTGAAAACCAGTTGCTTCTAGGGGTATAATCCCTCTACGGTTGTGGAATCAGTGGTGACAACTCATAGAGAAATTAGATTTTTTTTTTTTGTTTTTTTTTTCTCGACGATCTACGGATTCCACGATCTCGCGAGTCATTTGGTTCCGTGATTTCGGTTCCCAGCGCTTTGCGAGACCGGGCGGTGGAAACTGAGTTCACCGTTGATGGGTACATTGCTTTTATTTGAATATTCGATTATTCAGCGCTTTGCGAGACCGGGCTCTGAGGACTAGTTACTTGTAGAGGTATAATTCCTCTATGGTTGTGAGATATGTGGTGAAAATATACGTTTGCAAAGTATTCACTATTGATTTTGTCATAATTCTTGTCTCTTACTTCAGAGGTACATTTCAGACGATTTTTCAGTTAAAAAGTGTTTTTTCTTATATAGTTCTGAAACTTGTACCGTTTCACCGACCGACGCAAATTCCGACATATATTTAGAGATATCTTTTCTTTGAGAGAATTACCGATTCATCGACCGCGATAACTTTCGATTATTATTCGAATATATTCCTTGAGATTGGGATTTACCGAATTGCTCACCCTATCAGTTAATTTTACATTTGTTCAAGACAAGCTTCCCTTGTTAAAATTTATATTATCTGACTTTATTTTGTGTGAAGAGTATCTTTCAACCCAAATTATAATAAAGTACCGCATCAGATTGAAATTTCATAGTGTTCTCTTCAGTCTGTTGAAGTCTGTTTCTAGCCGTGAAATAGATTCAATTCCCGAGAAACCCAGAGCGCCACGTCGCGTCGTAACGCCCGCCGACCCGCCGAAACAGCGTTACAAATTGGCACCCGAGCAGGGACAACAATAGTGAGAAATTTCCCGAAATTTTTATTCCATTTTTCCCGAATTTTCATAAGTTTTCCTTGAATTTTTTTTCTCTTATTCTTTTTATAGAATATTTGGATAAAATGGTTAAGGCTTTCGCGGCCGAGGTTATTAGTATAACTACTTCTCTTCGGGCCCGAAGAGAAGTAGTTATACGAATATTTGGATATTTGTCGGAGGGTGTTAAATGTGAAGTGTTTTTCATTTTCACCCATATATATATATTTTTTTCTTCCAGCATTTTTATTTTCTACTTTCCAGTGGTTTATTATTTATGAATTATCTCGCTATATATTTCGTGTGAATATTTCCTTGAAGTGAACATTTTTGTTTCAGCATCCATTCAAATATTTTTCGAATTTGAGTGTACACCTTTGATTGAACCACATTTTTATTTCCTTCCCGACCATTTGTTGAAATTACTTATTGCATATTGATTTTTATTTTCAGCATTATTGTTGAATTTGGCTCCGACTATTTGTGTTTCTTTTTGCTTACACATTGATTTTGCTTTTCAGCACCTCCGAAATAGTGTTGTACAATTTGATTTTTTCCGAATGCTTGTTACCCTGTGAGCTTTTTGAAATATCTTGGGTTTACTGATTCATATTACCAGATTGTTGAAACTACCCCAATTACCTGTGTACTACTCATTAGACTGTTATATGGTGATACTTACCGAGACTTTGAGAAATTTTTTTCTATATGAACATTTTGATATGAGTTTTCTATCGACGAATAATGATTGACTATTGTACTGGTATTTTTGAAGAGTGTATTTCCGCTTATACTCCTTGAGAATTGGTGCTGATGAATTCATATATTTATTCATTTTTCCCTGCTAACTTTTTTTTGCTTATTCATTATTAACCCGTTATTATCTTAGTGTAAGGTTGATATTTTCGCTGAAACGAGTGTTCCTTTTTGCTTTTCCTCTTACCGTGTCTGCAAATAATCTCATTCTCATTTTTTCAACTCCTGATCTGATTATTTGAAAAATACTTGAAAACTGTTTATGACCTGATATAATTTGGTGAAGAAAAAATACCGGCTTGTTGGGAATTTTTTTTTTCAGAGTTGATTTTTGGGTGGCATTTCGACTTGAAATTCTGAACATTTGAATATTTCCTTTGATAATAAACTGATCTGAAGATATTTCAGAAAGAATATCTATTTACTGGGACCTGAGTTTTTTTTGAAAATATTTTATCTGTGTGGTACCGTGAAATTTTTTCTGACATATCTAGCAGGATACAAGTTCAATTTTTCTGACATATCGTTTTGGAGTTGAACATTTTTTATTTTTTCTGTTTTGAGTGAAATACTTTGAAATATTTTTGATTTTGAATGTACCCTTGATTATATTTCGTTGAATTTGATTTGCTGTTTTCCGAATATATCCACCGTTACCACCACTGCCTTCAAATACTGTTACTATTCCCAAAAATTCCCACAGCTAGGAGGCAAATCCATTGAAAACTTTTTCCGTCCCGACCAACCATCAGGTACCTCTTCTGAGACGAAATGACTTCGTTCCAACCTATGTACAGTCAGTTCCGAGGGTGAACACCTACCCGTCCCAACCAACCAGCCTTCAACTCGCAACACCAAAATCAGAATAGTCCAACACCGGAACTGATTCACCGAACTGCCAACCCGCCATTTAGGACAAGCCAAAGGGCAGAAGGGAACCGCAATAGCCCAAAGCCAAGACCAGTATGTTGGAGATGTGGAGAAGAGGGACATATGAGAAGCAACTGCCCCGACCCCCCGAAACTATTTTGTTCACGCTGTGGACGGAATAACATTGTTCAGGGACTGTGACTGTAATTAGGCGGGAAACGGGGAAAGAGTTCGACTGAATCGAGGACAGTCGGGCTCTAACAACTGAGCCTTCTAGTATACTACCACATCCTGATGATAGACGACCGTTTGTTCCAGTGAGTATCAAGGACACAACTTTTCTGGCCCTCATTGATACTGGAGCCACCAGAACTTTCGTTTCTCCGACTGTTGGTGAATGCTGCGCCCGTCATGGATTTCCGTCGTTACAACCGACCGTTTTTGAATCCCGCCAGGCCGATGGTTCTACCATACCCGTGATGCAGGTATTTCGTCCGGAGATAACCATCGGGCAGGAAACTTTCGAGCAAGAATTTTTGGTTGTCTCTCAACTAAGTGTGGACATCGTTAAAGGAATGGATGTTCTACAGTCCCGAAATTTCAGACTGGATTTAACGAAGGGCTGAATATTCCTGAACAACGTAGACATTTCCAACCGCCTTCTCGATACCAGAAAATCACCAGGGATTCACCTAGTAACCTCTCCGACCGACTCACAATTTCACCAGGAACCATCACCGAATGTAAGAGGTGTTGAAGCCCGTGGATTCGTTGAACAGAATCCGGAACCGAATGGAGAGACCTAATTTATAGATGGCTAGATGGTGGAGCGAAAGATCCTCTCTAAGCTTTAGCGTTACCAGTTAACTCAGATCCTGAAAAGCGAACTACCACTCTTCGAAAAAATTTGAGGGACCACTTCATAGATACAACACCACATTCGGTTGTCAATTCCTGAACCGAAATCGCATCGATATCGCCACAAAACCCGAATATGCAGGAGATTATCAACCGAGAGGTGGATAAAATGTTAGCTGATGGCCATATTGAACCATCCCGTAGTCCGTGGAGTTTCCCGTTGTCATAGTCCGGAAAAAGGATGGAAAACCTAGATTTTGTATTGATTTCCAGAAGGTCAATGAATTAACCGAGAAAGACGCCTACCCTTTGTCATTTATCAATTCCATATTGGAGAAATTACGGGAGGGTTATTGGCGAATTCCTCTCACCCCCGCCAGTAAACCAGTCACTGCGTTCACGGTGCCAGGTCGTGGCCTGTTTAAGTTCACCGTTATACCTTCCGGGCTTCATTCAGCTCCCGCTACGTTTCAGAGGCTGATGGGTACCGTCATAGGACCGGACATGGAGCCGTATGCCTTTGCTTACTTGGACGATATAATTGTTCTCGGAAAAACTTCCGACGAATATTTGAATAATTTGCGCAAGGTATTCCAGCGACTAAGAGAAGCCAACTTGCAACTTAATCCCGACAAGTGTCAATTCTGCATGGATTCACTGCGCTACCTTGAACACCTGGTTACTCCAGAAGGCATCCGAATCGACCCCGAAAAAGTAGTATCTATTCTCAGATGGCCCGCCCCAACAACCATCAAAAAATTCCGCCAGTTTTTAGGTATGGCTTCTTGGTATAGACGCTTCATTCCGAATTTCTCGCAGATGGCCACGCCATCGACTGAGTTGCTAAGGAAAAATTACCGATGAAGATGGAATCTCGAACAAGACGAAGCTTTTGCCAAGATTTTTTCCAGATTTTTCCCAACCGTTTGTTCTCCAGACCGACGCCAGCGACTACGGACTTGAAGTTGCTTTAACCCAAACATCGCAGATGAAGAGCATGTATTCGCCTACGCCAGTAGAATACTGTCCCCGCCGGAGAAGACTATTTCCTAACTGAAAAAGAATGTTTGGCTGTTGTATGGGAAATCGTACCTGGAAGGTTATCGGTTCACGATCCTGACCGATCATCTTTCTCTCAAATGGATTCGGGCTATGAAGAGACCGTCTGGCCGCCTGGCTCGATGGGCCATGTGCCTACAACAGTTTGACTTCGAAGTCAAGTATCGCCGAGGATCCCTCAACCGAGTAGCCGATGCTTCATCACGCCAACCGTTGCCCGATTTGGAAAAAGAAGAACCGATCTGTCTGACCATAGACTTCGTTCGGGCGGAATCGGAATGTACATGGTATCAGAAAAAGTATAAAGAAGTTTCCGAAAAACCCGAAGACTTCCCCGACTAGTGTACGGAGTTGTTTGACATGCCAAAGGTATAAAACGTACCAGCAACAAACTTCAGGTAAAATGTGGCCCTCCCGAAATGTGAAACCATGGAGTTCCGTTTCTACCGACCTTGTTGGACCTCTACCGCGTACGAGTAAGGGCCACAATTTCATCTGCGTATTCCAAGACCGATTCAGTAAATGGATACAGGTTGAACCTCTACGCAAGGCAACATCCCGTGCTGTAGCCCAGGCATTATATGAATACATCGTACTCCGTTTCGGTTCACTAGACACCGTTATCAATGACAATGGTACCCAATACACCGGAAAAGTTTTCACCGACCTTCTGACCGAATAAGAAATTACCCACCGACTCACGATATTTTTTCCGTTTCAGTCATGAGCAAACGCCCAGCTTCAACGGTGGAAGAAACCTCCTACCGTTCCCTAGGACTCCGCACCCCTCCTCCATTCATTCCTACCATCGACCTCACCACTCCGTCCCCCCCTCCGTCATGATGTTGGAGAACTTAGAGATAGAGAACCTTCATATCCTGTCCCCGTCGCTCTATCTCTCTCCTACCCTTTTTCCGACCAATAATATCCCTCCTTTCCTCGAACCGCCTCACACTTTCTGAATCCTACCCCCTTGAAACTCCGTAACCGACTTCGCCACAGGCGTCGACTCCACCACAGGAAATGGCAGATTTCATTGAACTCAGCTCATCTTCACTTCCCGATGAGTGGGTTGAAATCAACGTGGACGAAGAACAATCAGGAACAGCTTCCCCGCCTCCTGAAACGGTTTCATCCGTACCGCTTCCTGCCGAATCTCAAACCGTAGACATGGAACTGTCGGACTTGGCCTCAGCCGGTACCGTGAATCCGACTACCGACGAATCTCAAGGCCAATCCTGGATGACTCCGTCGCCTAGCTCCGAACAAACGTCGATCCGTTTGGAAACAACGGATATTATGCGCTGCAGTACCGGTCGGAGGAGGAATATAATGCTCAACTCCCCAAGCCCCAGCCATCTGAATCCGTCTCCGTTCCAGTAAATGCCGAGACTTTGAGGCATGACCAGCCTCCTCGTGCCGAGGGAAACCGCCCGAAAGTTGTGGCTGATCCATGCCCCATCTACCTTCCGGTGGGGATGAAATTGTGCTGGAGATGTGGCTATCTTGGCCACAGCCGTAACGACTGCCAAAAGCCATGGCGAATTTTCTGTTCCTGTTGCGGACTATATGGGGTACGTTCTTGCGACTGTCCATGTTCCTTACAGGTATCGAAGAGCAGACCACAACCTACCGTAGCATTTTCCCATGCTTCGGTGAGCACATCAGTTCCTCGTAAGTTAGGGGGGGATGTAACGAAGCGTTTTTCCACCTTCCAGACTTGTCTTCCTCATGTCGAAACTTTTGTACCACTACGTCAGTCTTTACAGGAACGACTGGCCGTTCTTCCACTCTATCAGGATGTACTGAACATTTTTAGAATTAACAGAATTTGCTTCGTGCCATGATCACTTTCGAACCGTTTCGATACACAAACGCTTCGTTCAATTCTCAGATGCTGTGTGATATCAATAACTTGAATCAGTTTTATTGGGATAGTATACTGGATACATTCCTGAGCCAGATATCTATGAAGTAGGTTTTAAATTGTCCTGGATGAGCAATTCTACTGGTAAATGGTGAACCAAAGACCAAGATACTGCCGTGGAGGAATATCCTGAAGTTTCAGTAAACCTAGTAAATATTTTTCTGGAACCCTTTTATTCAAACACCATCCATTCTCGTCTGTAAATCTGACAGCCCTCACATTTTGCTGCTGGCAGTTTCTTGTTACAAAAAAATTTACTTTCATAAAGGTTTCGATTTGGTACAATTTTTTTTGGAAAAACAAAAAGTAGTAACCGGATTTCTTGGGTTTTTGTGCCTTTGAGTATTTTCAACAGTTTTTCCATTAGTTTTTTTTTCTGAAAAAGATTCCTATAAATACGAGAATTTGAAAAATCTGAATGGATGGTGTTTTACCTGCGAACCAGTAGAGAATTGTGATTTTACCGTAGAGTTTAGTGCAAAGTACTTAATTGAAGTGACCGACTGATATAATCAGACTAAGTGAATCCGATTTTGATATTTGGAATATTTCTCCACCGTTTTATCCAGTTTTCATTCGACATAATAATAATAATAATAGGTTATTGGTGAATAGTGGATATTGATGATTGATAGTATTGCTACCGTGTCAATTGTCGTATCTCCGTTCGTATATTCGTATTCCGTTCCGTTCAAAGCCAGATTCGAGTGAGTTATTTTCAGTTCTCAAGGAATCAAGTTCTCAAGTGACACCCAGAAGTGAGAAACCTAGTCATATTGAAAATAGTCATTATATTTGTTTTTTTTCTCAACGACCTACTGATTTCATGATCCCGCGAGTCATTTGGTACCGTGATTTCGGTTCCCAGCGCTTTGCGAAACCGGGCGGTGGGAACTGAGTTCACCGTTGATCGGTACTTTGCTTTCTCGGTTTCACTATAGATATTCGGTTTCTCAGCGCTTTGCGAGACCGGGCTCTGAGAATCAGTTGCTTCTAGGGGTATAATCCCTCTACCGTTGTGGAATCAGTGGTGACAACTCATAGAGAAATTAGATTTTATTTTTTTTTCTTAACGATCTACGGATTCCACGATCTCGCGAGTCATTTGGTTCCGTGATTTCGGTTCCCAGCGCTTTTCGAGACCGGGCGGTGGAAACTGAGTTCACCGTTGATCGGTACATTGCTTTTATTTAAATATTCGATTCTTCAGCGCTTTGCGAGACCGGGCTCTGAGGACTAGTTACTTCTAGAGGTATAATTTCTCTATGATTGTGAAATCTGTGGTGGAAATATACGTTTGCAAAGTATTCACTATTGACTTTGTCATAATTCTTGACTCTTACTTCAGAGGTACATTTGAGACGATTTTTCAGTCAAAAAGTTTTTTTCAATAGTTCTGAAACTTGTGCCGTTTCACCGACCGACGCAAATTCCGACATATATTTAGAGATATCTTTTCTTTGAGAGAATCACCGATTCACCGACCGCCATAACTTTCAATTATTATTCAAATATATTCCTTAAGATTTGGATTAACCGAGTTGCTCACCCTTTCAGTTAATTTTACATTTGTTCAAGACAAGCTTCCCTTGTTGAAATTTATATTATCTGACTTTATTTTGTGTGAAGAGTATCTTTCAACCTAAATTATAATAAAGTACCACATCAGATTGAAATTTCAGAGTGTTTTCTTCAGTCACCTCACCATTTCAGGTGGGTTTATATTTCAGCAATAATTAAGGAGTGTATAAGTTGATTACTGATTGTGTTTTTCTGAATATCAAGTGAAATACTGTTAAAGAACCGTTATTAACCGAACTTTCATACCGAACCGTTATTCATTTATTCTAGGTGTTTGATTCACTGAATACATCAGGGTTGAATATTTATATTCGAATACTGATTATTCGGCGTATCTCGCAGCCGGTACCCCTGTTGAAGCAATAGGTGTAATTAAAGCCTACACCTTATTGCTGAAGTCACACTATCAGACCCCTGGGATACCGTATCTATCTCCATCTGTTGCTACCTGGGCCTCCCTAAGGAGGGATCAGTGGAGCATACCATTCCAAAAACTGGCGCCAGAATTTTTCTTCGGTATTGAAGTCTGTTTCTAGTCGTTAAATAGAATCAATTCCCGAGAAACCGAGAGCGCCACGTCGTAACGCCCGCAGACCCGCCGAAACAGCGTTACATGTTGATGATGTAGGCGGCCCCCTTGAATTCCCTCTTGAACTAGTGCTCCTCCTTGTGTATGACCTCGGCTTCAAACCATTCAATGCTGTGATGGTTTGTCCACACATGCTCTGTTACTCCTGATTTCGTTGTTTCTTCTCGTTGTGTGTTTTTCTTGTGTTCGTCCATTCTCACTTCCAATGGTCTTTCGGTTTCTCCGATGTAGGATTTGCCGTACTCGCATGGTATCCGGTAAACGCAGTTGTCGGTGTCACTGTTTTTATTCGGTGGTCGAATTTCTATCAGCTGGTTGCGTATTGTGTTCCCTCGGCTTCAGACCATTTGATGCTGTGATGGTTTGTCCAAACATTCTCCGCTATTTCTGATTTTGTTGTTTCTCCTCGTTGTGTGTTTTTCTTGTGTTCGCCTATTCTTACTTCCAGTGGTCTTTTGGTTTCTCCGATGTGGGATTTGCCGCACTCGCATGGTATCCGGTAAACGCAGTTGTTGGTGTCGCTGTTTTTATTCGGTGGTCGAATTTTTGTAAGCTAGATGCGTACAGACTCTGACGTTGCATTTCCCTCCTATCCACTTGATCCACTCTGAGAGTCCTCTCACGTAGGGAATGGTGAAAATTTGCTGTTCCAGTATCTCCTTAGTGTTCCTTTGATTCGTCAGGAACAATGTTTGATCCACCAGCTTCTTCGAGTAGCCATTCTTTTGGAGATCCTTTCCTTATGTTGCTCAGCTCCTTGTCTAGACTTTTTTTGGCGTTACAGAGATTGATTGCCCGATCAATCAGAGACTTGACGATTTCCCCTTTTGTAGATTGACGGTGATTGAATTGCTCATTCAGGTATTGTCCAGTATGCGTTGGTTTCCTGTAGACTGATGTTTTCCATAAATTTCTGGTCCTCTTCACCTCCACGTCGAGAAACGGCAGTCTGCTCTGAGATTCTTTTCCCATTGTAAACTTGATGGTAGGCCTCACGTTGTTCAGATGTTCTAGGAAGGCGTCCAATTCTGCATCTCCGTGGTTCTATACTATAAACGTGCCGTCGACATATCTCAACCAAACTCGGGGTTTCTTCTTGGCCTGTTCAATGGCGAATGCTTCGAACCACTCCATGTAGATGTTGGCTGTAAACGGTGATAGTGGTGATCCCATTGGTAGTTCTTCATCTTGGCTGAGGAAACGATCCTTCAACTAGAAGTAGCAATTCTGAACGCAGCATTCTATTTTTTTTGTTCTATTTTCCAAAGAATCGTCCTCTTTCAGCTTCTCTTCGATGATCTCGAGTGCCTCTTCGACAGGAACTTTGGTATAGAGGCTTTTCACATCGAAACTGATTAGCTGATCTCTTTCTTTGGCCTCGATTCTTCCCAAGATTTCAACAAGATGTCTGCAATTCTTCACAAAGGACGAGGAGTTTCCTTGTAGTGGCTGTAGGATGGGAAGTAGAAATTCCGCGAGTCTGTGGGTTGCTGGAAATTGAGGAAGTGCTACAGAAAGGAAAATACAGCAAGCTATCCAGAGACCCCACTTCGTCGATACAGAGAAAGTTATACCTAACTTTGAAGAAAGTTTTTCTTTCAGACAAGGAGAAATCCCCACTAACGCCTTATCACAGCAAGCCACCTCACCTCTACGGGCTTCCGAAAATCCACAAGACGGACGTACCTCTCGGGCCGATCATCGGCTCCAGGAACTCAGCATCCCACAGACTCGCGAAATTTCTACTTTCCATCCTACAACCACCAGAAGGAATTTCCTCGTCCTCTGTGAAGAATTCCAGACATTTTGTTGAAATCTTGAGAAAAATCGAGGCCAAAGAAGGAGCATAGCTAATCAGTTTCGATGTAGAAAGCCTCTATACCAACGTTCCCGTCGAAGAGGCACTCGACATCATCAGAGAGAAGCTAAAAGAGGACGATACATTGGAAAATAGTTACTGGAATGCTGCGTTCAGAATTGCTACTTCCAGTTGAAGGATCGCTCCCTCAGCCAAGATGAAGTACTACCAATGAGATCACCACTATCACCGGTTATAGCCAACATCTACATGGAGTGGTTCAAAGCATTCGCCATCGAACAGGCCAAGAAAACCCCCGAGATTGGTCGAGATATTTCGACGACACGTTCATAGTATTGAACCACGGAAATGCAGAATTGGACGCCTTCCTGGAACATCTGAACAACGTGAGGCCCACCATCAAGTTCACAATGGAAAAAGACTCTAAGAGCAGAATGCCGTTTCTCGACGAGGAGGTGAAGTGGACCAGAAATTCATGGGAAACATCAGTCTACAGGAAACCAACGCATACTGGACAACACCTGAATGAGCAATCCAATCACCATCAATCTACGAAGCGGGAAATCGTCAAGTCTCTGATTGATCGAGCAATTAATCTCTGTAACAAGAAAGTTTAGACAAGGAGCTGAGCAACATAAGGAAGGATCTTCAAAAGAATGGCTACTAGAAGAAGCTGGTGGATCAAACATTGGCCCGGACGAATCAAAGGAACAGTAAGGAGATACTGGAACAGCAAATTCTCACCATCCCCTACGTGAGAGAACTTTCAGAAAGGATCAAGAGGATAGGAGAGAAATACAACGTCAGAGTCTGTTTTCGATCAGGAAACACAATACGCAGCCAGCTGGTAAAAATTCGAACACCGAATAAAAACAACGACACCAACAACTGCGTTTACCGGATACCATGCGAGTACGGCAAATCCTACATCGGAGAAACCGAAAGACCATTGAAAGTGGGAAGAGGCGAACACAAGAAAAACACACAACGGGGAGAAACAACGAAATCAGGAATAGCGGAGCATGTGTGGACAAACCATCACAGCATTAAATGGTCTGAAGCCGAGGTCATACACAAGGAGGAGCACTGGTTCAAGAGGAAATTCAAGGAAGCCGTCTACATCCTCAACAATGACGAATTCAATCATCTCAGCGTGGAGATTCGGAATGTGTGGAGGCCGCTTATCCAAGGCATGGACCGACTTCGGCTTTCTGAGGGACAATCTCGCGCCAATACATCGATTTTCCACTGAAGATCGATCAGCCCACCTCTAGTGGTAGCACCCGCTCGCTACCTCGTTAATAGCACCCCTTTTCCCACCATACGGTAATCGTAGGGTTTATAGCCGACCACACCTCGAAATATTGTCAGTCATCACCCGAAGACGATTGCGGATACCAGCAATCAAAACGCCGTGAGTACACTCAACTTGAAACTTTGTTTCAACATTTTTCATAATATCTCATTTCTCTTTTTTGTTAACATTTTTTTGCCTAGTAGGTATTCCACATTCGATACCTGAATTTTCTTGTCGCAATATAATTTCACTTATTTCGTTATTTAAAAATGTTTTGACTCATATTTCATTTTCGATATCCCGATTTTTTGTAACAACAGAATTTTTTTTGATCAATCAATCCCTGATTTCATTATTGACCAAAAATTTGATTTTGATTTTCTCACTTGATTTGTATTTTAATCCTTCCGTTCTCAGCAACAGGTTTCAATAGAGTTAGTAATATAGACAATGGAAGTCCTATGCGAAAATTGTTTCTTCTGTGATTATATCCGTTGATGGTTTTTCTTCGATCGTTCGACTTCCATTTCGAAGTCGATATCAACAACTGTTAGACAAATATGTCAATACCGTCCTGGCTAGTTACCCCAATTACGGAATAACCAAGCAAGACTTTTCTGGCCCTCATTGATACTGGAGCCACCAGAACTTTCGTTTCTCCGACTGTTGGTGAATGCTGCGCCCGTCATGGATTTCCGTCGTTACAACCGACCGTTTTTGAATCCCGCCAGGCCGATGGTTCTACCATACCCGTGATGCAGGTATTTCGTCCGGAGATAACCATCGGGCAGGAAACTTTCGAGCAAGAATTTTTGGTTGTCTCTCAACTAAGTGTGGACATCGTTAAAGGAATGGATGTTCTACAGTCCCGAAATTTCAGACTGGATTTAACGAAGGGCTGAATATTCCTGAACAACGTAGACATTTCCAACCGCCTTCTCGATACCAGACAATCACCAGGGATTCACCTAGTAACCTCTCCGACCGACTCACAATTTCACCAGGAACCATCACCGAATGTAAGAGGTGTTGAAGCCCGTGGATTCGTTGAACAGAATCCGGAACCGAATGGAGAGACCTAATTTATAGATGGCTAGATGGTGGAGCGAAAGATCCTCTCTAAGCTTTAGCGTTACCAGTTAACTCAGATCCTGAAAAGCGAACTACCACTCTTCGAAAAAATTTGAGGGACCACTTCATAGATACAACACCACATTCGGTTGTCAATTCCTGAACCGAAATCGCATCGATATCGCCACAAAACCCGAATATGCAGGAGATTATCAACCGAGAGGTGGATAAAATGTTAGCTGATGGCCATATTGAACCATCCCGTAGTCCGTGGAGTTTCCCGTTGTCATAGTCCGGAAAAAGGATGGAAAACCTAGATTTTGTATTGATTTCCAGAAGGTCAATGAATTAACCGAGAAAGACGCCTACCCTTTGTCATTTATCAATTCCATATTGGAGAAATTACGGGAGGGTTATTGGCGAATTCCTCTCACCCCCGCCAGTAAACCAGTCACTGCGTTCACGGTGCCAGGTCGTGGCCTGTTTAAGTTCACCGTTATACCTTCCGGGCTTCATTCAGCTCCCGCTACGTTTCAGAGGCTGATGGGTACCGTCATAGGACCGGACATGGAGCCGTATGCCTTTGCTTACTTGGACGATATAATTGTTCTCGGAAAAACTTCCGACGAATATTTGAATAATTTGCGCAAGGTATTCCAGCGACTAAGAGAAGCCAACTTGCAACTTAATCCCGACAAGTGTCAATTCTGCATGGATTCACTGCGCTACCTTGAACACCTGGTTACTCCAGAAGGCATCCGAATCGACCCCGAAAAAGTAGTATCTATTCTCAGATGGCCCGCCCCAACAACCATCAAAAAATTCCGCCAGTTTTTAGGTATGGCTTCTTGGTATAGACGCTTCATTCCGAATTTCTCGCAGATGGCCACGCCATCGACTGAGTTGCTAAGGAAAAATTACCGATGAAGATGGAATCTCGAACAAGACGAAGCTTTTGCCAAGATTTTTTCCAGATTTTTCCCAACCGTTTGTTCTCCAGACCGACGCCAGCGACTACGGACTTGAAGTTGCTTTAACCCAAACATCGCAGATGAAGAGCATGTATTCGCCTACGCCAGTAGAATACTGTCCCCGCCGGAGAAGACTATTTCCTAACTGAAAAAGAATGTTTGGCTGTTGTATGGGAAATCGTACCTGGAAGGTTATCGGTTCACGATCCTGACCGATCATCTTTCTCTCAAATGGATTCGGGCTATGAAGAGACCGTCTGGCCGCCTGGCTCGATGGGCCATGTGCCTACAACAGTTTGACTTCGAAGTCAAGTATCGCCGAGGATCCCTCAACCGAGTAGCCGATGCTTCATCACGCCAACCGTTGCCCGATTTGGAAAAAGAAGAACCGATCTGTCTGACCATAGACTTCGTTCGGGCGGAATCGGAATGTACATGGTATCAGAAAAAGTATAAAGAAGTTTCCGAAAAACCCGAAGACTTCCCCGACTAGTGTACGGAGTTGTTTGACATGCCAAAGGTATAAAACGTACCAGCAACAAACTTCAGGTAAAATGTGGCCCTCCCGAAATGTGAAACCATGGAGTTCCGTTTCTACCGACCTTGTTGGACCTCTACCGCGTACGAGTAAGGGCCACAATTTCATCTGCGTATTCCAAGACCGATTCAGTAAATGGATACAGGTTGAACCTCTACGCAAGGCAACATCCCGTGCTGTAGCCCAGGCATTATATGAATACATCGTACTCCGTTTCGGTTCACTAGACACCGTTATCAATGACAATGGTACCCAATACACCGGAAAAGTTTTCACCGACCTTCTGACCGAATAAGAAATTACCCACCGACTCACGATATTTTTTCCGTTTCAGTCATGAGCAAACGCCCAGCTTCAACGGTGGAAGAAACCTCCTACCGTTCCCTAGGACTCCGCACCCCTCCTCCATTCATTCCTACCATCGACCTCACCACTCCGTCCCCCCCTCCGTCATGATGTTGGAGAACTTAGAGATAGAGAACCTTCATATCCTGTCCCCGTCGCTCTATCTCTCTCCTACCCTTTTTCCGACCAATAATATCCCTCCTTTCCTCGAACCGCCTCACACTTTCTGAATCCTACCCCCTTGAAACTCCGTAACCGACTTCGCCACAGGCGTCGACTCCACCACAGGAAATGGCAGATTTCATTGAACTCAGCTCATCTTCACTTCCCGATGAGTGGGTTGAAATCAACGTGGACGAAGAACAATCAGGAACAGCTTCCCCGCCTCCTGAAACGGTTTCATCCGTACCGCTTCCTGCCGAATCTCAAACCGTAGACATGGAACTGTCGGACTTGGCCTCAGCCGGTACCGTGAATCCGACTACCGACGAATCTCAAGGCCAATCCTGGATGACTCCGTCGCCTAGCTCCGAACAAACGTCGATCCGTTTGGAAACAACGGATATTATGCGCTGCAGTACCGGTCGGAGGAGGAAT
This sequence comes from Zygogramma bicolorata, assembly GCA_032362365.1. Taxonomy (NCBI): domain Eukaryota; kingdom Metazoa; phylum Arthropoda; class Insecta; order Coleoptera; family Chrysomelidae; genus Zygogramma; species Zygogramma bicolorata. The sequence continues at coordinate 423,366 of JAVJAQ010000143.1, forward strand.
ATAATGCTCAACTCCCCAAGCCCCAGCCATCTGAATCCGTCTCCGTTCCAGTAAATGCCGAGACTTTGAGGCATGACCAGCCTCCTCGTGCCGAGGGAAACCGCCCGAAAGTTGTGGCTGATCCATGCCCCATCTACCTTCCGGTGGGGATGAAATTGTGCTGGAGATGTGGCTATCTTGGCCACAGCCGTAACGACTGCCAAAAGCCATGGCGAATTTTCTGTTCCTGTTGCGGACTATATGGGGTACGTTCTTGCGACTGTCCATGTTCCTTACAGGTATCGAAGAGCAGACCACAACCTACCGTAGCATTTTCCCATGCTTCGGTGAGCACATCAGTTCCTCGTAAGTTAGGGGGGGATGTAACGAAGCGTTTTTCCACCTTCCAGACTTGTCTTCCTCATGTCGAAACTTTTGTACCACTACGTCAGTCTTTACAGGAACGACTGGCCGTTCTTCCACTCTATCAGGATGTACTGAACATTTTTAGAATTAACAGAATTTGCTTCGTGCCATGATCACTTTCGAACCGTTTCGATACACAAACGCTTCGTTCAATTCTCAGATGCTGTGTGATATCAATAACTTGAATCAGTTTTATTGGGATAGTATACTGGATACATTCCTGAGCCAGATATCTATGAAGTAGGTTTTAAATTGTCCTGGATGAGCAATTCTACTGGTAAATGGTGAACCAAAGACCAAGATACTGCCGTGGAGGAATATCCTGAAGTTTCAGTAAACCTAGTAAATATTTTTCTGGAACCCTTTTATTCAAACACCATCCATTCTCGTCTGTAAATCTGACAGCCCTCACATTTTGCTGCTGGCAGTTTCTTGTTACAAAAAAATTTACTTTCATAAAGGTTTCGATTTGGTACAATTTTTTTTGGAAAAACAAAAAGTAGTAACCGGATTTCTTGGGTTTTTGTGCCTTTGAGTATTTTCAACAGTTTTTCCATTAGTTTTTTTTTCTGAAAAAGATTCCTATAAATACGAGAATTTGAAAAATCTGAATGGATGGTGTTTTACCTGCGAACCAGTAGAGAATTGTGATTTTACCGTAGAGTTTAGTGCAAAGTACTTAATTGAAGTGACCGACTGATATAATCAGACTAAGTGAATCCGATTTTGATATTTGGAATATTTCTCCACCGTTTTATCCAGTTTTCATTCGACATAATAATAATAATAATAGGTTATTGGTGAATAGTGGATATTGATGATTGATAGTATTGCTACCGTGTCAATTGTCGTATCTCCGTTCGTATATTCGTATTCCGTTCCGTTCAAAGCCAGATTCGAGTGAGTTATTTTCAGTTCTCAAGGAATCAAGTTCTCAAGTGACACCCAGAAGTGAGAAACCTAGTCATATTGAAAATAGTCATTATATTTGTTTTTTTTCTCAACGACCTACTGATTTCATGATCCCGCGAGTCATTTGGTACCGTGATTTCGGTTCCCAGCGCTTTGCGAAACCGGGCCGTGGGAACTGAGTTCACCGTTGATCGGTACTTTGCTTTCTCGGTTTCACTATAGATATTCGGTTTCTCAGCGCTTTGCGAGACCGGGCTCTGAGAATCAGTTGCTTCTAGGGGTATAATCCCTCTACCGTTGTGGAATCAGTGGTGACAACTCATAGAGAAATTAGATTTTATTTTTTTTTCTTAACGATCTACGGATTCCACGATCTCGCGAGTCATTTGGTTCCGTGATTTCGGTTCCCAGCGCTTTTCGAGACCGGGCGGTGGAAACTGAGTTCACCGTTGATCGGTACATTGCTTTTATTTAAATATTCGATTCTTCAGCGCTTTGCGAGACCGGGCTCTGAGGACTAGTTACTTCTAGAGGTATAATTTCTCTATGATTGTGAAATCTGTAGTGGAAATATACGTTTGCAAAGTATTCACTATTGACTTTGTCATAATTCTTGACTCTTACTTCAGAGGTACATTTGAGACGATTTTTCAGTCAAAAAGTTTTTTTCAATAGTTCTGAAACTTGTGCCGTTTCACCGACCGACGCAAATTCCGACATATATTTAGAGATATCTTTTCTTTGAGAGAATCACCGATTCACCGACCGCCATAACTTTCAATTATTATTCAAATATATTCCTTAAGATTTGGATTAACCGAGTTGCTCACCCTTTCAGTTAATTTTACATTTGTTCAAGACAAGCTTCCCTTGTTGAAATTTATATTATCTGACTTTATTTTGTGTGAAGAGTATCTTTCAACCTAAATTATAATAAAGTACCACATCAGATTGAAATTTCAGAGTGTTTTCTTCAGTCACCTCACCATTTCAGGTGGGTTTATATTTCAGCAATAATTAAGGAGTGTATAAGTTGATTACTGATTGTGTTTTTCTGAATATCAAGTGAAATACTGTTAAAGAACCGTTATTAACCGAACTTTCATACCGAACTGTTATTCATTTATTCTAGGTGTTTGATTCACTGAATACATCAGGGTTGAATATTTATATTCGAATACTGATTATTCGGCGTATCTCGCAGCCGGTACCCCTGTTGAAGCAATAGGTGTAATTAAAGCCTACACCTTATTGCTGAAGTCACACTATCAGACCCCTGGGATACCGTATCTATCTCCATCTGTTGCTACCTGGGCCTCCCTAAGGAGGGATCAGTGGAGCATACCATTCCAAAAACTGGCGCCAGAATTTTTCTTCGGTATTGAAGTCTGTTTCTAGTCGTTAAATAGAATCAATTCCCGAGAAACCGAGAGCGCCACGTCGTAACGCCCGCAGACCCGCCGAAACAGCGTTACATGTTGATGATGTAGGCGGCCCCCTTGAATTCCCTCTTGAACTAGTGCTCCTCCTTGTGTATGACCTCGGCTTCAAACCATTCAATGCTGTGATGGTTTGTCCACACATGCTCTGTTACTCCTGATTTCGTTGTTTCTTCTCGTTGTGTGTTTTTCTTGTGTTCGTCCATTCTCACTTCCAATGGTCTTTCGGTTTCTCCGATGTAGGATTTGCCGTACTCGCATGGTATCCGGTAAACGCAGTTGTCGGTGTCACTGTTTTTATTCGGTGGTCGAATTTCTATCAGCTGGTTGCGTATTGTGTTCCCTCGGCTTCAGACCATTTGATGCTGTGATGGTTTGTCCAAACATTCTCCGCTATTTCTGATTTTGTTGTTTCTCCTCGTTGTGTGTTTTTCTTGTGTTCGCCTATTCTTACTTCCAGTGGTCTTTTGGTTTCTCCGATGTGGGATTTGCCGCACTCGCATGGTATCCGGTAAACGCAGTTGTTGGTGTCGCTGTTTTTATTCGGTGGTCGAATTTTTGTAAGCTAGATGCGTACAGACTCTGACGTTGCATTTCCCTCCTATCCACTTGATCCTCTCTGAGAGTCCTCTCACGTAGGGAATGGTGAAAATTTGCTGTTCCAGTATCTCCTTAGTGTTCCTTTGATTCGTCAGGAACAATGTTTGATCCACCAGCTTCTTCGAGTAGCCATTCTTTTGGAGATCCTTTCCTTATGTTGCTCAGCTCCTTGTCTAGACTTTTTTTGGCGTTACAGAGATTGATTGCCCGATCAATCAGAGACTTGACGATTTCCCCTTTTGTAGATTGACGGTGATTGAATTGCTCATTCAGGTATTGTCCAGTATGCGTTGGTTTCCTGTAGACTGATGTTTTCCATAAATTTCTGGTCCTCTTCACCTCCACGTCGAGAAACGGCAGTCTGCTCTGAGATTCTTTTCCCATTGTAAACTTGATGGTAGGCCTCACGTTGTTCAGATGTTCTAGGAAGGCGTCCAATTCTGCATCTCCGTGGTTCTATACTATAAACGTGCCGTCGACATATCTCAACCAAACTCGGGGTTTCTTCTTGGCCTGTTCAATGGCGAATGCTTCGAACCACTCCATGTAGATGTTGGCTGTAAACGGTGATAGTGGTGATCCCATTGGTAGTTCTTCATCTTGGCTGAGGAAACGATCCTTCAACTAGAAGTAGCAATTCTGAACGCAGCATTCTATTTTTTTTGTTCTATTTTCCAAAGAATCGTCCTCTTTCAGCTTCTCTTCGATGATCTCGAGTGCCTCTTCGACGGGAACGTTGGTATAGAGGCTTTTCACATCGAAACTGATTAGCTGATCTCTTTCTTTGGCCTCGATTCTTCCCAAGATTTCAACAAGATGTCTGCAATTCTTCACAAAGGACGAGGAGTTTCCTTGTAGTGGCTGTAGGATGGGAAGTAGAAATTCCGCGAGTCTGTGGGTTGCTGGAAATTGAGGAAGTGCTACAGAAAGGAAAATACAGCGAGCTATCCAGAGACCCCACTTCGTCGATACAGAGAAAGTTATACCTAACTTTGAAGAAAGTTTTTCTTTCAGACAAGGAGAAATCCCCACTAACGCCTTATCACAGCAAGCCACCTCACCTCTACGGGCTTCCGAAAATCCACAAGACGGACGTACCTCTCGGGCCGATCATCGGCTCCAGGAACTCAGCATCCCACAGACTCGCGAAATTTCTACTTTCCATCCTACAACCACCAGAAGGAATTTCCTCGTCCTCTGTGAAGAATTCCAGACATTTTGTTGAAATCTTGAGAAAAATCGAGGCCAAAGAAGGAGCATAGCTAATCAGTTTCGATGTAGAAAGCCTCTATACCAACGTTCCCGTCGAAGAGGCACTCGACATCATCAGAGAGAAGCTAAAAGAGGACGATACATTGGAAAATAGTTACTGGAATGCTGCGTTCAGAATTGCTACTTCCAGTTGAAGGATCGCTCCCTCAGCCAAGATGAAGTACTACCAATGAGATCACCACTATCACCGGTTATAGCCAACATCTACATGGAGTGGTTCAAAGCATTCGCCATCGAACAGGCCAAGAAAACCCCCGAGATTGGTCGAGATATTTCGACGACACGTTCATAGTATTGAACCACGGAAATGCAGAATTGGACGCCTTCCTGGAACATCTGAACAACGTGAGGCCCACCATCAAGTTCACAATGGAAAAAGACTCTAAGAGCAGAATGCCGTTTCTCGACGAGGAGGTGAAGTGGACCAGAAATTCATGGGAAACATCAGTCTACAGGAAACCAACGCATACTGGACAACACCTGAATGAGCAATCCAATCACCATCAATCTACGAAGCGGGAAATCGTCAAGTCTCTGATTGATCGAGCAATTAATCTCTGTAACAAGAAAGTTTAGACAAGGAGCTGAGCAACATAAGGAAGGATCTTCAAAAGAATGGCTACTAGAAGAAGCTGGTGGATCAAACATTGGCCCGGACGAATCAAAGGAACAGTAAGGAGATACTGGAACAGCAAATTCTCACCATCCCCTACGTGAGAGAACTTTCAGAAAGGATCAAGAGGATAGGAGAGAAATACAACGTCAGAGTCTGTTTTCGATCAGGAAACACAATACGCAGCCAGCTGGTAAAAATTCGAACACCGAATAAAAACAACGACACCAACAACTGCGTTTACCGGATACCATGCGAGTACGGCAAATCCTACATCGGAGAAACCGAAAGACCATTGAAAGTGGGAAGAGGCGAACACAAGAAAAACACACAACGGGGAGAAACAACGAAATCAGGAATAGCGGAGCATGTGTGGACAAACCATCACAGCATTAAATGGTCTGAAGCCGAGGTCATACACAAGGAGGAGCACTGGTTCAAGAGGAAATTCAAGGAAGCCGTCTACATCCTCAACAATGACGAATTCAATCATCTCAGCGTGGAGATTCGGAATGTGTGGAGGCCGCTTATCCAAGGCATGGACCGACTTCGGCTTTCTGAGGGACAATCTCGCGCCAATACATCGATTTTCCACTGAAGATCGATCAGCCCACCTCTAGTGGTAGCACCCGCTCGCTACCTCGTTAATAGCACCCCTTTTCCCACCATACGGTAATCGTAGGGTTTATAGCCGACCACACCTCGAAATATTGTCAGTCATCACCCGAAGACGATTGCGGATACCAGCAATCAAAACGCCGTGAGTACACTCAACTTGAAACTTTGTTTCAACATTTTTCATAATATCTCATTTCTCTTTTTTGTTAACATTTTTTTGCCTAGTAGGTATTCCACATTCGATACCTGAATTTTCTTGTCGCAATATAATTTCACTTATTTCGTTATTTAAAAATGTTTTGACTCATATTTCATTTTCGATATCCCGATTTTTTGTAACAACAGAATTTTTTTTTGATCAATCAATCCCTGATTTCATTATTGACCAAAAATTTGATTTTGATTTTCTCACTTGATTTGTATTTTAATCCTTCCGTTCTCAGCAACAGGTTTCAATAGAGTTAGTAATATAGACAATGGAAGTCCTATGCGAAAATTGTTTCTTCTGTGATTATATCCGTTGATGGTTTTTCTTCGATCGTTCGACTTCCATTTCGAAGTCGATATCAACAACTGTTAGACAAATATGTCAATACCGTCCTGGCTAGTTACCCCAATTACGGAATAACCAAGCAAGACTTTTCTGGCCCTCATTGATACTGGAGCCACCAGAACTTTCGTTTCTCCGACTGTTGGTGAATGCTGCGCCCGTCATGGATTTCCGTCGTTACAACCGACCGTTTTTGAATCCCGCCAGGCCGATGGTTCTACCATACCCGTGATGCAGGTATTTCGTCCGGAGATAACCATCGGGCAGGAAACTTTCGAGCAAGAATTTTTGGTTGTCTCTCAACTAAGTGTGGACATCGTTAAAGGAATGGATGTTCTACAGTCCCGCAATTTCAGACTGGATTTAACGAAGGGCTGAATATTCCTGAACAACGTAGACATTTCCAACCGCCTTCTCGATACCAGACAATCACCAGGGATTCACCTAGTAACCTCTCCGACCGACTCACAATTTCACCAGGAACCATCACCGAATGTAAGAGGTGTTGAAGCCCGTGGATTCGTTGAACAGAATCCGGAACCGAATGGAGAGACCTAATTTATAGATGGCTAGATGGTGGAGCGAAAGATCCTCTCTAAGCTTTAGCGTTACCAGTTAACTCAGATCCTGAAAAGCGAACTACCACTCTTCGAAAAAATTTGAGGGACCACTTCATAGATACAACACCACATTCGGTTGTCAATTCCTGAACCGAAATCGCATCGATATCGCCACAAAACCCGAATATGCAGGAGATTATCAACCGAGAGGTGGATAAAATGTTAGCTGATGGCCATATTGAACCATCCCGTAGTCCGTGGAGTTTCCCGTTGTCATAGTCCGGAAAAAGGATGGAAAACCTAGATTTTGTATTGATCTCCAGAAGGTCAATGAATTAACCGAGAAAGACGCCTACCCTTTGTCATTTATCAATTCCATATTGGAGAAATTACGGGAGGGTTATTGGCGAATTCCTCTCACCCCCGCCAGTAAACCAGTCACTGCGTTCACGGTGCCAGGTCGTGGCCTGTTTAAGTTCACCGTTATACCTTCCGGGCTTCATTCAGCTCCCGCTACGTTTCAGAGGCTGATGGGTACCGTCATAGGACCGGACATGGAGCCGTATGCCTTTGCTTACTTGGACGATATAATTGTTCTCGGAAAAACTTCCGACGAATATTTGAATAATTTGCGCAAGGTATTCCAGCGACTAAGAGAAGCCAACTTGCAACTTAATCCCGACAAGTGTCAATTCTGCATGGATTCACTGCGCTACCTTGAACACCTGGTTACTCCAGAAGGCATCCGAATCGACCCCGAAAAAGTAGTATCTATTCTCAGATGGCCCGCCCCAACAACCATCAAAAAATTCCGCCAGTTTTTAGGTATGGCTTCTTGGTATAGACGCTTCATTCCGAATTTCTCGCAGATGGCCACGCCATCGACTGAGTTGCTAAGGAAAAATTACCGATGAAGATGGAATCTCGAACAAGACGAAGCTTTTGCCAAGATTTTTTCCAGATTTTTCCCAACCGTTTGTTCTCCAGACCGACGCCAGCGACTACGGACTTGAAGTTGCTTTAACCCAAACATCGCAGATGAAGAGCATGTATTCGCCTACGCCAGTAGAATACTGTCCCCGCCGGAGAAGACTATTCCCTAACTGAAAAAGAATGTTTGGCTGTTGTATGGGAAATCGTACCTGGAAGGTTATCGGTTCACGATCCTGACCGATCATCTTTCTCTCAAATGGATTCGGGCTATGAAGAGACCGTCTGGCCGCCTGGCTCGATGGGCCATGTGCCTACAACAGTTTGACTTTGAAGTCAAGTATCGCCGAGGATCCCTCAACCGAGTAGCCGATGCTTCATCACGCCAACCGTTGCCCGATTTGGAAAAAGAAGAACCGATCTGTCTGACCATAGACTTCGTTCGGGCGGAATCGGAATGTACATGGTATCAGAAAAAGTATAAAGAAGTTTCCGAAAAACCCGAAGACTTCCCCGACTAGTGTACGGAGTTGTTTGACATGCCAAAGGTATAAAACGTACCAGCAACAAACTTCAGGTAAAATGTGGCCCTCCCGAAATGTGAAACCATGGAGTTCCGTTTCTACCGACCTTGTTGGACCTCTACCGCGTACGAGTAAGGGCCACAATTTCATCTGCGTATTCCAAGACCGATTCAGTAAATGGATACAGGTTGAACCTCTACGCAAGGCAACATCCCGTGCTGTAGCCCAGGCATTATATGAATACATCGTACTCCGTTTCGGTTCACTAGACACCGTTATCAATGACAATGGTACCCAATACACCGGAAAAGTTTTCACCGACCTTCTGACCGAATAAGAAATTACCCACCGACTCACGATATTTTTTCCGTTTCAGTCATGAGCAAACGCCCAGCTTCAACGGTGGAAGAAACCTCCTACCGTTCCCTAGGACTCCGCACCCCTCCTCCATTCATTCCTACCATCGACCTCACCACTCCGTCCCCCCCTCCGTCATGATGTTGGAGAACTTAGAGATAGAGAACCTTCCTATCCTGTCCCCGTCGCTCTATCTCTCTCCTACCCTTTTTCCGACCAATAATATCCCTCCTTTCCTCGAACCGCCTCACACTTTCTGAATCCTACCCCCTTGAAACTCCGTAACCGACTTCGCCACAGGCGTCGACTCCACCACAGGAAATGGCAGATTTCATTGAACTCAGCTCATCTTCACTTCCCGATGAGTGGGTTGAAATCAACGTGGACGAAGAACAATCAGGAACAGCTTCCCCGCCTCCTGAAACGGTTTCATCCGTACCGCTTCCTGCCGAATCTCAAACCGTAGACATGGAACTGTCGGACTTGGCCTCAGCCGGTACCGTGAATCCGACTACCGACGAATCTCAAGGCCAATCCTGGATGACTCCGTCGCCTAGCTCCGAACAAACGTCGATTCGTTTGGAAACAACGGATATTATGCGCTGCAGTACCGGTCGGAGGAGGAATATAATGCTCAACTCCCCAAGCCCCAGCCATCTGAATCCGTCTCCGTTCCAGTAAATGCCGAGACTTTGAGGCATGACCAGCCTCCTCGTGCCGAGGGAAACCGCCCGAAAGTTGTGGCTGATCCATGCCCCATCTACCTTCCGGTGGGGATGAAATTGTGCTGGAGATGTGGCTATCTTGGCCACAGCCGTAACGACTGCCAAAAGCCATGGCGAATTTTCTGTTCCTGTTGCGGACTATATGGGGTACGTTCTTGCGACTGTCCATGTTCCTTACAGGTATCGAAGAGCAGACCACAACCTACCGTAGCATTTTCCCATGCTTCGGTGAGCACATCAGTTCCTCGTAAGTTAGGGGGGGATGTAACGAAGCGTTTTTCCACCTTCCAGACTTGTCTTCCTCATGTCGAAACTTTTGTACCACTACGTCAGTCTTTACAGGAACGACTGGCCGTTCTTCCACTCTATCAGGATGTACTGAACATTTTTAGAATTAACAGAATTTGCTTCGTGCCATGATCACTTTCGAACCGTTTCGATACACAAACGCTTCGTTCAATTCTCAGATGCTGTGTGATATCAATAACTTGAATCAGTTTTATTGGGATAGTATACTGGATACATTCCTGAGCCAGATATCTATGAAGTAGGTTTTAAATTGTCCTGGATGAGCAATTCTACTGGTAAATGGTGAACCAAAGACCAAGATACTGCCGTGGAGGAATATCCTGAAGTTTCAGTAAACCTAGTAAATATTTTTCTGGAACCCTTTTATTCAAACACCATCCATTCTCGTCTGTAAATCTGACAGCCCTCACATTTTGCTGCTGGCAGTTTCTTGTTACAAAAAAATTTACTTTCATAAAGGTTTCGATTTGGTACAATTTTTTTTGGAAAAACAAAAAGTAGTAACCGGATTTCTTGGGTTTTTGTGCCTTTGAGTATTTTCAACAGTTTTTCCATTAGTTTTTTTTTCTGAAAAAGATTCCTATAAATACGAGAATTTGAAAAATCTGAATGGATGGTGTTTTACCTGCGAACCAGTAGAGAATTGTGATTTTACCGTAGAGTTTAGTGCAAAGTACTTAATTGAAGTGACCGACTGATATAATCAGACTAAGTGAATCCGATTTTGATATTTGGAATATTTCTCCACCGTTTTATCCAGTTTTCATTCGACATAATAATAATAATAATAGGTTATTGGTGAATAGTGGATATTGATGATTGATAGTATTGCTACCGTGTCAATTGTCGTATCTCCGTTCGTATATTCGTATTCCGTTCCGTTCAAAGCCAGATTCGAGTGAGTTATTTTCAGTTCTCAAGGAATCAAGTTCTCAAGTGACACCCAGAAGTGAGAAACCTAGTCATATTGAAAATAGTCATTATATTTGTTTTTTTTCTCAACGACCTACTGATTTCATGATCCCGCGAGTCATTTGGTACCGTGATTTCGGTTCCCAGCGCTTTGCGAAACCGGGCCGTGGGAACTGAGTTCACCGTTGATCGGTACTTTGCTTTCTCGGTTTCACTATAGATATTCGGTTTCTCAGCGCTTTGCGAGACCGGGCTCTGAGAATCAGTTGCTTCTAGGGGTATAATCCCTCTACCGTTGTGGAATCAGTGGTGACAACTCATAGAGAAATTAGATTTTATTTTTTTTTCTTAACGATCTACGGATTCCACGATCTCGCGAGTCATTTGGTTCCGTGATTTCGGTTCCCAGCGCTTTTCGAGACCGGGCGGTGGAAACTGAGTTCACCGTTGATCGGTACATTGCTTTTATTTAAATATTCGATTCTTCAGCGCTTTGCGAGACCGGGCTCTGAGGACTAGTTACTTCTAGAGGTATAATTTCTCTATGATTGTGAAATCTGTGGTGGAAATATACGTTTGCAAAGTATTCACTATTGACTTTGTCATAATTCTTGACTCTTACTTCAGAGGTACATTTGAGACGATTTTTCAGTCAAAAAGTTTTTTTCAATAGTTCTGAAACTTGTGCCGTTTCACCGACCGACGCAAATTCCGACATATATTTAGAGATATCTTTCCTTTGAGAGAATCACCGATTCACCGACCGCCATAACTTTCAATTATTATTCAAATATATTCCTTAAGATTTGGATTAACCGAGTTGCTCACCCTTTCAGTTAATTTTACATTTGTTCAAGACAAGCTTCCCTTGTTGAAATTTATATTATCTGACTTTATTTTGTGTGAAGAGTATCTTTCAACCTAAATTATAATAAAGTACCACATCAGATTGAAATTTCAGAGTGTTTTCTTCAGTCACCTCACCATTTCAGGTGGGTTTATATTTCAGCAATAATTAAGGAGTGTATAAGTTGATTACTGATTGTGTTTTTCTGAATATCAAGTGAAATACTGTTAAAGAACCGTTATTAACCGAACTTTCATACCGAACTGTTATTCATTTATTCTAGGTGTTTGATTCACTGAATACATCAGGGTTGAATATTTATATTCGAATACTGATTATTCGGCGTATCTCGCAGCCGGTACCCCTGTTGAAGCAATAGGTGTAATTAAAGCCTACACCTTATTGCTGAAGTCACACTATCAGACCCCTGGGATACCGTATCTATCTCCATCTGTTGCTACCTGGGCCTCCCTAAGGAGGGATCAGTGGAGCATACCATTCCAAAAACTGGCGCCAGAATTTTTCTTCGGTATTGAAGTCTGTTTCTAGTCGTTAAATAGAATCAATTCCCGAGAAACCGAGAGCGCCACGTCGTAACGCCCGCAGACCCGCCGAAACAGCGTTACATGTTGATGATGTAGGCGGCCCCCTTGAATTCCCTCTTGAACTAGTGCTCCTCCTTGTGTATGACCTCGGCTTCAAACCATTCAATGCTGTGATGGTTTGTCCACACATGCTCTGTTACTCCTGATTTCGTTGTTTCTTCTCGTTGTGTGTTTTTCTTGTGTTCGTCCATTCTCACTTCCAATGGTCTTTCGGTTTCTCCGATGTAGGATTTGCCGTACTCGCATGGTATCCGGTAAACGCAGTTGTCGGTGTCACTGTTTTTATTCGGTGGTCGAATTTCTATCAGCTGGTTGCGTATTGTGTTCCCTCGGCTTCAGACCATTTGATGCTGTGATGGTTTGTCCAAACATTCTCCGCTATTTCTGATTTTGTTGTTTCTCCTCGTTGTGTGTTTTTCTTGTGTTCGCCTATTCTTACTTCCAGTGGTCTTTTGGTTTCTCCGATGTGGGATTTGCCGCACTCGCATGGTATCCGGTAAACGCAGTTGTTGGTGTCGCTGTTTTTATTCGGTGGTCGAATTTTTGTAAGCTAGATGCGTACAGACTCTGACGTTGCATTTCCCTCCTATCCACTTGATCCTCTCTGAGAGTCCTCTCACGTAGGGAATGGTGAAAATTTGCTGTTCCAGTATCTCCTTAGTGTTCCTTTGATTCGTCAGGAACAATGTTTGATCCACCAGCTTCTTCGAGTAGCCATTCTTTTGGAGATCCTTTCCTTATGTTGCTCAGCTCCTTGTCTAGACTTTTTTTGGCGTTACAGAGATTGATTGCCCGATCAATCAGAGACTTGACGATTTCCCCTTTTGTAGATTGACGGTGATTGAATTGCTCATTCAGGTATTGTCCAGTATGCGTTGGTTTCCTGTAGACTGATGTTTTCCATAAATTTCTGGTCCTCTTCACCTCCACGTCGAGAAACGGCAGTCTGCTCTGAGATTCTTTTCCCATTGTAAACTTGATGGTAGGCCTCACGTTGTTCAGATGTTCTAGGAAGGCGTCCAATTCTGCATCTCCGTGGTTCTATACTATAAACGTGCCGTCGACATATCTCAACCAAACTCGGGGTTTCTTCTTGGCCTGTTCAATGGCGAATGCTTCGAACCACTCCATGTAGATGTTGGCTGTAAACGGTGATAGTGGTGATCCCATTGGTAGTTCTTCATCTTGGCTGAGGAAACGATCCTTCAACTAGAAGTAGCAATTCTGAACGCAGCATTCTATTTTTTTTGTTCTATTTTCCAAAGAATCGTCCTCTTTCAGCTTCTCTTCGATGATCTCGAGTGCCTCTTCGACGGGAACGTTGGTATAGAGGCTTTTCACATCGAAACTGATTAGCTGATCTCTTTCTTTGGCCTCGATTCTTCCCAAGATTTCAACAAGATGTCTGCAATTCTTCACAAAGGACGAGGAGTTTCCTTGTAGTGGCTGTAGGATGGGAAGTAGAAATTCCGCGAGTCTGTGGGTTGCTGGAAATTGAGGAAGTGCTACAGAAAGGAAAATACAGCGAGCTATCCAGAGACCCCACTTCGTCGATACAGAGAAAGTTATACCTAACTTTGAAGAAAGTTTTTCTTTCAGACAAGGAGAAATCCCCACTAACGCCTTATCACAGCAAGCCACCTCACCTCTACGGGCTTCCGAAAATCCACAAGACGGACGTACCTCTCGGGCCGATCATCGGCTCCAGGAACTCAGCATCCCACAGACTCGCGAAATTTCTACTTTCCATCCTACAACCACCAGAAGGAATTTCCTCGTCCTCTGTGAAGAATTCCAGACATTTTGTTGAAATCTTGAGAAAAATCGAGGCCAAAGAAGGAGCATAGCTAATCAGTTTCGATGTAGAAAGCCTCTATACCAACGTTCCCGTCGAAGAGGCACTCGACATCATCAGAGAGAAGCTAAAAGAGGACGATACTTTGGAAAATAGTTACTGGAATGCTGCGTTCAGAATTGCTACTTCCAGTTGAAGGATCGCTCCCTCAGCCAAGATGAAGTACTACCAATGAGATCACCACTATCACCGGTTATAGCCAACATCTACATGGAGTGGTTCAAAGCAATCGCCATCGAACAGGCCAAGAAAACCCCCGAGATTGGTCGAGATATTTCGACGACACGTTCATAGTATTGAACCACAGAAATGCAGAATTGGACGCCTTCCTGGAACATCTGAACAACGTGAGGCCCACCATCAAGTTCACAATGGAAAAAGACTCTAAGAGCAGACTGCCGTTTCTCGACGAGGAGGTGAAGTGGACCAGAAATTCATGGGAAACATCAGTCTACAGGAAACCAACGCATACTGGACAACACCTGAATGAGCAATCCAATCACCATCAATCTACGAAGCGGGAAATCGTCAAGTCTCTGATTGATCGAGCAATTAATCTCTGTAACAAGAAAGTTTAGACAAGGAGCTGAGCAACATAAGGAAGGATCTTCAAAAGAATGGCTACTAGAAGAAGCTGGTGGATCAAACATTGGCCCGGACGAATCAAAGGAACAGTAAGGAGATACTGGAACAGCAAATTCTCACCATCCCCTACGTGAGAGAACTTTCAGAAAGGATCAAGAGGATAGGAGAGAAATACAACGTCAGAGTCTGTTTTCGATCAGGAAACACAATACGCAGCCAGCTGGTAAAAATTCGAACACCGAATAAAAACAACGACACCAACAACTGCGTTTACCGGATACCATGCGAGTACGGCAAATCCTACATCGGAGAAACCGAAAGACCATTGAAAGTGGGAAGAGGCGAACACAAGAAAAACACACAACGGGGAGAAACAACGAAATCAGGAATAGCGGAGCATGTGTGGACAAACCATCACAGCATTAAATGGTCTGAAGCCGAGGTCATACACAAGGAGGAGCACTGGTTCAAGAGGAAATTCAAGGAAGCCGTCTACATCCTCAACAATGACGAATTCAGTCATCTCAGCGTGGAGATTCGGAATGTGTGGAGGCCGCTTATCCAAGGCATGGACCGACTTCGGCTTTCTGAGGGACAATCTCGCGCCAATACATCGATTTTCCACTGAAGATCGATCAGCCCACCTCTAGTGGTAGCACCCGCTCGCTACCTCGTTAATAGCACCCCTTTTCCCACCATACGGTAATCGTAGGGTTTATAGCCGACCACACCTCGAAATATTGTCAGTCATCACCCGAAGACGATTGCGGATACCAGCAATCAAAACGCCGTGAGTACACTCAACTTGAAACTTTGTTTCAACATTTTTCATAATATCTCATTTCTCTTTTTTGTTAACATTTTTTTGCCTAGTAGGTATTCCACATTCGATACCTGAATTTTCTTGTCGCAATATAATTTCACTTATTTCGTTATTTAAAAATGTTTTGACTCATATTTCATTTTCGATATCCCGATTTTTTGTAACAACAGAATTTTTTTTTGATCAATCAATCCCTGATTTCATTATTGACCAAAAATTTGATTTTGATTTTCTCACTTGATTTGTATTTTAATCCTCCCGTTCTCAGCAACAGGTTTCAATAGAGTTAGTAATATAGACAATGGAAGTCCTATGCGAAAATTGTTTCTTCTGTGATTATATCCGTTGATGGTTTTTCTTCGATCGTTCGACTTCCATTTCGAAGTCGATATCAACAACTGTTAGACAAATATGTCAATACCGTCCTGGCTAGTTACCCCAATTACGGAATAACCAAGCAAGACAAAGCATTTACTTCAATTGTCTGTTCTGCGTCAAACTGGCTCTCTATGATACTTCTCTCTCAATATTTGTCGGACACTGGACTCTCTCACGAAATGTTTGATCTGTTTTCATTGATTGATAATATCAATTACCTCTCTCTAATATATCCTGCCCATTCAGGTGGAATGTAGAATTGAATGTTTTTCACAAATCTTCTTCAATGAGAAAATTGTTTCTTCGGGGTTTATATCCGTTGATGATTTTTTTCCTCGATCGTTCGACGTTTCGACATCCATTTCGAAGTCATTATCGAAAAATGTTAGAACAAATATATATTATCAATACCGTCCTGGCTAGTTTCCCCCTTTACGGAATAACCAAGCATTTACTTCAATTGTCTGTTTTGCGTCAGAGATACTGTGAGGTGGGTAACTAGCCATTGAAGGAGATCCGTGAAAAACATCCAATTCAACATGCTACCAAATATAATAAACTGAGTATTGATAAATCTGCAATGATCCCACATTTCGGAAACCTGCGAAATAAACTATTTCATTGACCTGATTTTAATTTTGTACTTTTTGGCAAATTCATCTCAATATCCACTTTCCTCATTTGTTGGTTTTACTCCTTAATATGAATATGGTCAGATAACCAATGACAGGGATGATAAGGAATAATACAATATTTGATAAAATAAGTACATAGGTATTTTTATTCGCATTATCAAACTCAACACAACACAGTTGGACGGACTCATTTCACGTTATTGCATAAATATTGCAGAATTTTTGAACAATATTTTCAAAATTATATTATAACTACTACAACTTATGACTAAGGTGAAATAAAATGTCATATATATACCTTTATATATATATATATATATATATATATATATATATATATATATATATATATTAGACATCCATCTATAGAAAGTCAGGCACTTATAATTATTAAACGATAATAATCATTCCATCTATAAAACAAAATATTCAAAATATTTTGAATACTTGGTTCCTAACATTTTGAAATAAAAAGTAGAAGTGAGGATTAAGTACGTATAAATCAAGCATATTTGAAGTGGCATATAGGGATGATTCGTTGGAAGCGAAAACTTATGTTCCATGTTGATAACTTCTTAATCAAAATCATTGGTCTGCCTGTATAGACGTTCAAACAAAGAGGTATACTCATTCCATTGTAACATATATAGTTACTTATTTTGTGAGGGGATGCAAAGGAAACAAACTCAGTGGCGAAAAGTTGTCTCCTCAAATACCTCTACTCAAGACTGCCAAGAAAATCAAGACCTAATTCACTTAATTTGATCATTCGAAGTAAAGTATTCAGTATGAACGACATCAAATGTGAAGTCAGTAACCCCAATTTGAAACTTCATTTTTATTGTTTGTTATTATATTTCAATAAATTCAACATTTTTCATCCTCTTCAAAGATTACATTCACGTGGTCAGTACTGGCTGAAAATGTATTTGAGAAAATACTTATTCATTGATACGAGTTTATATTTCCTCAATATCCCATTTTTCAATTTCCCAATTATTTCAATGAATCTCAACAAGATATTATATTTCAAGTTCTATCTCCTGATTATTCATTATCTTTCCACTTACCTCACTGCATTTTTATTGCATTCGAGTTGGCGTATTTCGATAAGTGAAATTTAATTCAGCATTGCCAACGACATTCAAAAAAAAAAATTTTGAATTCCACGATCGAAATTTGTGTCAGAAATCACTAGTAGTAAAAATCATGAATATATTTCTGGATTTCTTTTACTCTCATTGATTTATTGGCCCCAAATTCCAAATGAAATATGGTCGAGTACGATTATATTTCAGACATTTCGAGTTCATGATGTAATGTGATAAATTATATGAAGAAGTTATAGAAATCTTTGGAAATAGGGAGCGTATGATAAAATTGTCAATTCAAGCTGTCGAAGAATGCGAAATTCTTGAATAAAAGCTATTCTCGTCAGAAAATAATTCTGGTTTCTTCGAGGAAGGAATTGAATTGCTGGGTTTGTTTGGAGAGAAACTGAAGATGAAGAAGACGAGAGTTGAAATTAGATGTGGTATTGATTTGGATCAATGGATTCATTATAATGATATACTTATAAACCCTTTATAGCTGGAAGGTTGACGACAACAAACTTACGAAAACAGATTAAGGAACGCCCCTTTGTACGAAGGCTCTATGGACATTTAAAATCATTTTCAGTGGCAATTGCTACTCACTCTCAAGGGGCGCTCGGGCATGGTTACCTCATTAGTTTGAAAGTATTTTACTCATCTGGAACCTTACACTTGCGCCTCTTTCCACAGGCAATAGCCTTTTTTATGCACTCACAATTTCCGCCACACTCAGTAGAGCACTCGACTAGTGGTAGAAATGCACTACTTTGCGGCGATTGGGAGAGTGGGAAAATTGACTTCCCACCTCACACCATCGGATCTTTGTTTTCAGCCCTGGTCTTCTACAAGCGATGGAAGCTCTTGCAGCGGCTCCATAGTCTGACAAAAAACTCATTTACGATGCGCGAGGCATATAGAGGAATAATGAGTTTTGTTTTTAGGGCGTTGTCCATTAGGCTACTTGCACACACACCGATTTTGGACGGCCAGTATAAAATCGGCCGATATTCTATTGGTAGCGAGTGCTTGCAGACTCACCGGATTTTTACCGGTCAAACAATCAGTAGCTTTGTTGTCGTGACACGAGGTTATTGAAAAATAATGTATAATGGTCGGTAAACAATCGGTGGGTGTGCAAGCGTGTATTTAGTTACGTACGCCACTACTTCCTGGTAATACCGGCCATGCAGTGGCAGTGGACGGCTGCTAACCGATATTTTACCGGCACCGATCAGCGGTCGGCGTGTGTGCCAGGTCCCGTTCCCACATGTGGTTCACTATTGGAATTTGGACGACCGGTATAAAATCGGCCGTCCAAGATCGGTGTGTGTGCAAGTAGCCTTATTAGCCTGTTGTCTCTGAAACAATGCGTGCGGGACTCCAGTCAAAGTAGTGCATTTCTTCCACTGGCTGCGAGTGCGCTACTGAGTGTCGCGTCAGCTGTGGATGCATAAAAAAGGCTCTCATTCGTGGAAATAGGTGAAGATTTAACTGTCC
Organism: Zygogramma bicolorata; assembly: GCA_032362365.1. Lineage (NCBI taxonomy): Eukaryota > Metazoa > Arthropoda > Insecta > Coleoptera > Chrysomelidae > Zygogramma > Zygogramma bicolorata. The sequence continues at coordinate 442,411 of JAVJAQ010000143.1, forward strand.
AAATAAGTAAAATAATTTCAGACTCCACGGCTCTTTTATTATTCTCACTTCAAATATAAATATAAAAAAATATGACAGAATGGTCAAGAGAAAAGCAGGATATTTTTTTTCATATATGCAGATTCACACGGAAGGAATGCCCTATAATGTCAAAATAACACCGCGTGGATCAAGGGACAGGACATGCGAATTAACATTTACTTTGAATTTCTGAAGTTTGTAAGCCTCAGGAGAAACCTCTTTTGGCAAGGAGTTCCAAAGCTCAGCTGTTCTATTGAAAAAAGATCCCTGAGCAAGAGAGGTTCGACAGGTTCCCAAATTCACAACAAAGAGGTGGGAATTATGTACTCGTCGAGTCATCCGTGTAGATATTGCCATGGAGGAAACGATTGATAACAATTCGGAAGAGCATCGGCCGTGGAAGTATCTATAGAAGAGAGACAAGTCTCCGACCCCTCTACGGTGTTTCAATGAAGTGAGCGAGTCTGTGAGCGAAGAATCACCAACAAGACGAATTGCCTTTCTCTGAATGGAATCGAAAATCCTCAATGAATGTTTTGGTGCTAGTTGTGATGGAAATTTAGATATGTGGATTTCATAAAGTCATGTGATAGCAGTATTCAAAACAAAACATAATTATATAAATATAAAGGTAACAGATCAATTGGTGAGCTCGTTGATTGATTGCATTTGTAGACGAGCGAGATAAACGAAGAGAGACAAGAAGGGGAAGAAGCCGCTGTTGTTGGTAAGTAAAATGAGTAATTCTAGGCAAACACACCATGCCGCAATATGGCCGCAAAAAGTCAGGTGCCGCTACGACTCTCTGTTTCTGATACTTGGTAATGAGGTCATTATGCCCTAGAGGGGGCAACTTGCCTCTGGACCCAAGGAGGGCTCTCAGGGCCCTAGGACCCTCGAAAAGACCCAACTAGGAGAAAGTGAAGGATTCTGATGATTTTAAACCAAACCACATCAGTCCATCGTCCTTGGTTGCAGAGTTACAGGTGTTTTCAAGTTGAGAGAGGACATATTTTTCAAGGGGGTGAGGAGGGGTGACTGCACAGGGGGGTGGGTGAGATCTGCCCTGAAAATGAAGGGATCCATAGAACCTTAGTACAAAGTGGCGTTTCTCAATCATTTTTTTGCAAGGTTGAAGCTATATTTAGTCAATAACGTCCTCACTATTATTCTATTGACTGCCTATTTGATTACGTGATATTCACGTACCTATGCCAAATTTTTTTCATTTTTACAGTGAATAATGAATTCATAATATCACCAAATGATAGTTTAGGATTGTGGAAGTGATGTTTCGATCTACATGCGAAAGTCCAAAAGAAGAGAATATTGCTACTTAAGTGTTAGAACGATTGCAGGAGAAAGATAACCTCCATATGCCGCTTCAAACTATGCAATATATTTCAAGGCTCTATATGCAAAACCAATATTCGTTCAGCTAATTAGATCACCATTCTGTCTGAGCATTTCTAACCTGAGCTCGTGCTCTCTTGCTTTCAGTCGCAACGAGGCAATACTGGAGCTTCTCCTGTCTACATCCGGAGGACTGATCCCAGAAGAGGAAGAGCCTGGAGACAAAGGGGGTGAAGCTGAGTATTCTTGCTTGGGTCTTTGAGCTGCTGATATGTTGGCTAAAAGTGTCTGGAAGGAACTAGCTGAAGGATATAAACCGACGGAAGGCGGTAAAAGTGGGGGTCCTGCTCTATGGTAGCCTGGAGGAGAAGGAAGGTACCCAGGAAGAACGTGAGGTGGATAACGGAATGTGAGTGTGTCGAATGGTTTTCTCAGGCCAAATGGTAAGTTGAAAGGGTTTGGCAATGTTGGAGGAACGACTGAAGCTGCTGGTCCACTAGCAGATGGGTTCAAATAAGGATTATACGGATGACCGGACGGTCCGACTTTTTCTTGTTTTCTCCATTTAGCTCTGCGATTTTGAAACCATACCTGAAACAAAACATAAACTGTTGCATGATTCAAATACTCAATATTGTAACAAACAACTCGAAACAAGATTTGACGTTTCTGATGAATTTCATGAATACCCATTTATTTGCTCATAAAATAATTGATTTCGGTTTTCTAGAAATTCTAACAGGTAACTACTCGAGAATTGAATATTCCATATATAGGCCAGGCGGTAGAGACATAATTTTTGGACCTACTTCTAGACAGTCTGCTTTCAAAATGGAAAATACGTGGAACTCAATCGAGCAATGATACGGCCTGTGTTTTACCAGTAGCAGTGATTTTGGTTAAAAACAGAATTTGCGTTTGTTGGAATATACTGTATACTTTCATTCAGTTCCTCTCATTAATTTCCGTCTCTCTCAAGACAAAACTATTTCATGCTATTGCATACTACAAAAAGTTGGCTTTCATTACATTCTTTCCCAACATATCCTTGCAAGTTATAAATCCCCTCGTATCTTTTGAAATAGAATGCTTTGGTGATTTTTGGAATTTGAGCGATGTTCCTGAAGGAGACTCCATGCCGCTTTGACGTGAGGACTCCAACTCGGTGACAGGAAATCTTGAGTCCGGAGCAGACGCAACGAACGGAGAGTAACGGCCTTCTGCATGCGGCCGGCATGGTCTTGAAACCTGGGAGTAGTGGTGATCTGGTACCACCGAGAACACCAATAATCAGAACCACCAATATGACATAATAGTCCAGGTGGAGCCTGAGGAATTCGTGGAGTAAATCCTGTACTTTGTCCGTTTTTTCCCCTTCTATCAGGCGATATTCGTTTCAGCTGGGGCCGATAACCCAATAACATATATCGGTGATCGAAGAGTCATTTTCATGGTATCGCACCATGCAGCGAACGAGATCCAAACTTCTGAAGACTTCACAGGCTTTATCTAGTACCATTTTGTTATGGAGACACTCCAAACTCAGAAGTTCAAGACATGCATGTTCCTGTGCATATGCATCATTTTACGAGTCTTTACGTCAAGATGTTGCAACTTCTTCTGAGTCCATTTGACTACTCCGAAGAAGTAAATGGTAAGCATGTTGGTGGCAGAAATTTCGTTCGACGGTTCTGAAGACCCAATTTCTGCCACGGAGAGCATTTTTCACCAACACCACCTCCTGGATGCGGAGCTGTCCCATACCCAAATAGGTGTATATCTCTCTGGCATTGAAATGATGTAGAATGCTTCCTCCAACGATTCACATTAACAGCGGAATTTTCGCATGGTCCTCTTCTGAGATGAACCAGTGCACATTGCTCATTTCCAAATTCCATACCGAAATCATGCGTGAAGCCTTGAACCACCTTCTCTAGAGGAATCGATGACCTCCATCCATATATGAAAAGGTGACCTTCGGCCTCCGGAGGTGAGTTATATCGATCCGGTTTTCCTGAGCGCAACAGAGAATGAAATGAGTGAAAAGCAGAGAAGAATCTCTATCGAGTTTGGACTTGTTATGTTATTTTGAAGCGAGTCCTCCAGAGCGGCATCAGTTGTTCGATGTATCTCACTATTTGATCTGGTACTGGAAGATACTCTAGTAAGTACAATAACCCATGTGATGTTGTATATCGAATGCCTGTCGATAGTCGATCCAGGCAGAATGAAGATTCCGCTTGTATTGCATGGAGTAAAGCGTTACATCTATTGATCAGCAGATACTCCTAACACCTTACGGAACTTCTCTTCGTCCCTTCTTGCTCATATATCCTTTGGAACACCGGATCAACGTGAAGAGTTAGCAGACACAAGATGCGCTTGAAGATTTTGTAACACGTATGCGAGCATACTATACGTCTGTAATTCTTAGGGTCCGACAAATATCAGTTCTTCGGGATTAGCACGTTTCGCCCTCCGACATACCATTCCGGAATCAGCTGTTATTCCATTCAGCCAATGAATTTATATTCTGGCCAAATGTTGGTCGGTGCTCGGTAACTTTTTTCACCAATAGTTATTCAGACCGTCAGATTCTGGAGCAGCAAAGTTCGATAGCTCTACAAGCTTTGGTTGTCGGTTGACACGCTTCTTGGGTTCAGGCTGTATAAACCTTTTACAGGAAGCTTCAAACCCTTTCAGAAGAATTCATCAATGGTCGGCAGATTATCCACCACACGCAGGGCCAGTTGCAATAGGATATTTGGTTTCTAGCGGCACTGTTTGTTCTGAACTGTTTGTTCTCTGGGAAAGGCTTCTCCCGTCTCACGAGTGATTTTTTATATTCACTAGCATTCGTATCCGAGGTGATGCTGCACCCCTCGATCCAATTTGTGAAAGGAATTTCCGCAGTTTTGCAGCAATTTGCCATAATGCGACAAGTTGTCCATCACACATTTGAATCGGGACGCGTGTTTCATTGCCGACTTGATCTTAGCCTCCATCTTGTGATGTGCTGCTCATGATTCCTGAGAAAGAGCCTGAAGAAAGTCATTCACGGCACAGTTTATCTGCCAGATGTCAGCCTTTTCTGTAAGGGCATCACAAATCTCTGCATTCACTCAGGCCAGTTGTTCTGCCCTGAAGGCTCCTAGGCGCACCCTTTTCACCACCTCTTGCATTGACGTTAATTCTATTGCCTGCTCAACAGGTCCTGGTGGGGCACAAATAGCCATGGACACGAAGATGGGATACATAATCTCTTAGATTTTGAGAGGAAAAGGCATCATGCTCCGTGTGTGCCACGCACCACAGGGCATGCATTCTCGCCAAGTGTCCCCATCACGCGGGCTAACTACTTTCATAGTAGAGTCATTTCTCAAGTCGTCGTCCACTAAAAAATTTCATTATCATTGCCAGAGTGTTCGGGGGACTGTCCATCGGTTTTGGCCCCACCACCTTTTCCCTGACCCCTCTCCTAATGAGGTCGGTTGTAGAGGGCAGCTGTCCTCTACTATTTAGAACCAGAGTTGGGAAGCCTGTGAGGTGGGGTTATCCTGGCAGGCCCACGACGGTTTTCGCATTCTGAGCTTAGGAAAACGGTGGCGCTATTCACCAGAGGCATATCATATGTTGTGTACTCTTTCCTGCTTATTAAAAATCATCATTATCAATATTAATTTTCTTTCTATGCAGATTCACAGAAAAAGGAAGCCCTGTGATGTTCAAAAACACAGCACGAATCAAGGGACAGGAATACGGTTTAACATTCACATTGAATTTTTGAAGTTTGTAAACATCAGGAAAAACTTCTTTCGGCAAGGAGTTCCAAAGCTCAGATGTTCTATTGAGAAAAGATGGGCAAGAAAGGTTCGACAGGTCTCCAAATTCACAACAAAGAGGTGGGAATTCTGTACTCGTCGAGTCATCCGTGTAGATATTGCCAAGGGTGGAACGATTGATAACAATTCAGAAGAGCACAAACCGTAAAAATATCTATAGTAGAGATACAAGTCCCTTCTACGATGTTCCAATGAAGTGAGCGAGTCTGTGAGGGAAGAATCACCAACAAGACGAATTGCCTTTCTCTGAATAGAATCGAGAAGCCTCAATGAATGTTTTGCTGCCGACCTCCACACATGAGAACTGTATTCCGAGGCAGGTCATATCTGAGCCTTGTAGATCATTAGAAGCTGACGAGGAGTGAAGTATTTCTCCGCACGAAATAAAAATCCAAGTTTCTGGGAAGCACCTTCGCCCATCGATCTCACATGGTTCTTCAATGAGAGATTATCATTGATCGTAATTCCTAGCATCGAGATACTTGACTTCGTAGGAATAGTTACTCCTGACATCTGAACTAGATGACGATAGATCGGCTATTCTTGAGAAGAGACATCCCTGGGTTTTCGTAGCATTAGATTCCACCAAGTTCATGTTTCTCCATTCTATTATTTTCACCACGTCTTCGTTGATTTCATCGACCTAAATATTTTTTGAAGTTTTGTTTCTCGAGCTGGTATTGGGACTTTGGAAGAGAAACTGGTAGGAAGAGTACTGTCGTCTGCAAAACTTTGTATTGAACTAGATGTTTTCTCGAGCAAATCATTGATATGAAGCAGAAACAAAGAGAGCACCAGAACTGAACCCTGAGGAACACCTGCATTCATTAGGAGAATATCAGATGATACTCCATCAACAACGACAAACAGAGACCTATCAGACAAAAAACTCTTCAACAAAGCATACAACTGAGAAGGCAAACCATAAGACGGCAGTTTAGAAAGGAGACCCCGATGCCAAACTCGATCGAACGCTTTCGAAATATCGAGTGCAAAAGCTATCGTTTCTACGAATTTCCTGATTGAATACTGCCAAATATAAGAAACAAGCCAATAAATCACTGGTTGATCTTCGATGGCGAAATCCGTATTGTCGATCGTTAATTATTCCTGATTTCTCTAGATATCTGATAAGCTTCGTATTGATTCATTTTCCATTTCATTTAAAATGATAGAAAGCAATGCAATAATTACAAGGTGAAGTTTTCTTCCTTTTTTAGGAACTGGCTGAACTCTTGCTGTCCTCCAGGACTTAGGAAAACCCGCCAAGTTATATGGAAGGTTCAATAATTCGCAAAGTATTGGTGTCAATTCGGGTGCACATGCTTGGAAAAAAATTGCTGGGATTCCACCAGATACGCAAGCCTTATTCGTCTTCAGGTCCATTAAAATATTTCTTATATTTTGTTGGTGAAAAATTATCTCAGGCATATGACTGTCGACAGGTGTGATATTCCGGTGATCTTTTCCCGAAGAGTCCAGGGTAGAATTTCCAGCAAACATATTTGCAAATATATTTGCTTTTTGTTGGGCAGTGGTGGCTTGTGAACCCTCTTTTTTGGTTCGAGGGGGAAATGAAATGTAAGTGAAAAATTTGGCGACAGCTTCAGCAAATGACCAAAACGAACGAGAACCGTTTGGACATTCAACAAGTTTTAAACGAATTTTCAGATAATGTGCTTCTTTAGCAGCTTCAATCGTTGCACTACACCTATTTCTTGCGTTAACATACTCAGATCTCGTCTCCAAACTGGGCTCTTGGCGCCAGCGATTGAATGCCGCATGTTTGGATGTGACAGCCTCAGAGCAGCTTTCATTGAACCATGGTTTCTCAGACTGTGGTCTCTTTGTACTACCCGAAATTAATGTTTCCATTCCCAGAATAATGGTATCAGATATTTCTTGGGCACATAGAGTGGGATCACCATATGAAAAACATACCCTTCTCCAAGGAAAATCAGAGAAAAACATTAGAAGACCGTCCCAGTCTGCTGATTTGTAAGGCCAGACACGACGAGCGGGTAACTTCCATAATTATTATGTGGGGATTCGCCAGTCGGGCCCTTTCTCCGAAACTCCAACGAGCCGAGGATGACGGCCTTCTGCATCTGGTCAGCTGAGAATTCTGCCGATTTTCGGAACGCCAGTATAATTTCTATATTGTATCTATCATTTTTATTTCTATCTGCAGGGTTTCACATACTTCACTTCCTATGAATTTTTGAGTATGAAGATCACCAAGAGCACACCCTTCACCTAGAATAATTTTTCACATTGATGTAGATGGTGTTTTTCCGTGATTTCTTCAATGATTGAATGGGAATTATGGAATATGAGCCCTGTTGCTCCGATGACCACCAAGATAACTTTTGTCTCCATTCTCCATATCCTTTCAATTCCTAGTAGTAGGTTATCCTTTCTCAACTATCGTCTTATGGTTCGCCGTTTGCCTCCTCGAATGTGTGCTTTGTTGAAGAGTTTCTTGTCTGATTGGTCTCCATATGTAGTTGTTGATGGAGTATCTTCTGATATTCTCCAAATGAGTGCAAGTGTTCCACAGGGTTCAGTTCTGGCGTTTCTGCTTCGTATCGATAATTTGCTGGAGAAAACATCTAGATTAAAGAATTAACGACGGAATAATAGAATTGGGTAGCATCAACTTGGTGGAATTTATTGCTGGAAAAACCCAGGCATCTCCCTCTTCAAAAAAGCCGATCTATCATCATCTAGTATTAGATGTTAGGAGTAACCATTTCTAAAAAGTCAAGTATCTCGATGCTAGGAATTACGATCAGTAATAATCTCTGATGGGAAAACCATGTGAGATCGATCGCTAGAGATACTCCCCAGAAGCTTGGATTTCTATTTTGTGCGGAGAAATATTCTACTTCTTGTCAGCTTCTAATGATCTACTCAAGGCTCAAATACAACCCGTCTTGGAATATGGTTCTCATGTATGGATCTAGGCACCAAAGCTTCCTGATTCTATTCAGAGAAAGGTAATCCGACTTGTTGGTGTTTCTTCGCTCATAGACTCGTATACTTCGTTGGAGCACCGTAAAAGGGTTGCAGACTTGTCTCTCTTCTATAGATATTTTCACGGTCGGTACTCTTCTGAATTGTCATCAATCGTTCCACCCTTGGCAGTATCTACACGTATGACCCGACGAGTACAGAATTCCCGCCCCTTCGCTGGGAGCTTGGAGATCTGTCGAACATCTCTTGCTCAGGGATATTTTTTCAATAAAACAGCTGAACTTTGGAACTCCTTGCCGGAAGAGGTTTTTTCCGAGTCTTACAAACTTCAAAAATTCAAATTGAATGTTAATTGATATCTCTTGTATCTTGGTTCAAGCGGTGTTCTTTGAGCATTACAAGGCTTTCCTTTCGTGTGAATCTGTATGTGAAAAAAAAACATCTTTCAACACGAGGTCAGGTTCAACGGCCTTTAGAAATCGTTCAGCCTGCATTTTGGTATACCACAACAGTTTCAGGTTTATAATAGTCGTACCAATTACTATCACTTTGATCTAATATTCTTCACATATGTGCGACTGTAGATGGACTGCGACTGTAGAATGGCAGTCAATGTTTTCGTTCTTAGCAAGGATCTAGCAACCTGTGGCTTTGAAATTGCGCCAGGACGTCAGGTGGTCAGGTCAGGCGCCGGATTGTCTTGCTGTTCGAGTATTACAGAATATAAATTTCAACATTTTTCTTTGGGCTGCATTGTGATCATTATTTTTGATATTCAAGTCATTAGTGGACAAGCAGAGTAGGCAGTACGTTGATGAGATATTGTTATATCCGATGTCCTATTTCGAAAATTACACATGTATTACTTCATTACGAGCGATTTCCGATTTTGTTTTATAAACAATCTGATGTGAAAACGTAGACACCAAACATCTTCGTAGTGAAGGCAGGGGGCAAATATTTGCTGCTTGAAGCGCTAAAATGTTTTATCCGAGCCTGACGATAACAATGTTTATTCAAAAACTTCAATGTGATACAAAATATTATTTGGAAGCGAGATTGGAATCGGTCCGTTAGTTTTCGCACGAGACAGACTTTCAATAAGGCCTATCTGATTTTTTTTCCAGTGGACGCAAGAGTTGAACCCATTTATATTATTCGATCATCGCCTTTGGCATTGTTTGAAACCCCTAGATTATTCATATAGAATCTCAATAATATATTTTTCATTATTATAAAAGATTTCCTTGCGATACCTCCCAGCTCAGCTCCTATCAATCCATCGATTTTCATAACTCTTTTCAGATACACGTAGCAGAATGGCACTAATCCATCCTTGGATTCCGTTGATTAGTCGTGAAAAACTACTGCAACAACTTTCAATTCAGAATTTTTCATGGTCACTTGAAAAAAATTTATTTATTATTTATTTATCTAGAAATTTTAGTGGGGAAAATTCAAGCATTAACGTGATATACAAGGGCTTGAGACATCGTTGAAACACGTTTCTGACTAGTTTGCAGAAGAACTGCATTCAAGATACTAGTGTATGTCTTTTTCGCAAAAATGGCTCAAAATGCAGGACATCTGCAGAACTCCCTATTGCAAAGAGGAGATAAAATGTGTTGAACCTCAAATTGTTTCCTCTGCTTCAAAACTAGACATATGACCAACAGGTGATTACTGAAGTACATATGCGCAAACACCATTTCCTTCTACATATTCCAAAAGATAAACAGTCTGAAGTTGTTTCAGGAAAGTCCATCGATGATGGAAATCAGACAGGGAAATCCCCTAACAACTTCTTTGTAAATTTCACTAGCAACTCTTCACCAAACAAAACAAAAAATGTAGGTTCTTCCTAAGGTTGCGCCTGTACTGTTACTAGGGCCATCTGGAGAAATCAAAACGTTTGTACTTTTCGATGACGGATTTACTTGTACCACGATCGAAGAAGACTTGTCACGTAGACTGCAACTTCCATTCAAGGGCCTGTTGTACCGTTGTGTTTCGAATGGACCAATGAAATTAACAATTATGAAGATGAATCCAAGTTGGTATCCCTAGAGATTGCTGTAGACGAAAACTCCCATGCATTCTTCAAGCTGACTCTTAACGCAGAAAATAAACGTTGATTCAGATAGAAAATTTTAATATCTTGACTGGGCTCTCCTTGAATCAATCTGCTAAACGAAACCCGAAATTTTGATTGGTCAAGATAATTGTGGCCTGATGGTACCTAGAGCATAATTCAGCCGAAGTTACATCAACCCATAATGTCTCATTGCAAATTAGGATGGACAGTACATGGTCCCATCGACAAAACGGACATAGAATCTCAACTTTCGCATTGTTGCCGTCACGTGCAAGATGATGATCTGAATCAAATGGTGAGAGACATCTTCCGTTTTGAAGCTTTCGGTGTTAAGATGCAGGATCATCAAGTCGGCCGAAGACAAGAAAGCCGTATATATCATGGAGAAGACTATTAAAAATGTCGATGGTCATTGTGAGATAGGACTGTATTGTATGGAACGTAAAATGGATTGAACGTAAGGCTGGATTTGATGACCAGTACAATGCAAAAATCGCTGAATACATTAAGAGGAATGTGTGAAGTTGGAGTCATCAAAGGTACCAAGTACTGAGAAAACTTGGAATCTTCCACAGTTTGCCGTATGGAAAATACATAAACCCGAAAAAATCCGTATGGTCTTTGACGCTGCTGCAAAATCTCAAGAATTCGGTTTGAACAACTTACTTTGTCAAGGCACAGATTATGTTTCGTCTATAACTTATATTTTATGGCGATTCAGGCAGAATAACATTGCCTTCGGAAGAGATATCCGTGACATATTATTCAGGATTTCCATCATCAAGGAAACAGACGTGGACAGCTATTTCTTTGGCGTGGTATGGAAAGGAGTAGACCAGATGTCTATGTCATGAACGCGATGATTTTTAGTGCAATGCCAACTCACAAACAATTTGTTAATAACAAAAATGCAGCCTCATTTGTACATAAATACCCAGTAGTCGATCGACCAAACAATCATTTTGTTGTTCTGGTGGAGCTGCCGGGAGTTTGGGAGCATTGAATGATTGACTGGGTCCAAATGTATGTACAAGAGTTGGTCGCAACCGATTGATATGTCTTCTCAATGCTCCCTAGAGTCTGATATAACCTAGTAATGAAATCTACCTAGTTTCTTCTTGATGTCACCAAATTGCCAAACTTTCCTGCTATTAATGGAAATTCTAATCTGTATTCTCTCCGTCGCTTGAAAAAAACATACCTGTCTATATGCGAACTATGAGGCTTGAGATTGAAAGGGAAAAATAGCATCCAAACGTATCCGTAATTATCTGTGGAGATACAGCTCTGCTGGTGATTGACCACGTGCAAGTGGTGTTGCACAATGACGAAACATAATGCTCTGGATCTTGTCCTAGATAGACGTACTGTCCTTCACAAGAGCCTTCAATCTATGTTTCAGGATCTGCACTTTCCTTTCTGCGAGTCCATTTTTCGCCGGATGCCCTGGAGCGATGAATTTCTGAAACATTCCATTGGATTTACAATCTGTATGGAATTTCTCGCTTCAAAAAATCGATGCATTGTTTCATACGATTACTGCAGGATATCCATGCACTGCAAACATATTTTCCAACAGTGACATTGTCGAGAAGCTTTCGTGTTTCCTTCATAATCCCAACTTCTGTCCATTTTGATTTTGCATCCACACACACCAAAAAGTTGCGGTTTTCAGAAGGACCAGCATAGTCACTATGTATTCTGTCCCATTTACTTTCAGAAGATTCCCATAGATGAAAAAGGACTTTTGTGGGTTATATTTTGTAAGTGCATAATTTTCACAACTCTCACTAATCTTTTGATGTCCCGGTCGATACTTAGCCATTACACATAACGGCGGCTAAGCTGCTTCATCTTGATTATCCCCAGATGTGTTGACGGTTCATTCAGTTGGTGCCACGGTGAGTAGAAATTGTTTGAATGATGCTGCTTTCAACATCAACTGCCAAAGATGTATTATTCATAATGTGGATTTAATTCCGCTTGTCGATGGTAAAAACAACGTACTTTCGAACTTTCGTATCACGCAGTGCCCACTCACGTTTTTGTTGATTGTTCGCCTTGTCACTGCAGCTGTCGGTTTCCAAAACGATACTATCGAGGTTGGCCGATTTCAGCAGAATAAATAGGTCGAATTTCCACAACGCGAAATTGCTAGTTTCCGTCAGCAACGTCTTCACTCCCCATTATGATAATTGGTGAACGTATTGACTCACTAGGACCTGGCGGCTATATTAGAATTTCTCACTGGTAAATTCAAATCCAAAATATTAAAATCGTTTTCACTCAGTAGAGAAAATTTTGCAGCGTTATCAAATTCAAAACGCTGTAATTTGCCATTCAGTGAAACAGAGATGAAATATTTGTCAGAATCGGGAACCATTTCGGAGAAATTAAAAATTTTATGATTAGATACCGTTTCTACGTTTGTTCAAACCATACTCAAATTCAGAAACTGGCTTACGTCAAAAACAACATGTACTGATTACGTGGAACAAGAGACACCTAATCTTCTGCGGAAAGCATTCATCTAGGTCGTTATGAAAATCTTGGCAACATTGTCATTTTCATGAAAGAAACACAGGAAACGTCTTTTCTATCGTTGCGACAATCGGTTAATTTATGATTGTCTCTTTCACATCGAATACAAAGATTTTCGATACCAAACTCCTTTGTAATCTGGTTGTCGTCGGTGGTTATGCGAATTTTGATAACATGGGCTGTGTGATCGAGGTTTTGAACGAAAACTACAATCATTTTTGAAATTACTTCGTGCAGAGATTGAAATTTTATTAGTATCACATGTATTGAAATTTGTACGACTGATACTTGGGCGTTGAGTTAGTTCTCTACTTCCTATTTTCAAAGCTTCGAGACCAGTTGCCTTTTTCAAAATTTCGTCAACAAATGTCACATTTGATTGAAATAACTTGTTCTCCCAACCGATCGTCTCGTAGTCCACGAATGAACTGAGATCAGAGAAAAACGTCGGCAATAGAAACAGTTATTTTACATTCACATTTGACTGAAAACTTACACTATGCAAGATTGCGTTGAAGTGCTGCAACATAGTCGGCAATGGTCCGACCTTCTTTTCGAAGAACATTCAGGAAATAATGTTGGGAAGCAACTAAACTCTTCTTTGGAATAAGCATTCGTTTGAAGACTTTTACCAACTCATCATAAGACAAATTTTTAATATGTGTTTCAGGTCCACGAAATGCCGCAAAATTGTCATAGTGTATTGACCCAATTGAAACAAGGTAACTGAGAAATTTTTGATATGTCAGTGATTTCTTCCATGTTGTGATAATTTTCGAAACGTTCCAAATAACAAGAAGATTCTTCTCGCTGGGCATCAGAATTCTTGAACGGTGATATGCTTGAAAAATTTACAGAAAATTCTGGTGCAGGCTGTTGTTCAGGATGTAACTGGGATATAAGCTCGTTAATGTTTGTTGCTGCTCATGCATAACAACAATGAGATGTCTGAATTGTTCGGCATCCATTTCGGTTCAAATTGTACTTTTTCTTCACCACACTTGTATTTTTTCACTCGTTGACAACTAATATCACTGTGATTGAATGATTCGGTAATGGAAAAAGAATTATACTTTGTTCGTCAGTATTGACAATGGCTGACAGTTTGTTTCATCCTCATCTCATCATAGACTGGGGGTCACAACACTTACCGAGCAACAAAAAAAAGAAAAGATATCTGTTTCATGCCATAAAGCGAATGGGTTTCCGGACCCAATTTTTTGAAATTACCCGAGAAAGAATGGCCAATGGAACCATTTCATACCAATGATCATGACCAAGACCAAATTCTTCTCATCCAATCGAACAAGAGAGAACTTCTTCAAATGACATTTTCTGACATCTCCAGGTTTTCCAAACTCATCAGGACTACAGCGTGGATTCTTCATTTCAAGAAAGTTGCCCAGATTAGAAAGAATCGCGCCCAGAAAATTTGAAATTAGACGTTTCAGAAATAGAAGAAAGGAAGTTATGGGTACAAAAGAGTGAAAGTGAGACTTTCTGAGATGGAATTTCCATCTTGAATAGAAGAAAATATGTGCCTAGGTCTATTCGTTCGTATAAACTGTCTGTTGAAAGTTTGGATCATCAACATCCAGGCAGCAGTGAAAAAAAATTCAGAAATTGCCCAGCATGCAAGATTCGGAATTGACAACCACTAGCTTCAGAACTAGGTAGATTATCATCAGAACGTTTGAGAGCTTTTACATCCATACTTTCGTTCCTTTCACTTGTCTCACTCTTCGAGCAATCCACATGGGACTTGCATCATTTTTGGATGCAAGTTCAACTATTCTTGCTATCCGAAGGTTCAAGATTCAAGACAACTGCACTAAATTTTCCGAAGCAGACCGAGAGCTGGAAAAAAGGATTCAAAATTTGGATGAAGATAGAATTTCCCAAGATCTCGGATCTCGCCTCGAAAGGTATACAATGGAAATTCAATCCTCCAGGAAGCCCTCATATGGGTGGAATTTGAGAAGGAATGATTCGTTTCAATAAAAACAGTTCTGCAGATGAGCCTGAAATTAAACCACCCAAAGGAGGAAGTTTTGGTAACGCTACTGAATGAAATTGAAAATATCATCAATTCAAGGCTGTTAACACATGTTCCCGTTAATCTTAGTAAACCTGAAGCAGAAACACCAGATCATTATTTGTTGCTTAGACCTAGTGACGTCAAATCATATGTTGATGTTGAATTGTCCAGTAGGGCGCGGCCCAGCTTTTCTGGTTGACTGACAGTCATTCGATATCTGAAGTTGAGCGGCGCCGTGCGCGATTAGTTCTTGGATGGGTGAACTCATGCAGGAAAAGACCGCGTCGAAAGCCCATACAACTGCAGCAAAAGGGGACATAAATTGAAGACAGTTTCATTCAACTCTTTTCTCATCTCGGTATACCTAATCGCATTATCGTTGATGATGGCACAGAATCAACAATTTTCTCATATCAGAATTTCCAGCATTAGATAAAATTGAAGTACATTTCGTGTCACCCCATCATCCTCAGTCGAATGGAATAATAGACAAATTCCACTCCATTTCAGAACATATTCGCCTACTCAATACGGAAGGATTTTTTAAAACCTCCTCTCAATGATCACAAGATATATTGAGGATATGCCGTCCTTCGGAGGGGACGTAAAGCCGGCGGTCCAGAGTCCATGGATGTTGGGCTCGTAGAAGATCCCTACCTTTGGTTGGAATATCAGAGGGAGTTGGGGAAAGTGTGCTCACCGGCGTTGGTGATGGGAAACAATGGCGGATAGCACAAGCATTGGCAGATTCTTATTGAAGGCCATGGGTTACCGAATATAGACTAACACTACTGCAGAGACGAAAGTGGCACGATAAGAGCAACCCCATCAAAGTACGAGACATAGTTTTAGTGGTAGATAAAAAGGCTCCGCTCAATCAATGGATGACTGGACGAGTGGAAAAACATACCCTAAATAGAGTAGTCCAGATAAAAAATAAGAATGATACTTATGTGAGACCTGTTGCTGAACTATGTATCCTTCCTGTCACAAGATGAAATGTTACATTTTGCAAATTCTGCTGAAGGTGGAGAATGTTGAATACGAATTTTACCTGTTCAAATTTTGCACTGATTTTTTCTAATTTGCACATTCCATGTTGAAAAAATGAAAAATAGACATGAATTGTAATTTAATAATTGTGAATTGAGAATTGTCAAGTGAGAATAAACCGAAACGGTTTGAATTCGAGTTGAATTTAGCAATTTGTACCTTACAATGTGATTTTCCAGCAATTTGCAATTAGCAATTTTTACCTTACAATGTGCTTTTCCAGTTATTATCTCTTCAACAAAAAAAAAACATTTTTTTTAATTTTTGATTTCGATATTTGAAAACATTACCGAGTCATTATCCTTAATCACTCTTCACGTCACGCTCAGCTAAATATGAATAGTTTCGAGTTTGATTCGCCAAGCCTCTATAATGGGGATTAGGAGAATGAAATGCATTGGGATAAGTGTCATTATTGTTTTGTGTCTATTGAATTCTACATATTTCCATTAGTAGGATTCGAAAAAAAACTGTACCAACAAACCGTCAAAGATTTGTTTCTCAAGTTTGTAAGTTTCTCAAGTTTGTGAGTCTCTCATTGATTCCGCCCGTAAAATGTTATATCAAAATGATACACACACACACACACACCCACACGAAATTACGGATATTATAGAACTCATGTCTTTATCAAAGTTAGGATTATCTTGATCAGGAGGATGGATTCAAAAACAATCGAATGAATGATCTGTTACACTGACGATTATATTTCGATTAACGAACTTCTTCAAATGCTCACTTTTCATATATTATATCAAGCTCATATCTTATATGTGTGTGTAACCATTCTCGAAAGGCATTATTCAAATTACGGTTTCTAATTAAATTAAAAAATCTCAACAGGGCCTTGATTATTCGAGTAACAAAGAGTGCCGCGTAAATCTGAAACAATATGTTACTTTGTGGTAATAGGCACGGTGGGGTACGGAACAGCAGGTTAGCATTCAGCTAATTTCGGGCACAGCAGGTGACTTTTTGTTTGGCCCGCCTCTGTTGTTATAATGTGAGGTCGAACTAGTCACACATTCGTCATGTTTACACTGAAGGAAAAGGTTTCAGAGCGAACAAACCTCAAAAAGACCTAATTAAGGCTGTCCGGGAGATCATTACTCTTCCTCTGTAATAGATTGAAATTCCTAATGATTTTTAGTCGTTCTGAATCGTCATTAAATTGTGAGGAACTACGCAACAGCGTTTCCTATTCGTTTCATTGATAGAATGGTATGACTAACTAGCAAAGTGTGTGAAATTTAGCGATGGTAATGGTTTTCTATTGATATAATGGCGGTGATCTTTTCTGTTTGGGACAAAGAATTATATTTATACAAGATATATATCATCACGGTATACATCATTACTTCGACCATCCATTAGAAACGAATATTTTCGAAATCGAGGAAAAAAATTATACGGAGTGACAATAATGTATTTCATTACCTGATATGTAGAATTGGTTAGATATTTTGTCATCTCTTTATGAACAGCAACACACAGAGCAAGGGCGCCGTTACTCAAGGCAAAGGGGGGGGCGGAGTTTCAAATAAGATTTCAGCAACACACAAAGCTTGCGCTTGCGCTGTTACTCAAGAGCAAGGGGGGAACAGTATCAAATAACATTTCTGTATTTGATAAATTGTTATATAGAATCTGTTGGATTTTTGTCCGTCTCTTCAGGAACAGCAATACGCAGAACAAGGGCAAATAACATTTCTGTAGATTATATTTCGTAGTCAACTTTTTTTTACTGTAAAATTGCTAAAATTAGAGATATAAAGTACGTATATTCAAACGAATACAATTAGTTAGATTTTTTGATTTTACCAGAGTTTCGATTTTGGTTAAAATTGAATTTATATAGATTTAGGTTTATTACGAAATATGTTTTAATTCAACTGCTGAATATTTTTTTAATCGTACATATTTGTTTTAGGATATTTTTGTTTTTACTTCTTTTACAAATTAATTCTTGAAATTTGTTGTCGTGAATATCAATCAATCAACTATCCTAATTTATCCCCTTTTCGCAATTTTCCAACAACATTTTTTGCTGAATATTGTTCAAAAGGATGTTCATTTCAATACAATGCATGACTTTGATGAATGAAAAATTTGTGTAGCAGTGCCCCCGACACAGATCCAAACTTGTACCATAAACGTTAGCTTTTGTACTCGACATTTTAGAAGCGTTTGTTCGATATTGGCATCAAGTTCTCCTTTCTATACCGCCATCTTATGGTTTACCTTCTCCATTGCTTTGTCGAATATTTGCTCGTCTGACATATGGTTGTTGATGGAGTATCGTCTGATATTCTCTCAACAAGTGCAGGTGTTCCACAAGGTTCTGTTCTGGCACACTCAGTCTCTGCTTCATTTCAATGATTTTTTGAAGAAATAATCTTCTTCAGTGCATAGTTTTGCGGACGACAGTATCCTTCATACTAGTTCCTCGTCCCTTTGTCAGCACGACAAACAGAAATACAGAAAGGCATTAGCGTCAAGAGTATTAACGACGATGACTTGGCGCAATGGGGTAACAACAACTTTGTGGAATTCAACGCTGGGAAAACCGAGGCTTGTCTCTCCTCAAAAAGCCGATATATCTTCATCCGATATTCAGATAGCAGGAGTAACTATTCCTACACAGTCCAAAATTTGACGCTAGAAATCATGATCAGTAATAATCTCTCATGGAAAGATCATGTGATATCAATCGCTAAAAATGCTTCCCCGGGTGCTTCCCAGAAGCTTAGATTTATATTTCGTGCGGAGGAATACTTCACTTCTCATCAGCTTCTAATGATCTTCAAGGCACCATATTCGCACCACTTTGTTGTGATCTTGGAGACCTCTCGAACCTCTTTTGCTCAAGGTTCTTCTTTGAATAAAACTGCTGAACTTTGAAACTCCTTACCGAGAGAGAGTTTATCCTAAACCTCAAAAATTTTAGGTTGATGTTAATTCATATTTTCTCATGTCCCTTGATTCACGCGGTGTTCTTTGAACATCATCGGACCCCCTTTTGTATGAATCTGTATATAAAAAAAAAATGAAAAAAACTGTGCCGACTTTCTCGCTCATAACACAAAATGACACTTTTCCTGACCGACTACATAAATCATTATTTTATAGAGAATTCACAAGGTAGAAAACAATTCATGTATTATTTTCATCAAGATAATGAAAATTTTGTGATTGGTAGATCATGAATCAAATTGTCACTTTAGTGGAATTATCGAAGGGCTTACCCTGACTTCGACAAAACCATACTATGAGAGATAGCGCTCGTGGAGTCACTGCTAATTCTTCAATTTGCAATATTTTTCAAGGCGGGCGAAACAAATAAATGTCACATTATAATACATTGGTGTTATTATTGCCTTCGGATTTCACCTCATCGATCACAAGAAATAAACTATATGCAGTCGATTGATGCCCAACCAACCAAAGTACATCAAGAATGACCAGTGAAAAATTGTATAATTCAGAACCGAGAGATTCGAATCCATTTTACGATATTGGTTTTATATCATCTTTTTAACATAGTGCAATTTTTCACGTGATATCAAGTCATTCTCCTTTCCTTAGGTTGATGTTTTTCGAATACACATGTTCAGCAACAGCAGAGCTTCATGTAGTAAACGAAACAATGTGCCATTCTCAGAGCAAAAACTGAAACTATAAGAAAAATTACCTATAGTACCTATAGGAGGCAGTAAATGATTTCGAGAAAAAGAGCACGATATACGATTACATCAATTTTCTTGGATGTTTTATTATATCTAAAGTATGCTATTTAGACCCTAATGATTTGTTTTATTGCCTCTAATGACGATAATACGTTAATAAGCCAGAATCATCGGGATCAATTATTAGTATATATATCCTTTTTCTTTGTAATGGTAAATCAAGAAGATGAAGTGGACGTGATTCGTTAATGCGAATTTTTAGTTGACTCGTTTATCTATTCGACCAACTATATTACTACCGCGATACTGCAGGTATCTGCTGAATATCTGTTGATCTCTTCGGAATGAAATGCCCACAATTACATAACAACGATTTGGTGATTATCTTTGCTTCAATGTGATTATTGATAATGAATCCATGAAAACGTAATGGAGGAATGACGTTCCAACATGATCAAACATACAAATCTAGTTACATTGATGATCTCGAATCGTACAAGATACTGAGTAACTCTAAACATATTTGCTGAGAAATTGCAATGATGTATGTAAGTGCTTCTCCATCTTATATTAAGTTTGAATTACTATTCGTTTCACTGTTTTAGATTTCATTGTTTCCATTCAACTTCAGTTTTTCGTTTCAATACTCTTGTTATCAGATTTCGAAATAGTGAAATATAAAGTCAAAGGAAGTTCTAATCTATACCACTCAACAAGGAACATTGTTAATTGTAATTTGTTTCTTGTGACGTAACAAATATGTGAGCTCTGAAAAATATTATACTCGAAATGATAATATCTTAAAATGATCAGTCGCTGCAAAAAATGATAGTTTGCATTTTGACAATAAGTTCTTTTTCGTTCTTTTGTTATAAAAAACAGTCATTCCGTTTTGTTCGATGCATATGCTTTGCACACCGCAGTCGGACAATAATAGTGACGTCATGAGAGAATTTTTTTTTTTCTGAGAAATAATCGTCTTTCATTGGGCTTATATACAATTGTTAATGAGTTTAAGCTAGACCAAAGAAAAATAATAGGTATGTATACCTATGAAGCAAAGAAATAAATGTCTGCACTTGTGAAACCGAGGATTGCTTTTCGCATTTCAATAATGTGAAAAGATATGTATCTCATTAGAATGACTCTGACATTAGTATCTAATAGGAACCAAAATCTCTACGGCCGTGATACCAGCACGATATACCCACATTTTGCCACCATCGAGAACACAAAACCACAACTCGTATGGAATGGAGACATATAATTTACTTAATTAAGCATAATGGCACAAGTCCGTGACTATACTACACTCGGTGTCCAAAAAAATCTACCTAAAATGAGTCTCTTCCTTTGCGCTGTGTCATTTTCATCATATAACAGGTGTCTGACTAGTTATTATTTTTTATCCTTGTTCAACTAACCGCTCTTCGTTCCTTCTCCGAGATCTGAGGTTAGTAGATGTGTAGAAATGAATATGAAACCTAAGCTAACGTATAGTTATCATCGGAAATTACGTACACCCGCATATTTATTAGCTACATATCTCTGTCTGCGACTTAACTGAAAAAGATATCAGAAAAAGACGGAACCTTCGTGTCGGGACCTACGCAGATAATGACTCGTAATTGGAGAAGAAACAAAAAAATAAATGGATATCAATTACGTGGTTATTTAGGTACGCAATTGTGTTCCTTTATAATTTGTTTATAATACGAATTACGAACCTAATACGATATTATACCTAATGGTTCTCACTGGATTGAAATTAACTGAAATTGTTCTCTAATTTTCTAGAAATTAATTTTTGGATCGTGTTTCGTGACTTGTAAACGTCCGAATTGTGATGAGAACGGGTCCAATGTAACTGGCAGAACCTATTATTCTTGGTAATAGGGACGTAGAGTGATGATCAATCTGGAGTGAAATATTTTTGCTGTTAAATCCATTTTTTTGTATCACTATCGATGATAAAATTAACTTCCAACGAACTTCTATGCTGTGAGAGCCTGGTGAGGCGGCGGTTGGATATCCATAAGGCATATCTCGTTCATTTACTCAATTAAAACAAGAACTGGACAATCAGCAATGAACGCGAATAATATTACGTCACATGAAGGGCTTCATTGTTTTGAATTATAAGGTAATCAACATTATCGAATCATGCGAAAATGTAGGACCAGACCACTTATATGGGCAGAATATTTCGACTCCTGATGAAATTTTGACTTACAACATAGGTGCCCGTCAGAATTAGCTCTGTCCCTAGAAGCAGAGTGAACCCGGTTGAAGGTTTCATGTCAAAGATTATGAATACATTCATGAAAGATGGCTCAATCAGCTCATTTTGCCAATCTCATATGTTAATTTTCATATGCTTGGTATACAAATTGAGCAAGAGAAAGTAATTTATATGTAACCCATTGCCCGTGGTGTCGAATAGGCAGGAAAGTAGCTGAGAGGGCTCGTATTTTTTTTATTCTACTTCTTTCATAGAAGGTGTTATTTATATTTCTGTAATTTATATTTTTGGATTCAGAGAAGAAAAAAGATAACAAATTATTTCTCAAACAAGATTTCTGACATTTTACTAATCCAACGCATCAAAGGAATACTGTTTGAAAGTCATCATTCTCTGGTGGAAGGAAACATGAGATGAAGTTTTTCGCATTACGCCATTTCATCAATGGAACTGAAAACAGGCTTCTCACTGACAATAGACAGATCATATTTGTTATGCGAATCTGATAAAGAGAATGAATCGAGAGCAGGGCAATAGCTCAAGTCGTCAAAGATAAGTTTTACTCAACAATGATATTTCTTTGGCAATGATCGGGAGAGTTTCTCATGTTGACGAGCTTAATATATCGCGCATATCTTGTTCGAAAGATACCGCCATATGGTTCGAACTTCATATCATTTACTCTGAAACCTATCAAAACATTTATTTGGGTGGAAGAACTGGACTGAGTGACAATAAATCAGTCGAAGGAAGAAAATTAAACTGTTAATCGAAAGATAAAATGAATAATTTCAAAATTGAGATGATCAGGATAAAAAATGGAGATGAGCAATTTAACTGAAAATGAAATCCCAGCAAAATCAAACAAAATTCGAAGAGAGGAATAAAGTGAAACGAGAATCAATGGAGAGAGCAATGTTTCGATTCATAGTATCCGCAATCGTCTTTAGGTGATGATGTCTTATGTTACTATGTATAAATTCACAAAACTAGGTAAATTCCATTGACTAAGCCATATCAAAATATTTCACGATGTGTTACGACTTGTATACATAATAAACAAAAATTAAACAAAATTCGGAACTATTCAAGGATGTCGTTATTTATTTCCAATGTCATTTGAATCGGTCTAATTTCAAATGTCATTTGAATCGGAGCTACATTTAGAGCTTGGAAGAACCTGCAAAATATTATCGGATTATTTCAATGATAATGATGAGGATCTTCATTGAATTAATCATTTCATTTTTCAACCAAATATTTTTAAAATTCAGATAAATCAACCGATTACAATTTGAGTTTGTTCATTTGATAAATTGGCACGGAATTAATGGCGCGCGAACTTGCACGGCAGACAGCACATGTCTGCTGAAAGTATAATCTGAGACAAAAACTCTTCTCATTTTCGAAATGAATTTCCAGTAGATGTTTATTGCTCAGATCAATAATGTAGGAAGAGTGAAGGCATTACTATTTCTACCATTTTGTAATGCAAATTTCATTGAAAAATATAATGACGGTTTTTTTACTGTCATCACAATTCAACATCGATAACAATCTAAAAAATCCGCTTTCAACATTTGCTGCATAATGAATGTAATGCATATCTTATATCGTCTTCTTGCGATTACAATTTCGTGAGTTGTTCCGTTAATTTAAGTTATACTGAAGCCCGTTCGACCGACTCAGACGAGCAACTCGGTTGAGAAGACATAAAACCGTTTTGACATGTACTAATCAATAATCCAAGATGTGAACAATCGGAAGCAAATCTTAAAAACCATCGGGTTCTACTCAAGCCCGTTCATCTAGAATAGACGAGCAGCAGAAATGTAGGTTGAAAACTGTGAGAATTCAGAATGAAAATAGTCGTTTCTCTTGAAATGTCATTTCAACGCACGATATATAGCAATGTCCATATTCCTATTTCACTCGATTGAATGAATTATCAGTTCAAAAAATTTAAGTACCTATATTCAAAATAAAGAAGTCGTGAATTTTATAACGAAATATGCAATATTTCCTATCACTATAAGCTTTTACAAACAATATCTGTCAATAATAATGTCACAATTTATTTTTCTAATTTCAGCAACCTCCATATAAATGAAGATCACATTCAGACAGGACTCTCTACGCGACGTTGAACGAAAAAGTTATCGCATCTTAGCGATCTTGTTATCAATTATTCCACGAATTGCTTTCGAATATATGTTCGGATACGTTTTCATTCAACGTCAGAATATAGAAATATATATATAATATTTTTCCATTATCCAATGGCTACGTTCGGCATAACATAATATAATTTACGAAATTATATGCATTGATACAATTCTGTGTCACTTCGACTTAATTTTATAATGTTTCATATTCGGTCCTGTCGCCGCCGCCGTTTGATTAGTCAGTCGTCTAGGGTCAATTTTTTTTTCTGCTTCTGACACGATATGTAGGTACCTACAAAAATGTTTCAGTGCGCAACTGGAGAGGCAGAGCTCCCACCGTGCCTGAAATGGACAATGTCATGCTTGGTTCATATACCAAAATATGTATTTTAATTTATATTTCACTTTAAGGGAGTTCTCACCATATTAATCAATGGAAGCGTTCATACACGATATTTTTACTGACTTCATTATGTCTATTTTTCATCAACTTATATTGGCTTCTTGGGATACCTATTCTTCATTTGAGGATATGCATTTTTTTTCTCCCAACACAAATAGGAGAATACAAAAGTATTTCAGAAGAAATAACACAAAAAAAAGTTAACAAACCCTGTTGACAGGTTAGTGGTGCATATCATTCATAGACGTTTGATTCATCACAAAAATGAACAAGCTAACAGCTATTTTTTGATCTATATGGCGCTGCATCACATAGAAGACATTCATTACGTTCTTCCGTAGAGGTTTGTATTCTACTTCTTTTGATTCGGAAAAGAAAGCTAAAAAACTCTTCCTGAAGGGAGTTAATTTCCGTTTTATCGTCCCCTTCTCTACCAACAAGATGCTCTTATCTCACCAATAAATCATAAAAGTTCATCATATTATGTAGGGTAATTAAAATTCTACCCTCATCCTTGGGGGACAGGTCGAAGCTTAAATTAGGGCAAAGTTGCATTTTTTTGTGATCAACAAAATACTCTTGTAAAATTTGGAAAATTCCGATTATTTCCGGAAATATTCGAAAAAAACTGAAAATCGGAATTTGTGTTTTCACTTTTTTCTAGCGTTATTTGACAACAAAGCTCAACACCAAAAACATATTTTCATTGATACTTTTTTCAGCTACACGTTTTCATGTTCAGATTTACTATCTGACGTTTCGTCTTCTGGCAATCATCAAACGTTTTTTTGTTAAGGGCGCCATATTGTTTTTCATACAGAAAAATAGTACTTCTTATTCTGATTTCATTGAATCAAAATTTGTTATAAATAATGAATTCAAGACACAAGAACCCATTGAAGAAATAAAACAACCCCAACTCTCCCCTTTGCACTGAAAACTGAAACTCATATTCGAAAGAAGAAACAAAAAGTAACGAAGGATGTTCCGAACATAGTCATATGAATTGGCAGGCAAGTTGCTGTCTACTAGAACGGCTGTGGCATTACACCCTGTTTCAACAATGCAATTTGTCGCTGCAACTGTATGTATTCATGCAAGTTTTTAAAGTTTCAATAATCTTTTTTGGTGTGATAAGTTCTAGCGACTGTTATTTCTAGTAAACTAGTTGCCGCTAACCACACATATGCTGTGGCAGCATTATGAGAATGGTAATTTTGAATATTTCAATTATTTGTCGGAACTGAAGGAAAGTAGGGAAATGAATGTATTACAATCATGAAAATTAAAAATGATTGGAATCATATTATATTGGTTGTGATGATGTAGGCGTTCACTTCAGTAACAATCAATGGCATTTTTTCATATTGATTATTGAACTGACAGATTGATGGCATTTCTGGCCGCGACAGGTTGCCGCGAAGAATTGTAGCAACAACTTGCATCTAGGAAATATGGTGTTCTAGTTCGAAAACGATCATCACATTTTTTCTAGTAGCTGTTAACCAATTAACACTGAAATAAACATATTTATATCAAAATGAACAGTTTTACGTTCATTACTGACAATAGGGCTCACAAAACCGCGGCACGTGTTTCGCTATTTTGTGATAAAAAAGACTGACTTTTCAATGTTGGAACACTCGAACTCATTGTATAAAGTGGTTCACATAACTATAATTTTTCTGACTATGATTTTTTTTGACTACGGACACGTATAAAAAAAGGATTTGTTGAACAACTGACGTCCACCTTCGAGTGTCATACTCAAAAGTCGAAATTTGTGCGAGCTAGGGAATGACGAGGTCTTACCTTTTGAGGTATGACTCATAACCGGGAGATAATGAGGAGTAAAACGGATGTTCGAACCCTTATGAACCCACTTGCCATAAGGTAACATACATCGAAATTTCTGTTGGTACTGTGATGAATATTCAGGCTCTGTTGATGATGAGCATTAAATTTGGAATTTTAACGGCGTCCCTTGTCCGCCCAAATTCTACTTTATGCATTCGTGAAATTGTTTGAAAATGGGCAAAGTTAATTACAAAAATACTTGATGAAAAACAATTACCACTTTATATTACCAAAATGTCACGACAAATAACCTAGTTTAAAGCTGAACTTCCAACTTTATTCCAAGTCTCGACAGGTAGAGTTTCCCAAAACAATATTGGTGCGGATAAATTACAACAAAAACCAAAAATTCCTACAATTATTCGGTGTAACGTCGGCATCAAAAAGCAAAGAATAATAATCCTCAAATGTGATAATATATATTATCCAAGTTTGAATCAATTATTTCTGAACGGACGTCGACAACGTTGCATAACATTTCAATTTTTATATAAATATATTTGTTCAAGTACGTTTAAATCAATTTTGTCGGTTGCATTCAAAAGTATTCAAGCCTCACCAAGGGCAAACGTGGTGTGGTCTCAAACTTGATTTTATTCAATTAACAATAATTTATTTTCTCACGCGAATTACCATTGAAAATAGTTACAGGAGGAAGAAGTATCGTAATGATCGTGATAAATTCAGTTACATGCATATTTTTTTCTCGAACAAATATACAGGAGGTTTCATTCCATAGTTGGTATAGAAATTTTATTGTTCGGTTCTGATGAAATTTTCGCAGACAGGTGTCTTACAGAGAGAATATAGTGATTTCTTTCATCACATTTCTTGAAAAAAATATTCAATATTTTCGAATTCATCTGCGTTTATGGATTTCATACGAACCTGGTTTGATAATAGAAAGTCCTCGGCGTATTTTTTTTATGTATTCATTGGGTTGAATTCATTTTCTATACATTATTTGCACTTTATAAATTCACGAAAATGGCTATATAGTATCAAATTTGTGATTACCACTATCTTGAACAGATTTTCAGCATTATGATGATGAACATATATTAATTATTCATAGATGGAGATAGATGGTAGTGTGTTAATATAAAATGATTTCCTAATAGGTAATGATTTCTGTAAAATATTGTTTTGGGAATAATACATACAAAGAAAGTTTTTCAACTAAAAGATAAATTTGTGGATCGAGAGAACATTTGGTAGTCCATCTCAAGATCTAGCAAACTTGTTGATTCTCAGTTGTCACTATTCATGTCATTGATAGTTAGTGGGATTGCAGGTTCAGATAATTCAATAGAGATCTTTTTTTTAATTATGAAGACTTGATTCACTACTCCACATGTAAACTCGGTTATACCAGTTATAATTTCAACCGATACCTCAGTTATAATTTCATCATCGGGTAAGTTTTACAGGGTTTATGATGAAAGATTGAATAGGAAACGTTCAGTTCTCATAATTCGCCACACGTGTTTCAGTATACAAGCGACTTATGGTAGCACCATGAAGCTCAAAGAAGGTCTACAATAGTGAAACACGTGTAGCGGTTTGATGAACTGTCTGGTGAAAATTAAACAAAAATGTGTTTTTTCAGTTAATGTGTTTTTTTGTCACTTACGATTCATACACCGACTTAACAAAAATATATTATCTCATGAATGATTGTGCCAAATGAATTTCGATGATTCATTGCACAGAGCACCAACTCTGACAGCTCGAATATTAATTCAACTATGGTTCGATATTGTTTGACCAAAAAGTTCAAAACATTCAATATCTCATGTTTTGAGTACGTGTGTAGTACGCGATGGTTCAATGTGAAGAAAATGCCGTTTCGTTGTCCCAAACGGTTCATTTTTGGAAATGACACCAACATTACATAGAACGATGAAAATATGTTTTGTTTCTATGGAAACAAATTCGTTAATTTCCTTGGAGAATTTCGCAAAGTTCTGAATCATGAAAAGTATTGATATTCCCATCATTACATAGTTGATAAAAAAAATCCTTATGGAATATCAGATCGGGAATTTTTCAATAGATATTATGTTGTAAAACAGTAGTTTAAGCGGAATTTGAAATCCAGTTTCAGGTGATAAACGTATTATCTAATTCTGACTCATTCAATACATTTTTTCTATATAAACCACAGAAATTTTGAGAATCTTCTCCTCTGATTGGCTAAAAATTGCACAGAGAAAATGACCTTGTACACGGACGCGGTTTCAAAGTTATTATAGAACCTATAAACACTTTGTTTGGTCATAATTAGGTGTACACTAACCCCTATATTTTAACATAGTGGGTTCATCCATCAATGAATCCAATTTTGAACCGTAAGGTGCGTAAAACAAAATTATAATAGGTTGGGTAGTTAAGGTCTCATAATTATTAAAATGAAGTTTTATCGTCTCGAACAGGGAGTGGCGTTATAATGGACTCTATAAACCTCCTTACCTCTTGTAAAATGGTATGTAGAGTCGCTCATGAATGAACAATTTCAGTAGGGTATAATTTAATAATAAATAATAACATGTTGGCAAACCCGCATAAACACTTTATAGTTCACCTGGACTCTTTAATCATTTGCTTCCTTCTCAAACGAAATATCCAGCAATTAATTGGAAGTCATCGTTGCAAATAATTGAAATGTATATTCCGACAGTCATAGATATAAAACATATTAAGAAATTGATAGGTAATAGGGCAATAAAATTATTCAGTAGCGATTTCAAACAAAGAATTGAAAATATTTGTATCTTGAATCCTCGTTAAACACTTCTTCAATAGTTAGTAGAGAAAATTTTCTCTTAGCGAAACGAGATCTTGTCTGGGCTGGAATGAAATGAGATCCTGGTGAGTGAGATTTTTTTCTACAAATGCCTCTCTATCTATTTCGCTTTGTGTAGATACTTCCTATATATCCTTCTATTTAATTCAATTTTCATATGTTTCAAATTGAGCAAAAAAAGTGATATTTATGTAACCGAGTGCACCTCGTGCCATATAGGCAGGGAAGTAGCTGTTTTAGATAAACTATTCCTTCTTTTTTGTGAGTGAATCAAACGTCTTTGGATTAACCTATTGACAGAGAGTATTTGTATTTTTTTTTCATTTTACTTCTTTCATAGAAGTTGTAACTTCTATTTTTGGATTCGGAGAAGAAGAGAGGCAAAAAAAATTCCTCGAACTTCCTCAATAGTTCACTGGGATGGGTTTTTGTGAAGAATTATGTGCTGATGGCTTGAATGTTCTCTATCAGAAAAAGAGTTGAGCTTTTGTGATGAATTTTCGGAAATAGATGTGCGTGGTCCTTTCATTGGAGACAGTTTCTGTAGGCAATTACAAGCATTTAGATAGATATAACACTCATCTATCAGTTAGTATATTCAGTGGAGAAGTTCTTCAATCGATGATAAGCTCAATGAATAAACAAAAATAGAATCTGAAAACTTTTTTCCACAATTCATACGAACAACGAAAAACAATATTTTCAGTATACTCTCGGCAAAAGATGAAAATTGTTTTATTATCTTTAGCAGACATTATTATATTATAATTGAATGGATAAAATCAAATCATATATGAAAGATTTCTGCATGACATCTCACATTCATTACTGGCCTATTGTTACAGCCAATGAGACCAAATAAGGTTTGCTTCTCAATCGGCTTATCGAGATTCCACTGTTGCATCAATACTTACATTGTCTCTCAACAGTTGATGCTCATCAAACTAATACACAATCTTCCGGTAATATTCGTCGAAAAACGAAGCAATTACTGCTAAGACGAAATCATTAGCGCAGGTAGCTATTGTTGGCTTTTTTCAATTTATCGCTGTGCCACGATCTTTGTCAGTTTTATAAATGAAGAATACAAGCGTGAAATTCAGCAATCGCTTGAAAATAAGCTGTTCCCCAACTCATTATATATTTTTTTGTTGAATTTGTGTCGGTAACTGTTGCCAATACTTTATGGTTCAACGGCTCCCAATCTTGGTGAATCCATGAATTTTAATACCATTAAAGAAATTAATTCACAAGACTGAAAGCAATATTAGTTTCTGCATTGGGTTTCACTCCATTAAAATATAATGGAACTGATGTTCTATATTTCATTCACGTTCGAATTAAGAGATCAAGTGAATCTTCATGTTTATGTGACATATTTTGGAGTTCCCCTCCACAAACAGTCCCTGCATTTCATTCACCTCATTCGTTGTTCTGGTTCTGGAATCCATGAATATTACTGAATACAAAAACACTCATTCAGCATAAACGCTTTATATATCTCTGATTTAACCTCACCACTCCGAAAAAACGTTCAGTCGAAACTCAGTGATAATAATTTGTTTTAATTGAATGCGGCTTTGCATTCACTAAATGAAAGTTCTTTTATGGATCATAAAATTAACTACAGTATAATTAAAAGTTGTGCAGCTTTGCAGTTTTCACATGACCTGTCCGTATTTTATAGAATTATTAAAATTCCACTAATCGCAGTAATACTTGATCAAGATCCTGTTGCAAAAAAACAATAAAATACATGCATTCCTTATTACTAAATAAAACCATAATAATTATATTGTGACTCATTACGAGCATTTTGATATAGGTGAACATACATTTTGAAAAGACCTTTCTTTAAATTTTCATGGGGTTATAATTGCTCTGAAATTGAATTTCGAAATTTGTTCAGTATGAAAACTTTTTTTCATCAAATTTCTGATTTAATAGTGTATTTAGCATCGATAGTTTACCCAGCCATGGAATGCATTTCTAACATATTGAATTGCTTTGGATATTACTTGAAAATCCGTATTGAAAAATATCAAATACAGTTTCTTTCATTCAAAGAGATTGAAAAGGCACCAGAAGTATTCCCCTTCACGACGAATGTTCAATCAAGAATTTTGACGGGCGTGTTTTACTATAACAACTTTCCTCAAGTAGGAATATAGTGTATTCGATGCAAAATTTTTATTCACTTCTCTGGAGTGTAACACCTAAACCGTTAGGTGGCTTCACATACATTTCGCTTACTCTTCATGAGACTATCCCTCTGAATGCTCTGAGATTTCCCAAATTGTTTATGATCAAAGATTGTCTGCCCAACGCTGGTGAGGCCCAAAGGCCGAAACAGCCATCCGTTGGTGGTCACTTTGCATCCTATTCGAATTGGGAGCATTCAATTTATATATATATATATATATATATATATATATATATATATATATATATATATATGTGTTCGGATAGGTTTCCGCGGTCAGTTGTGTGTTGTTGTTGAGTTCGGGTTGAACCGCGTCTGGAGTTTTGTTCTCGACGTTTCGGCTCCGATTTTGGAGCCATTTTCAAGAGGTGAATGTGACTTCACGCTGAGGTCTCAATCTGCCTACTCCTCAGGTGTTGTCACAGGGGGCAAGGGTTTGTGACTTGACGCCGGGGCCTCAATCTGCCTACTCCCCAGGTCTCGTCACGAGTTCTTTCTAAGGTCTCAATCTGCCTACTCCTTAGATCGATCTAACCGAACTCAACAACAACATATATATATATATATATATATATATATATATATATATCATTTAGTTTTCTATGTAGTTCTTCAACAACCATTGGAATTGTTATGTATTTGGTTTTTGATATTCTTTTTCCATCGTGTTATTACAAGCATGAAAAGACCAGAGTCTATATTTTCATATTACATCTTTTGATATGAAGAATAATTGTGTCTTCAGAAAACACAAGAGTATTCAGATTACAAGGCATATATAGTTGGAGTTTTCATAAATTTTCATACAATATTTGGTTATTATCCCCGTTAAGAGGACATTCCAACAGGATGTGTTGAAGGTCACCTCCCTCCCCACAAATACAAAATGGGTTCATCCGTAGGTCCGATTCGGTATTTGTAGTTGGTTGCATTTAATCCAATTGATGATGAGAATGAAATTACGATTTGACATTGATTTAAATCATTACTTCGAAGGTATGTGTGGAAAACAGAGCTTGGAGTTAGTACGTAGACGATTGTGTATCTTTGTTGCCAACATTTCTTAAGATTATCCCTAAAAATAGTTTTCAAGTCTGTATGAGGAACGATATGGTCCAGGAAAGGATATCTTTGTGTATATGCTTTTTCGCCAGTGAATCCGCTATCTCATTACCTCTTATTTCACTGTGTCCTCGTATGTATACTATAGTTAATTTTTTTTTTTCGGACACTCTGATATCCTGGTGAACTTTCAATAAAATAACCTCCAGATGCTTGAGATGCTGATAGTAATGAATACTTTTCAACTTTTCCAGTGCACTTTCACTGTCTGAAAATATAACAAATTTAAAAAATAAAATAAAAAAATGTGGCATAGTGGAGATACAGCGCATGGCTTGTAGAATTCAAGCAGTGAATATTGAAGATTATTGGGGGAGTCTGAAACTCTCACAATAACTTCATCCACAAAAATTAGTACCCAGACAATCAACAGTTTCAGTTACATAATATCTGCCATCTCCGGGATCAAACCCGAGCAAATCGGCAGTTGGGAGAGTTAATACAATAGAAACGGGTGACCATCCCGCTCGGGCATCAACCAGCCCAACCTAACGTATGTATATGACAAAGTTGGACAGAATTGTGAATTGAATTTATCATCAGTGAATTCAAATCATTGTCTTCAATTCATTTTGACAAAAGTGAAATGTGAGTTGCTGTCTTTTTTCTGAATTGTGACTTCTGAATTGTTTTTGTGACTTAATTTAACGAAAATGAATTGAAGCCACAATTCAGATTCACTCACGAGCCATTTTCAACAGAGTTTCCTTTGTTCACCCTAAATGCGCCGATGATATCAGATGTACTACAGTATGTCGTTCACAGATCCAGTTTGCGTATATTCGGGAATTTCGGGATCGATAATTTAAATATATGATTTTTGCCAACCTTCAGTGAGCACGTGCTGAAGGAGTATGAATTGTTTTGTTTCAATCATGTTGATATATCGACGTTATCAAGTTTTCGAATGAACGCTCTTTATATATTATGCATGGAATATACACTGTGTCCAAGATGAGAATGAACACAATGGGAATATCGAAAACGGTAAGTGATACCGGTTGATTGAATCAGTGAAGAGTAGCGCATTTATGTGCCTAAATAATATGCCATTGATAATTTCGTTTTCATTTTCTCCTATCTTCATTTTCAAAGGAAATGTAAAACAAATAGCACTTTGCCGTGGCCATTTTTTAAGGATTACACGATAACGTAAACAGACTCATTCTGCGACGTTTCGTCTTTTCGAAAACATCATCAACTAAAGTATATCCTGTATACGACTCCATTTATGGTTGTGAATACACCAACGAATCAATCGACCCCGTATCACTTGTCGTTTCCGATATCCACATACTGATCATTCTTATCTTGGACACAGTGTATAACCTCTGGAATAAAGTGAAACTTGTCAACAGAGCTCATATCTCTGAACGCAATTGGCCCGCGTAATATAAACCTCCGCCTCCGTTTAGAAGTTTTTCGTTTCTAAAATTGAATTTACGTACGGAGTGCGGAGTATTGAAGCTACTATTGAAAACACAGGATTTACTTTCAAACCTAAATTATTTTCAAGTTTACACGACAGAAAACCTGTAGTGTTCATGTGTTTTTAAGTTTCCACTTCAGATATAATATCTGTTTTTGATGTGAAAACGATACCTTAGAGAGAAACAGATATTCCTGAGGTTTTGAAGATCACACACGACGGAGATGCGAAAAAATTGTGATAGAAATAAACGATCACACCTGTGGGGTAAAAGTCGAATCTTTTTGTAGAGATCAATTTCTAATCGATCAGTTTTCCTTTCTTAAATATTCTGACCTTTTCAGCGGAAGGCTCGTCGAGTGCAAGTAATATCAGTTCGGGGTGATTGATCCCAACAAAATGTAATGGAAATGACAAGAAGGGTGTTTGGTGGAATATCAGGAGAGTAATGATAATAAAATTTCCAATTGAAGGGGATCAATCGCCGACTTCCTGAATTACACAAGTTATTGGGTTCGTGAGTATCACCGACAAGACAAATTGCCAAAAAATTATCGTGTAGTTTTTTCTTTAAATGCCAATAAAATAAAATTGATTTTCCATAGATAACACCATTTCTTCCCAAAAAACGAAATCACGTTATTTGGGGAAAATTTTGAAGTCGACAAATTTTTGATCTTCGTTTGAAGAAAAAAGGTGAAAATTCAATGTAATATAATTTTCCTCATTTTTTTCATGAAGGGGTGTCGAAGTCAGCTGGTTAACGAAAAAAAAAAAACATTTTGAACTAAGGCAAGGAAACCGATTGATGTTTCAAGAAATCAGCAAAATGAATCGTGAATTGATTTAAGTAACAATTCACAAGCTAGCTAACTACATTTTTGTTCCGATGAATCTTATATTCATCAATTCTAATCCATATTTTAGTGTGAATTGTGAATTCGATTTAATAGAGCAAGAGCCCGCGTCCGCCAGACCTTCGTTATTTTATAAAAGCTGAAAGTTTCTCTGCGTATTCCCCTAACACAGGTGAGAACGATCAGCGACTATGAAGTTTGGATGATAGTTACTTCTTCAGATACCAGGTAGCAAAGGCGTATAAAATAGTAACTCACTTTCGTCAAAGTATAAAGCTCAGCTTTTTCATATCTTCTTCGGAAGGATATTAGAAATCACATCATCCATTGCCAGACACTTACTCTGGTTTCAACCCCCTGCCAGACACCCCTCAACTTCATTAAATCATAATTATACTTACGTTGAACAGATTGTTCGAAAGAAGATTTGATTTAACGCCAGTCTTCAAGTATGCCCACTGACTATGTCAAGTGTTTTTACATTTTCCTCGCAGGAGGAATGGGCATATTCGGTTTGCTTTTGGAATACCTCGTCCATTGGTAGATGGCGTAACAACTTCGTTGTTCGCATCAGCTTTGGCCGGGGCTTGATACTCGTGTAGGAGTTTGATTTTTAATTATGGGAAATCATCGACTTTATGTTGATGATGGCACTGCCTTGCACTGACGAGTGGCCAAATAGCCCGAAACCGGTCTGCAAGTGTGTCCGTCCCTATAATTGAAAATCAATTCCTTCATTTGTATCGACGAAAGCAAATGCAGGATTTACTTCTGTGAAGAAACCTGCACTGGCACCTGGTCGGATATAATTCAATGCCCTTCGTGGTATTAGCCAGGGGAGTAGTTGTTTTCTGACGGGTGCCAGCCGAAACCTACTGTGTAGGTAATTTGAGACTGGCCTGAACAGATTGTTCGAAAGAAGATTTGATTTAACGCCAGTCTTCAAGTATGCCCACTGACTATGTCAAGTGTTTTTTTGGAAGATTCTCAGTAAATGTGAGCGAGTATATATACGGAAGAGATTCGTAAATACGGCATATAGTTATTAGAGTTCATCGGAGATAGTTATCAGAGTTTCTAGCTCAGTGGAGAGGCGGAGAGTTTTCCAGAGTCTTTATCAAAGAGAGCTTTGGTATTGCAGAAGTTGAAGTAGAGAATTTCTATTACAGAGAGTTTTAGTACCGAGCGTTGGAAAGTTAGCGGAACAATTTAGGTGATTGCATTGTGTTGTGATAAAGAGTTGTAATAAAAGTAGTTTAGTGTTGTTTGGAGTTTCAATAAACGAACCCAAACCATAAACAGAAAAAAATAAAAACCATTTTCAGAAATTTTTCTTTTTTCATTTCAGAACTTCCTCAACGTATATTGTTAGTCAGGTAAATGCACAACCCCAATTCAATCATCTTCGTATCTCTCATAGTTTTCGAGATCTCAATGGTGAGGATCGAATTTGAAACACACTGTAGACGAAATTCAATGATTGTAGTTCTCAATATTTCGGAAGTGAATGTTTCATTATTACTTTCGTGGATAGATTTAGTTTCTGTTGAAATATATAGTGAACCAACTGATATCAAGCGCTTCCGTTTTGATCACATACAAATTATCATTGGGATGTTGACGGTATAAGGATGATGACTAATTCATTTCCATGAATTGTCATTTAATTTGTGCTGTTTTCATGATGAATAGGTAATATGTAAACTGGGTGATTGAATCGAACGATAAGTTTCAGTGATTCATCATTCCCATAGTTGAAATTACGAATGATAAGTATAGGTATGTATGAATATGCAATATTTTGTGTTGCAGAGATATGAACCATTATATAGATTCAACTCAGTTATTTTAATTATAATTACGGAGAGAGAGTCTGGATTATTGCTGAGATAATAAGTGGCGAACCAGTGTTTCTCAGGAGTGCTGCTTATATTAATTATCACTTCTACTTATTGAAGGATTTCTAGTTTTAATTGAATTGCTAACTTCCTCTTACTTATAACCACCATGTTTGAACTGCCTGCAAATTGAACGCCAAGTGATATATTTGATACCCGTCGACTCATTTATCATACTAACATTGAATTGAACCATATTCCATATTCAACAGAAAATACCACGTTTTTTTTGTATCATACTAACGTTCGAGAAAGTTCATATCCTCTTGAAAACCTTGAATGATATCCACTGTGATTCCATTTCAGTAGTTTTGGATGAAAGTAACAAAATATAAAGTAATTTTGTGAAACTATCAAAAGGGACAAACAGTTAGGACTTGAAGCCGATTCTTAAACTTGACGATCCGTTTGCCATTCGCGGTTGCTATTGACGTCGGCGGTTTGCGTAGACAGAAAATCCAACCTTCATAAACCTCTGACGTTCGCTGCCGTTGAAACATTCACGCCATTTACAAAACGGACATAACCTCTTTCAAAAATAAATTTTTAATCTTTGGTCAGATTTCAACATTTTTAATTTTTGTCTCGTGTTTGAAAATATGACGGGTGACCATGCATTTGATTCACTATCACGGCCTGCTACGAAAGATGATGCTACGAAAGGCAAATGGCAAAAGTTAAAATTGGTTTATGTCGAACAATACCAACGGCACGGTGAACGGCGGGCGGCATTGGCCAACGGCGTTCATGAATGATCTTATGCGTTTCAGAATATTGATATAAACATTAAATAACGTTTATTGATCCGAGGAACACGTAATGTTTATAGAGGAACAATTAAAAAAATACATGAATAATATCATTAACATTATGAATATTAACATTATCGACAAATAAACACAATGGTTGAATCAGAATATGATATGTATACACACACACACATATATATATATATATATATATATATATATATATATATATATATATATATATATATATATATATATATATATATATATATATATATATATACATACTTATATATACACATATAAACATATATATATATATAAAAAAAAATTCATAAAAAAAGAAAATGAGTCAGTTGTGTAATATATATATTTTTTCAGGATATTCTTGAATTTGGTCAAGGAATTAGTTGATCTAATCTTATGAGGCAAAATATTGTAAATGATTATTCCACGAGAATGTAATGATTTTTTTCCGAATTCAGTTCTAATTTTTGCAATTTTTAGATTACTGGATTGCCTAGTATCATAATTATGAGTATCTGAATTTATCACTTAAGATATTGAGGAATGTTTGTTCTTATGTTTTGTTGAATGGATGAAAATGCAAATTTTTATATAAGTTCGAAGTTGGTTCCAAAAATGGTAATTCAAAAATGCACTTGATTGCCTTGTTTTGTAAGGACTTGAGAGGTTTCAAAATAGATTTATTAGCAGTGTACCAAATTGAGATTAGGTATTGAATTTTTGAATATATCAGACTGAAATATATAATTTTTAGATATTTGACAGATACAAACGATCTCAATTTATAAAGAATTCCAATAACTGGAGAAATTTTTTTCCTGACACTTTGGACGTGCTGTGAACGGAGCAGCGAGCAACGGCAAACGGAACGTCAAGTTTATGAATCAGCCTTCAGATGTGGTGAATAGACGAATATTGTTGTAGATCTTGTACAGATCGAAACTATGCAAATCATAGAACGACTTTGATTTATAGGTGGAATAATGAATGATATATAAACGTGAGCAACGCTTGTATTCTCTGTGTATTGAACCGAATTTATTTATTGAATTTCGACATGTGAATGAAAGCTGATAAAGTCCGGATATGGTGGATATTTTCTAGAGTCTAGGTCTAGAAGGTCGATCTATAATATTTGCTGATTTACAATTACCACTCTGTTTCCCTTATAACGGTCCTGCAATATATCAATTATACAGCAACTGATTTCAAATCCGTTTATTACTACCAAGTCTCGAATCACTACTTGATGAGAGCTGCAATCTGCTGATCTATTCAAAATAGATCGAAACATTGTGTAAAGCGTTAATATCCGCCCCTGATGAGTGTTTTCCTATTCAACTGACCCTTTCAGAATGCAACCATGAAATTGCAAATCCATCAAGAGTAATCGATTCAATTCAGTTCAAATTTTCCCAATGCTAATTATATAAAGTAATAATATATAATATATCACACGTGTATCTAGAGACATTCGAAATACTTGATCAACCGCTTTATCTTTCATTATATTAGTGATATTGGTCTGAATTTATATTTCTTGGAAGGCCAAAAAAAGTATACTATTGTGAGAAGTTAGTTACATATTATATATTATACTTTCAGAGGTCGATTCATAAACTTGACGTTCCGTTTGCGGTTCGCCGTTGCTGTTGACGTTGACGGTTCGATGTTCATAGACAGAAAAATTCTACCCTTCATAAACCGCTGACCATTGACACCATTGCGCCATGGTTTTCATTCACGCCATTAACGAAACGAGCATAACACTATTCAAAAGTACATTTTTAATGAATGTTCACTTTTGAAAATTTGTAATTTCCGTCTCGTGTTGGAAAATATGACATCTGATTGACTATCACGATGTTACGGACGGCAAAAGATAACTTTATGTCGAACGGTACCAACGAACGGAACGGCGAGCGCAAACGTTATCGGCAACGGCGATCTGAACTGAAGCTTATGAATCGGCCTTAATGTCACCTGCACTATAATAATTACTTTGTCTGTCTACGCAGTAAAACTGTCCGTTTCCCTAAATATCACGAGGATTCGTATTCCTAATGTTTGAAGTAATAAAAACATCATTATTAATTAGGAGGAAAAGTGCTTTGTATCACGTTTCATCCTAATCACACACTCAACTATTTTTGATGTCTCCAACAAATTTTATCGTGTACAAAAAGCGAGACCATTTCCAATTATCCAAATAATAATTTATCACCCCTCACAGTGTAATTTTCAACTGGTTCATTTCCCAGTTGATTTCTCAATAATTTATGTCCATAGGTATAGTTACCGCTTATCGATGCAATGATTGGGCGATAAGTTTATTGTAAATCGATTTTTATGTGATGGAATTTCAACTACTAGATACATTTCATCTCAATGACGATACAAAATCAAACTGCGGTAAATACCATTGTTCTGATTTAATTACTCATTAAAGCATATTATTGCCAAGAAGAAACACAAACAAAAAGCAATCGAGAAATGCCTGTATCACGCTCTAAATAAGAAGATGTGTATATGATAAGAATGTAATATCGGCGAATCACAATAACGTTGCGTAGTCTGCAGCATATTTATCTCTGTTGATAAAATCAGGTATCGGTGACTGTATTCGATTAAGATGAGTTGTTATATAGTTGAAAGAAATGTGCCCACTCACGCTTCTCATGGTGTTAACCAGTAGTACCAACTGTAATTACGGTTCTGTTATTTTATTTCTGGCTTGAAAAATAAGTTGGGTATCGTATCTTCGATTTCATAGTTCTGAAGTATGTGATTTTGTAGTGGAATTGTTATAAACAAGCGAATTTTTTTGTTATAATTTATTGGATCAGAATTTATGTACCTGCAGAAACTCTTGAAATATTGGACATTTTGAATTTCTTCACCTAACTGGTTTTTTAGATCAACAGGGTTTCATCGATAGGTAAATTAGTTCATGAAATCGGACATAAGGGTAATATACCGGATAACTGTAACTAACGTGACCATTTATATTTTTTGCCAAAGCGGGATATCTGCGGAATCATATGATGGAAAAAAGTTTTTAGTGTTTCACAAGTTCTTTAATAGAGAGGATAAAAAACACAAAATAATCAGAGCACTAGAAACAAAATAGTTGAGTAGGAACGACTCACCAAGTCCCAATAAGCTGACTGCAGATTGATTCGTTCATTTTTGAGAAAACAGTATTACTTCCTTTCCTATTCGTTTCTACGAAGTTGCCGTTCGTGTTGTCTCCACAGAACACCAGAATTTTTTTATCAAGTCATTGAAAGAGAATACTTCCTTCAAATAATCGACAATAATATCCGATGTTTCACCTGGCTGCTCTCGAAGCTATAAAACCTTGACTTTAACGCCTTCGTATAGTAAAAAATAGCGCATTAAACCTGGGAGTAATTTGATTGAGCCATGTTTTGGAGTATCCGTTAACAGAGTTATGCAGTGGGCTTTGCGTAAATGAGCTTTTAAATTTTCGGTTGCCAGAGTTGACACCACATTTACAACAATAGCTTGAAACTCTATACGTGCACATCTTAATTTTTGCTCATAACATGCTTGAATTAAAAGAGAAGAGCATTCATCTGAGTGAAAACTGTGATTATGTTGCACAGTGTGAAACCAAATACTTAGAAGTCGGCAAACCGGCAAGCATTAGCGAGCTTGAAGCAGCAGCTTTATTGGCAAGCCTGTGTTTTTCTGATTTTGAAAGTTTTTTATAACACTGGCACCACCATGTCCAATGTTAAAATCAATACGAAATTTTCCCCACCTTACCATTAAATTTACTTCTACCCGAAGTGGGTGGTGGAACATACCTTTGAATTCTGTTGCATCAAATATCGAGATGAAAAAGTAGACATCTCGTTTTTCTCTCTCTTTCTTTCTTTGCTTCTCCCTCTCCCCACTTTCCCCACTGAATTTCTCCCTCCCTTTCCTCTATAATAAGACTTAGATCGGATCTGGTGACCTAGAACAGGTGGATACCCATAATTTTGACTAAGTTTGTCCAAACAATCAAAACTAGAAGCCGTAGGTCAAATCATTCTACCACAATGTAATTTTCCGTAATTTTCTCTAGACAACCTGAGAAAATCATTATACGATATAGGTACTTCCTGCAGAAATAATCTATATAAAAACATCTCATCCTATAAAAACAAATTTTCGAATATCAATCAAGAATAGCTTGGAAAAAATGTATTTTTGGCAATTTACATGATTGAATTGGGTGAAAAGTAAATAACGATAAAGGACTTCTATTTATTGGTGCAAATAATTAATACTAATTCATCCGAAAAGATAAAGTTGAATAGTCAACTTGAAATGGTACATATGTATGTAGTAAAGGAAGAAGTGCAGACGCTCCAAAAAAAAACAGGCAACTGAAAAGTACATTGAAGAAAGTAGA
Organism: Zygogramma bicolorata; assembly: GCA_032362365.1. Taxonomy (NCBI): domain Eukaryota; kingdom Metazoa; phylum Arthropoda; class Insecta; order Coleoptera; family Chrysomelidae; genus Zygogramma; species Zygogramma bicolorata. Next base: position 484,200 of record JAVJAQ010000143.1, read on the forward strand.
AAGGAGATTGAGATAATAATTCGGTACTTTACGGAATGAGAAAGGAAACAGTTGAAACACAGGGTTCATTGTCTGAAACATTATTATAAATATCAAGCCAGAAGCTGATAGTTCATCTCCAGGTAAACTATATCAATGATATTCTTGGACTAGGTAAGGAGTCAGAACACAATAGGCCAGTATTTTTATTCCCGAAACGCACTATTTACATCTTATTCCAGCAATCTACCTAATTTAGGACCACTTATCATTAACAAAGATACCGACATACCAGAAGTAAAATCAGTAAAATACTTAGGAATAATGATCGACAGACATATTCGATGGCTATCTTCAAGTTAAGCAAATAATATAATTGAAAATTCTCTACTACTCGCTTGTGCAATCACATTTAAACTACGGTATCTTGGTTTGGGGTGGTGTCAGTGATGTTCATCTACGAAATATGATATGATACAAATGGATTGTGAAAGTATTCTTCAATAAAAAAAGTAATTTTCGAGCAATGATCTTTTTAGGCAAGCAGAAATATCAGATATTAGACAACTATTTGCTTATAATATTCTACTAAAAATTGATCAAAACAAGATAAAGATAGATCATGTTACCAGACTATGAAACAAGAAACAAACAAGTCAATACCCGAAAGCAGCGGTCAGATAAATCAATTGGACGAAAAACTATATGCCAACTCAGCCCCTAGATTATATGACATTCAAACCCGATGAGCTCGAATAAAAACAGGTGAAGAAGCCAAACGAACTGAAAGCATGCAAAAAAATACTTAAGGAATGGTTGCTCCAAATTCCAAGACAAAATATTGATAATATAATGAATGCAAAGTAATTTTGGAATGCATTATTCCTTCGTTTCTGTTGAGATTTTTTCCTTTAGGTAGGTAGTCCACGTATTCATAATAATATTTTCAAATAGTAGTTACTAAGAAGTCTCAATCGTACCCATCTCGATTTGTTTCATTTATATTTAATATATTCAAATCATGATTTTCGTTTATATTAGGTACCTACAAGTGATTTTGAGTGATATTTAGTTACAACTCTTCTCGTGCCTCTACATACATCATATTTCGTCCTTTCTTTCATCCTTTCAAATAACAAGCACTTTTGAAAATCTTATATTTATTTTGACATTCTATGATTTCCTACCAATAGAATATCACGCACAAGCTCGTAAGCTTCTGTGATTTTTCTTGTTCATTTTCATCATCGTTATATTTGTTCGCTGTATTTTGGTAAATTTCTGAAATGAACATTATTATCATTATTTCATTTCTGACGTCGTTCATTGTAAAAGAAAATTTCAATTCCTGAAATTGAACCGAGTGCAATATTTATAACATAACCAGTCCCATAGACTTTGAGTTGCTGTTATTTTCCATGATATAGTATGCACTTACTACCTATAGAGCCACAATAAACGCTCGCGGGTTGCAGTGCAGGGCCGTATAGACTCACACACTGTTGTTAATAAGTGTGTGCCACCAAAGAGATTGTAGTTTCATATATTTCCCTTTGGTTTTCGGTTCTTTAATTGGGGAATTCGTTCAAATCTGAATATATTTTTGGGGTCACTTGCTTGAATACAAGTTAAGTACAGATTTCTATGAGGTTTTTACCTATAACGTTGAATTCACCTCAATATATGACAGCGAAATTGTGAATTTTTCCTCAAATATTTATAGTTACGACAGTGAGAATGGAGTGATGAAACCTGTAGTTGAAATTAACTGATATTCATTGGACTTAGTTGATAAATAAATGAAGAAAACTATTCGTAAGCCTTCGGGTTTTATGAAAATCGATAGGAGACAAGAAGTTGGAAAAAGGCACAAGAACGAACTCATTTCAAAACAATATTTTCTGCAGATCCGATGCGGAAGTCAGGAATGACCTACCACACACCTTGGATGAAAATCGGAATATTGGTGAAAAGAAATTTGAAATTGATTGGAATCCAAGACAAGTAGTTGATATTGCTTAATAGTATGTGATGACTATTACCAACAATTTCTAGGCTGTTGAGAAATATTATAATTTTCAATTTTTTACCAATTTCATAATGGAAATGAAATTTCCTATTTCCTATGCATTATTTTCTATATTCTTTCCTGTTGATCACTCTTATGAAACCCTAAAAGCCTATATACAGTATCGCAGAGTAAGTTGGTGTACCCATACACATACCCCACATGCTGAAATTGGTATATAGACAATGATTGTATTATCAATTTAAGTTCATAAACATCTACCTACCATTCTAAGGCCCGGTCTTTTCACCTCCAGATATCCTAAGGATAGATTGACTGAATGTTAGAATATGCTTTTGTTATCACTTAACGATAAGCAAAAGAATATTCTAACCGTCAGTTAGTTTATCTGTAGGATATCTGGAGGTGAAAAGACCGGGCCTAAGAGAAAGAAAATGCATTGAATGGGACAGGATTCCTTTTATTTCATCAGCTATCAGCTCGAATACTACCAATATTTTTCGGCAATTATTCGAAATGTTTCCAGAATCGTTTCGCGATATCGTTGAGGATGTATTAAATTATCTATGATATGGTAGAAAAAAGTGGACTGCACAGGGCTTGAAAGGGCAGGTATGCGGAAGGTTAAGAAACCCATATATGCCTCGATCTGACTTATATATTATTATTATTATATTCATAGTTTGAAATTGAAATTTAGGGAGGTATACAAATAATACTCATATTTGATTTGCCAATAGTAGTACACATATCACGAAGAAGGGGTCATTTCTGAACCCAACAGTTCCTCTCAACTCTTTTTAATTCATTTAGTTTCTGAGATATTCGTAGGAAAATTGTGACATGGGCCTATTTGAATGAATCCCTGATTTTTTTTTTCAAATATGAGGATTTTTACGACAAAAACGTGGAAGGAACACGCACGTTTCTAATGGAAAATGGCTTTCAGTGATTTTTTGGTATGATGTAAATCTTGATACACTGATCAAAAGTGTCGAGCCACAAACTCCAAAAATGGACAGTGTTCGAGATATGCCCCAATCAATATGAATTTTTTTGGATTTTAGCACATAATCTAGTCACTCTTATACTTAGGAAAAACAGAATAACATTGATTTCAATGCAAGAATCGATTTAAAAACATTTTTTTAGATATGGCAATATCAATATCCGATTTTTTTTATTTTCTAGATTGTGTCCCATAATCGCTTGGCTCTCATACTAAGCGAAAACAGAATTCTATTGAGTTGACTCGATAATAATTTTTTTTTCAGATACACCCATTTGGGAAAATAATCATACACTGCTCGATGTAGCTGAGCTATTATTTTCAGTTTGTGTATTTCTGTATGAAGAAAAACCTCTGAATTGCTCTTGAAATATGCTTATATCTGACAATGTTCTCATAATGTACGCTGACGAGATGAAAACTCGTATTGAATTACGTATTTCATACCGTATGTTGAATATCAATAGTGACAAGGAAATATATGCCGCAATCGGATCCGTAAAAATGTCTGAATTTCCTATTTGTTACCATAGGCAATAGCTTATTTTGAACAATTTATGAGTTGAAGGTGAACACTTAATTTAATTTTATAAGAAAAATATTCGATAATGGACAAATTGAAACACAGCTACTCAACTATGTTCAACTCATATCTTCGATAGCTCAACGGTAGAGCATCTGCCTAGAGAACGGAAGGTCGTGGGTTCGAATCCCGCTCGAAGAAGTTTATTTTTCTCAAATTCTTGTGATTTGTCTGAATGCCATTATAATTTCATTCAATTATATATATATATATATATATATATATATATATATATATATAGAGAGAGAGAGAGAGAGAGAGAAAGAGAGAGAGAAAGTGTTATTTGCTATGGAGCAAGATGAATCAGGAAACTGATAAATAGATTTTGTATATATATATATATATATATATATATATATATATATATATATATATATATATATATATATATATATATATATATATATATATATATACATATATATACCAGATTCAGTTCATATAGTGTGAATCGAGATCTTCATCATACAAAAAATTCGGACAAATTCACGGAAAGCCATATTCCATAAGAAACGTGCGTGGTCCTTTCATTTATTTTGAGTACCCGCCTCTGATTTATGTCTCCATTCAGACTGATGTTTTAGTGCATCACTATACAAATGGATTTGGATTTTTTCAATATATAAACCGTTCGTGTACCATAATATACTTGATTTTGCCCGTAACCATTTTTTTTGCTCTGATATTGAATATGTCAATACATTAGTTGGCAATTCTTGAATTTATCTGTTTGAAGTTTTGCTGTACCTGTCACTCCAACGCGTGAAGAAAAAAGGTTTCTCAATTCCGAAACAAATATCAGGAGCTCCGGGTGGATAAATTCGAAATCGAATTGATCTGACCTTCACGAATACATAATCATTTCAATCATTTCAAGTAATTGATAATAGTCATTTGAAATATTGCTCCTCGTTCTCTGCTGTAAAAATTATAATTATTTTGTTTATTACTCGGATTTGTACTGTTATTTAATTAAATATGAGTAATCAAATTAACTTAAACCACTTTATTGCCTTAACTGTGCACATGCTTCTCAATTATGGCAAATTACCTGATGCTGCAGCATTCATATTAATTGGACGGTAATTATTATAAAATCCTTTTACGCAGGAATTCGATAAATCTATCTCATTCATATCATACAGAACAGTTAGTTTTTTTTCTGAACAATGTATACATGCGAGGGAATAGCCTTCATATCTTGACAATCTGATCCGAAACAGGTTGAGTTTGTGAGTTAGGAATCTTACCTGTATTCTTGCTTCCGTTAATCCTATTTTCATGGCTAGCTCCTCTCTGAAACAATGAAAATGATTATAATATCGAAGAAATCAGCCACAAAGTGACTGGTGACACTCAAAAATCACGGACTCGTTTCCATAATCTCTGAACTCTGATTTTGAAAATAATTTGACAGTTCCTCACAACTTGATAGCGACAGTCCTGATGTGTTTGTGGGCCATTATGGGAGTAGTGAGGATGCAAAAAATCCACTTTTTCATTCAGAATTAGTGATGTGGTGTGGTGGTTTCAACCCAGCTATAAAAGATATTTTTGTAACTATGATTTGACGAGGCCATATAACTGGATGGTTATTATTGTGACTTATCAGTGTGATCCAGCATTGAATCATCAATGATTACCAAATATGAAAAGTTGTTAGCTACGGTATTTCTCGAATCTACCTCCTCGAAAACTCTCGCGAATGATCCTAGAAGACAAAGTCTGTATAGAAGAGGAATTCATTTTATACTCCCCTTGTATGGACAAGGGTCGGGATGGCATAAATCAAAAAAAAAAACGTTGGGCATTATGGCATGTTTCATTTCATTCTTGATAACTAATTCGTTGTAGTTCAAGAAGGTTGAAACAGCAGGGACCTGAGAACAGTTTCCTATTCTGAGGCAATGGTAGACTGGTGAATCAATAAAATCCAAAGACATGGGACTCTATTTGACATTGACGCTATGTGACGAATGAGTCGACTGTTCGGAACAAGTAGTGCTCTAACACAAAGTCAAAAACGTTTTATGACGCTCTTGTACTTGAAATACAATCGTCGGTTCCCTCTCTCTCTCACTAAGAACCTACCAAATAAGTATGAGAGCGGGAGACATAGGAATGTGTTCATTCACCAAGAACCATACATTATGTTTATGGTAGGGAAAAAATACAGTGATATAAATGAAAATGGAAAGCAAATAAAATCGGAATACTTCCAAACATCACCATTGTAAATTCACAGAATTCTTAAACTCATGTATTATCCTTCATTTTTCACGAAAAGGGATGATAATTTCAATGGGTATGAGAGAGATAGATATCCGTGAATCCGTGGTAAATTGGCTTTATTTATTTTTTTCGTCCTCAACAAAGTAAATAATAATATGTGGTGAATCAGAAGATTCAGCAATGTGCTGATTTTGAGCAGTTTGATGAATGTCACAAGTGTAGCAAACTACACAATTGTGTTGCCAGACTCCAACAACCGGAAGCCCCCGGGATCTCACCATGAGAGCGCTTTTGGCTACTTGGCCAAACCAACCGATTAATTACTAATTGTAGTCCTTCATCCGAGTATTTAGTCATCATTACCAATGATGTATCTAACTAAATGAACCATTTTTTTTCCATTCTTCTAGAAATATGTCATTTTATAAATCATTTGCCTACACTATTACATATTGAACCTCGAATATCTTCATAGGGAAAATAGTTCAGCTGAGTAGACCCCACCGATTGTATACTACACTGGATTGCTCAGTTCAGCAGGGTATATCTCACGGATTTTTCACTACACAGGATATATAAGTTCCTTTCTAATACATTAGGAAATTTTCAGAATCATATGCGACGTCAGTGAGATGCTGGATATTTTAATTGAAAGAAATCGACGAACTGAGCCATTATTTTGTAGTATTTAATATTTGATGCTTGAGTGCTAACCAATGAGTGGCCAAACCAACCAACTGAATACTTATTGTAGTCCTTCATCCGGAGAGAGCTCTTCAATCTGGTTGCCCTTGTAAAAAGTTCATGGTCATCTTCAATAATAATGTAAATATCTCGTTGAACCATATCTTTCCATCTTTCTTCTTCTAGCAAAATGATATTTCACAATAACACTTGCCAACCCTAATGCATTGAACCTTTGAAATCTTCATAGGATTACTCAGCTCCTATTTTCATACACTGGCCCATTTTCAGCATGATAGCGACGTCATTGAGTGAGCCATTCTTTTGCAGTAAGTAAAATCGTTGAGTGCTACCCAATAACTAGACACTACACTACACAGGATAACTCTTAGTTTTCAGTTAATCTCGTCATGTAATGGATACTATTCATTTATGCACCTGTGACGCCACTCGTGAAGCTGAGTACTTGGTCAGAAGTAGCTTACGAACTCGGCAATCCTGTATATAATCATGAAATGTTAACGAAAGTAAGAGCTCGAAGAAAAATCACCACCAAACATTGCTGATATCACAAAGGTGCTGATGTTGTGAGTGTTTACATTCGAATTGACCCACATTTGAAATATGATGAAGAAAATTGAATTAGGTATACCTCATTCAATTCATTTCAATAAACTACAGATTTGATCTAATATGAACAAAGTGTATCGGGGAGACGAAAGTCAGAGTTTAGCCTGTGCGAGTTGCGAAAGATCATAGACCTTATAAAATACCTAGACTAGCTGTCACATGACTTTTCCATACAGCATACATTCAACTGCGGAATATATTCAACTGAAAAAATATTATGGAGGATAGATTCTTGTTTGGCAAATGACTACATTATTATTCATCTCCTTCCATGCATACCATGTAAGAAGTTATTGGACTTCCATTTACATCTAGAGATCCGAAAAAAGTACCACTCGAAAAAAGATTGAAACCGGGGGTACACTGCTTCTTCCGGAAAAATATTCGCCGCTTGAATCCGTAATGAATGATCTGAATTATTTCACAAAACCTCTTCTCTGTGTGGTATTTTCAGACACCATTTCCGTGCCTGATAATATCTTCAGAATCAGGTGTTAGGCGACCAATTATCGACGAAACGGCCCCAACGGCATTAGGTAGCAGCAAGAGTTATTGTGAGCTGCCGTCGATACATCTAGTTTTTATTCTGGCGGTGGGTTAATTGCCTAATAGGAAGACCTTTACAATGTCGATCCGCGCCAGCCGAACAAATTGCAGACATCTCGGAATGTTTGTCACAGCCAGGTCGATTACTTTATCCGTTTTATCTACGCTTGCGGAACCGAAACACAGTATCCACATTTCACTTAGAGATAATGTTGATTTCTTCTGCGGTTTGGGGGTCTCCAGCGATATGTCGAAATTATTCGACTAAGACTGACGCATCCGGGATCGTGCCTTTTTTGTTAGGTTATTATTTTATGCTAAAATGATGTCTAATTTATTCCGAGTCAACTTGTTTCTTGCCCATTATTATGAGATGAATAAAATCAACTAACGGATGATTGTTTATGTTTAAGTCTCTGCACAAGGGTTGACAGATTTGAAACGCGAGTTGCGAACCAGCTGATCACGAATCTCTTTAACTCTCATACACGTGTTTAAAAACTATTAGAGTATCCGAGAAAAAAATTAATTCCTGTCATCAACTATAGAGTTTCAAATTCATTTCAAAAACTGTTTTTCCAATTTCAACAGAATTGATCAAATGTGGTATGATATTCGACAATTGTTAATGAAAGAAAAAGATTGTTGCGTCTATATTTTGTTTTTCGAGGGGTTGCTTTGATAACTTGATAATAAGTTAGCACAGCCACCCTGCCTAGATTCTTAATAAAACTCAAATCTCGAAACCAACAGAGTAGATAATTGAGTATTTGTCGTAGTATATTCCATATGAAAAACCACAAAAAAATCTGGAAATTACGCGTTTTCCCTGTTCAACATTGCATGTTTTCTACTCTATGTACCATGTGGCAAAATCCTAGGGAATGTTAAAAAGCTTGAATATGAAAAGTGCGTAATTCCCAGAAAAAAAAACTGTTAGTTTTCCATATGAAATGAACTATATAACTCGACAATTATCTACGACCACAGTTTCGAAATTTTAATTTTATTCAGAATTTCAGCAGGGCGGCTATGCTTACCTAATATTGAGTCAGCAAAAGCCACCCCTCAGAAGAAAAAAAAACTATAGGCGCGACAATTGATTTTCATTCATTGAAAATTGTTGAATATCATGGGACGTTTGATCAATACTTTGGATATTGGAAAAACAGTTTTTCAAAGAAATTCATTATGAAATCAATATTTGAAAATGAGAATTTCTTCTCGCAGACATATTTCCAACCAGAATACTAATGACATATCGATACTCACTTTTCGACAAATGCATATTTCCGGTTTCTTTCACCATTGTATGGAGAAATATTGGAACAATAGTAAACAACTATTGCGGTGTTGCTACATGGTACATGAAGTTGGAAATGTGCAAGGCAAAGCATGAGTCGTGTAATTTAAAAAAAAAATTTTTTGTTTCTCATATGGAATGAACTAAAACAATAACTCGACATTTATTTACGATAATAGTCTCAAGATTTGAATTTTATCAAGAATTGTGGCAAGGTGGCGGTGCTAATTCATCTCCGACTACGACTCTTAGTGGGCAATCTAACTGGACACTGCGGCCTCAGGAGACATCTGACTCTCATAAGAGTCGAGGCAGACCCACTTTGTGCTGAATGTGGGGAGGAGGAAGATTCCTAACACTTTCTTTGCGAATGTGGAATATACAGCAGCAGGCTCAGACAAATCGTCTTCGGAGCCGCCACTATCAAGGATGAGGAATTACACTTTTTGCATTGGAAAGATATTTCGCCCTTTATAAGAAGGACGAAGAGGTTGGAACAGGTATCCGCCACGAAGTGAGTGAGTGAAGATGCAGGGGTTTGCGAAAAGGGCCCACTGCCGCTTAGTCGCTGACGCTTGCATCCCCCACCCTTTGCCATTACCATTAGCAGCCTTAGAAAAAAAAAAGTATAAGCACAACAATATTTTTTCACAGTAAATTCTTGACAATCATACTACATTGAAGAATATTTCATGAATTTTACTGTAAGTAGCCTTGCTAACTTTATGCAGGTAGTGTATTGTTCTCTACTCTGAACTCTACTATTGAATGTCTTCAACTGCATTTTCATCCACAACTTATCGGCGAATATTTGGGAGAATCTTATGTAGACATAATTCGAACTCAATAATAAAAAGGAGTATCGCTAAGTTGACGTCAGCTCAGAGGAACAACACATTCAAAAATAATGATATATTCTCCTTAGCATATAATTATAAGAATTCGATGGTCTAGTCATACTTACGAAAATATCGATAATGAAAAAATTTTTTTGCTGACTGGATGTCGAGTTAGCGAGACATCGTGATTTTTCTTTTGATCAAAAAGAAAATTAACGATTTTTCTCAGCAATCAGCTAGCAAATAATTAGAGGAATCTTATACCCCTATGAAAATTACGAAAAACTCAATGAAGAAAAATTTGTATTGCTAACTTGACGACAAGCTAAGGAGACACCACGTATTTTTTCAATGAAAGGAGTGAAAAAAGGTTTTTTTCCCGCAACTTATTAGCAACAAAATAGCATCGAATTAGGAAGTCATTGGTTTCCATATTCCTGAAAGTTTATCGCCAAGATGGTATACAAGATTGTTTGGTTAACTCGAAACAATAATGAACAACAAGATGAACATTGTTATTTCAACTATTTCAACTTCTATTTCAAACTGTATCACTACTATGGTTCGGGTTTGAAGGCCATCGTGTTTTGGAATTTTTTCCTGACGTTTCGCTGGCGCAAGTGGGTAGCTTCTTCAGGCTCATACATCTTGAGTTAGTAAAAGTAAGTGGTAAATAATCCTGAGTAATGTTCCATACGTTTTGGTGTATGTTAGAGGCAGTGATTGGTTGTTTTCGCTTGTTTCGATATAATTTGCTTCCTCGTCATATTTGGAATTTTCTGTTGCAATGTTAACTCACCTTGTGAATACATCGGGATAATGAGTTCGCGAGAAAGCTTTTTCCAATTCCTCCAGTTGATAACTGGTGAACGTTGTCCTATATCTCCTCTGTTTTCTCTTTGGTGCAAATTCATCCGGCTCAGGTTCACTGCCATCACTTTGATCTGGGACTGGAGGTCTGGGTTCTACTCCCGCATTGGGTGTGATTTCTTCAGAAACTCCCATATTGTCAGGGTTGCTTTCAAGGGGAACAGATTCTGAAAAAAAATAATATGGCCTTCATCATTCACATACAGATGGTCTCCGTTTTGATCAAGTCAATAACCATTATCACTATCAATAAATACTATTTGAACGTCATTATTTTGTGGTGGATAAATATTTGTTACGTAGTTTTCTGGATTTCTAACCTATCACAATCTGAAAAAAAAAGAATCAATATTGAAATTATATTGTAGAAGGGCAGATATGTGATCTAGCCCGAAAAGATGATGTGTCTATTGAAAAACAGTTCCTTCTTGAAGGAACAAGTCCAATTTGTCAGCAACTTCTCGTATAATTCAGATATTGAATATTTGACAAATGTCAATTACGAAGACTGTCAACAAGAAATATTTGCCTTGAACAGGAATTTGCGTATAAGTTTTGAGAACGGAAGCAGATTCAGGTTCCGAAAAGTTAACGATAAGTATTCTCATGTATATATATATATATATATATATATATATATATAGAGAGAGAGAGAGAGAGAGAGAGAGAAGGGTAGTCTCTTGACTGGACTAGTTGAAAAAACCGTGATGGTTGACAGGTGACAAGACGTTGTCAACCATCACTTGGTTCTGTTGTGTGCTGGTTTCCCTGCAAATCCATGCTCTGTGCTCACACTGGGCCATGTGCTCTGTTCACGCAACAAGTCGCTAGCGTTGAGATGTAACATGAAAGTAAAATAATTTTTTCCAAATTGTTCTGGTAATCATTTGCACATGTACAAATTCGTGCACTTTAATGTAATATGGATGAATGGTTCCATTTCATCATAGTTTCACTATATCAGGCCAAACTCAATTTATGACTGCAACCCCAAGGTCAATTTTCATTGCATGAGGATTTTCCAAATTTAGACGGGTTTTTATATATATATATATATATATATATATATATATATATATATATATATATATATATATATATATATATATATATATATATATATATATATATATATATATATGTAGAATTTGATGTTTTCACGGTTCTTCAATATACAAGCTGAATTTTTCTGGGTTTTTTATCCGTTAGGTTTATTCTGATCTGTTCGACGTTTCGAATTCCATTTTGAATTCATTCTCAAGAACTGTGAGACGAATATCTGTCCATACCGTCCTGGTCAATAACTCCCCTTACGAAGCAACCAAGCAAGAGCAAGCAAAGACTTCAATTGTCTGTTCTCCACGGAAACTGGTATTTATAATGACTCTCCTCAGTCATTATCCGACTAGGTCCGATATTATGGCTGCATCCTGCCCATCCAGGTATTATGTAGAATTTGATGTTTTCACGGATCTTCAATATACAAGCTGAATTTTTCTGGGTTTTTTATCCGTTAGGTTTATTCTGATCTGTTCGACGTTTCGAATTCCATTTTGAATTCATTCTCAAGAACTGTGAGACGAATATCTGTCCATACCGTCCTGGTCAATAACTCCCCTTACGAAGCAACCAAGCAAGAGCAAGCAAAGACTTCAATTGTCTGTTCTCCACGGAAACTGGTATTTATAATGAAGATCCGTGAAAACATCAAATTCTACATAATACCTGGATGGGCAGGATGCAGCCATAATATCGGACCTAGTCGGATAATGACTGAGGAGAGTCATTATAAATACCAGTTTCCGTGGAGAACAGACAATTGAAGTCTTTGCTTGCTCTTGCTTGGTTGCTTCGTAAGGGGAGTTATTGACCAGGACGGTATGGACAGATATTCGTCTCACAGTTCTTGAGAATGAATTCAAAATGGAATTCGAAACGTCGAACAGATCAGAATAAACCTAACGGATAAAAAACCCAGAAAAATTCAGCTTGTATATTGAAGATCCGTGAAAACATCAAATTCTACATAATACCTGGATGGGCAGGATGCAGCCATAATATCGGACCTAGTCGGATAATGACTGAGGAGAGTCATTATAAATACCAGTTTCCGTGGAGAACAGACAATTGAAGTCTTTGCTTGCTCTTGCTTGGTTGCTTCGTAAGGGGAGTTATTGACCAGGACGGTATGGACAGATATTCGTCTCACAGTTCTTGAGAATGAATTCAAAATGGAATTCGAAACGTCGAACAGATCAGAATAAACCTAACGGATAAAAAACCCAGAAAAATTCAGCTTGTATATATATATATATATATATATATATTAGTTCCCATTATTTTTTTTGTAGGCAAATTTGAGAAGTTGCTGACTTACTGGACTTGTTCCATACAGAAGGAACTGTTTTTCAATAGACGCTGCAACTTTTCGGCGTAGATAAAAAATCTACCCTTTTACACTTGTATAGATTCCAATATTAATTCTTATTCTTTCAGATTGTGGTAGGTTAGAAACCGAGAAAACTACGGAACAAATACTATCAATAACTCCTCAATGCTGCCACAATTTGAGAAATTCAGAAATGAAAAAAAAAAACAGATTTTCACGCTGCAAAAATGTTCAGATATTGATTCAGAATCAAAACATCCCACATCCAACTCTGAGAGAATTCCTCAGATGATACATAAATGAAATATCCCCAAATGTTGTGTGAGGAGAGCAAAGTTCAATGCTGATAAATACGTCCCCAAATAACCTCTCCCCACCAACATAAATGTTTCTAATTCAACAATTTTGAATGCTTTTCAGAATCAATGGATCTTTAATTCGATAAAAATGATATTCTTGTGGTTATTTTACCAAGAACATGTTCAATTTATATATAATTTACCTCAAGATCCTCGGGAATCGTCTATATCAATCAACATTTAATGCACTGGAAAAACCTGTTGGCGTCCACTACAGCATTTTAACGGAATCGGTGTAATTGAGAAATCCGTTGTAAAATATTGATGGAAAAAACAAGAAGAAAATTATACACATCACTTTTGAATTTGTGAATCAGAGAGAAAGGAAGAGAGAGAGTACGAGAGATAGCCAAACTCAATTTTCACTAATTATCATGACATCTCAATTGGCAATTTGATCTTGGGAATTCAATTGCGATATACTTGAGGATTCCATCTCAACTCTTCAGATAGCTGGTTTTATCTTATTTAACTTTGAGAGGAGAATAACCCCTATTCTATTATCAAGAAAATACAGGATTAGTCTACATATGATATTAATAAAAAATCCATATCCCCTATACCAGTTTCCTATTCGAACTTCAATTCTTAGCTACATTGGGATGTCAAATTAAGATCGCAGCGCCATATTCACGAAAACCCCAAATAATCTGCACCACTTTTGACCATTAAGGTTATGACCTTGGCGTTGTTTGGATATTGCAAGCCGTAAAATTTTGTGAGTGGCTAGTTTTTGATGTTTTTTTACATTTTGTGTGAACGTTATCCATCAATAATTGTGCATGATGAACATTAGTAATAATTTTAATTATATTCCAAAATTTCAAAATAATATTGCAGCGAGCCTTTGACCAAGACTTCAACTAATAAGCACCACTTTGAAAATAGTTCGACATAGGTTTAAACTTTTAACCAGCGGGCGTATCACTTATCTTAAAATTCCAATAATTGCTAACGGTGGTATCATAATATTGAACACTCGATTGACTGAAATATCCCTCTGGGTCTAAATTTATTAATGGTAATGACAAAGTCCTATTGTTACACTCTACGCAAACTGAATGAATGTACGAGATTAATTGAAGAGATTATAAAATCCTTGCTTCGCTAGAGGAAAACAACGAACACAATTTCTTCATGTAATTAAAAGTTAATTTCACAGTTGAAATACTCCCATGACAACTGAAGACTGAATATACTTTTGTACTATCAAATAATTACCTAAATGAGAATTTTCATGGTACCTTAGCGAAATTGAAAAATCGAGACTAATTTGCCTAATTCCCCATTGTTTAATCGACAAGTCATTTTAGTAAACTCGAGCATGCTAATGGATTTAAATTCCTGAGGAGATTTTACCGTAAATATTTGTCCAACAAAGCATTACACGCCGTATAAACTTCCTGGATTATCAAGGTCAAACAGTTTCACAGAGGGATTATTTAATGGAACTGATAGCAACTTCGAAATTTGAAACTTTGATTTTTCAAGTGATCAGTTGCCACTTTTTCGGTGTCTGTTGAAAGTGAATTGATGACTTCTACTACTTCCACATCTCAGTAATTCCTAATGAAACTGAGAAACTAATATGCAGTTTATTTGCCGTTTTTAAATATCAGGGGATTACTGTTTGAATGTCATTATTTTGTGTTGGATAAATTCATCATTCTAGTTTTCTTTGGGTTCTTAACCCTCCGTTAGTCGCGCATGGGACTGGCAGTCCCATGAGTTACAATTTTCTCAATTATATTAAAACTATTATAGCTGCAGCGTCGTAACTTTATGACATCTCACAGTAAACTTCTAGAAGCCAGTTGCCTGAGTTTCAAGCAAAGGGATAGTTTTATTTCTCAGAAAATTTGCAAAGAGTGCGTTAGGTACCTGCTTTGGGACTGATAGTCCCAGCGCGACTGCCTACGACTCACTTTTGTTGCGTACATTGAACAAGCGTCTCAGTACCGCTTCGGTGTTTGTAGGTTATTTTTCCTTGTTCATTTGTTACTGCGCCGTGTATTTTTGAAACAAAGTGCATAATTATGGACACAAAGCGTTATAATTTTGATAACCCCGCTGACGTGGAAGAACTGAATCGTTTAGCTTTCAACCTGGGACGAGCCGACGAGCGGTCAAGAGAAAACGTTGCGAACCTTGTTGTAACGAATCTAAAAAGGACGCCAGAACAACCTATACATGTCAAAAAGTGTGATACCTATATATGTTTGAAAAATAATGTCCAAGTAATATGTAAAAATTGCTTTGAAAATATAACTGAAGAGGAAACAGCTGATGGTGAATCTGAATAAATCAAACTACAATAAAATTTGATGCCATTTATTACCTACTTGCTTTTCTGTTCCCTAAATATTTTCTCGTGAATTGTGTGAAAGCGTATCCACAAATACTACTATAAGAGGTATAAATGTAAAAAATGATTCATAAACAATAAAAACACTAGTTATTAAACACAATAAAATTATAATGCAATTGCAAATGCAATTTAACTCGCTTTAGTAATAAAGTAATTTACCAAAAACATTTTTAACCAAAATAATTCATATGACCAAAAATTAGTCTACTTTTTTGATATGGGACTGGCAGTCCCAGCGCGACTAACGACGTTACATATGGTGGCGCGCCTAACGGAGGGTTAAGCTACCAGAATATGAAAAAATGAGAATTGATATTGGAATCTATACAGTGTAGAAGCGCAAATTTTCAATCTACCCCGATGAGTTGCTGCGATAAATCAAAAACAGTTCCTTCAATGGAACAATTGGTCCGCAAATTTTCCTGTAACTCAAATTTGCCTTCGAAACAATACAAGAACTATCATTCATCAAAATACTTATCGTTGACGTTTCGGAAACCAATACGTTTTCGTTTTCAAAACTCTCACTAATATTCTGTCCTAGTTTTGTTTTTAGGTTCGTTTTTTGTAAATGTTGAAACTTCGAGTTTCGACATACTCTTCTCTTTTTTCAGATTGTGTTAGGTTGAGGACCCAAAAAAACTAGAATCAGAGGATTGTTTCATACGAAGTCCAAAAAGTCCTGCAAAATATCGAGTTGCTAAAATTGACATACACGATCCGATTACCAGCTCAATTGAAGATCTCACATTCAGTTCAAAAATGAAAGAGTCGCTCTCTAGTATTCAGTAAAGAATTAAAAAATTTGGCGCTTTCCCTATATATATATATATATATATATATATATATATATATATATATATATATATATATATATATATATAGAAATTGATGTTTTCACGGATCTTCGATATGCAAGATGAATTTTCTGGGTTTTTTATCCGTTAGGTATCTTCTGATGTGTTCGACGTTTCGAATTCCATTATGAATTCATTCTCAAGAACTGTGAGACGAATATCTGTCCATACCGTCCTGGTCAATCACTCCCCTTACGAAGCAACCAAGCAAGAGCAAGCAAAGACTTCAATTGTCTGTTCTCCACGGAAACTGGTCTTTATAATGATTCTCTCCAGTTATTATCCGACTAGGTCCGATATTTTTGATGATTATATCGTCAGCCGCTCTCTAAGGTTGTATCCTGCCCATCCAGGTATTATGTAGAAATTGATGTTTTCACGGATCTTCGATATGCAAGATGAATTTTCTGGGTTTTTTATCCGTTAGGTATCTTCTGATGTGTTCGACGTTTCGAATTCCATTTTGAATTCATTCTCAAGAACTGTGAGACGAATATCTGTCCATACCGTCCTGGTCAATCACTCCCCTTACGAAGCAACCAAGCAAGAGCAAGCAAAGACTTCAATTGTCTGTTCTCCACGGAAACTGGTCTTTATAATGATTCTCTCCAGTTATTATCCGACTAGGTCCGATATTTTTGATGATTATATCGTCAGCCGCTCTCTAAGGTTGTATCCTGCCCATCCAGGTATTATGTAGAAATTGATGTTTTCACGGATCTTCGATATGCAAGATGAATTTTCTGGGTTTTTTATCCGTTAGGTATCTTCTGATGTGTTCGACGTTTCGAATTCCATTTTGAATTCATTCTCAAGAACTGTGAGACGAATATCTGTCCATACCGTCCTGGTCAATCACTCCCCTTACGAAGCAACCAAGCAAGAGCAAGCAAAGACTTCAATTGTCTGTTCTCCACGGAAACTGGTCTTTATAATGATTCTCTCCAGTTATTATCCGACTAGGTCCGATATTTTTGATGATTATATCGTCAGCCGCTCTCTAAGGTTGTATCCTGCCCATCCAGGTATTATGTAGAAATTGATGTTTTCACGGATCTTCGATATGCAAGATGAATTTTCTGGGTTTTTTATCCGTTAGGTATCTTCTGATGTGTTCGACGTTTCGAATTCCATTTTGAATTCATTCATCAAATCATCAAAAATATCGGACCTAGTCGGATAATAACTGGAGAGAATCATTATAAAGACCAGTTTCCGTGGAGAACAGACAATTGAAGTCTTTGCTTGCTCTTGCTTGGTTGCTTCGTAAGGGGAGTGATTGACCAGGACGGTATGGACAGATATTCGTCTCACAGTTCTTGAGAATGAATTCAAAATGGAATTCGAAACGTCGAACACATCAGAAGATACCTAACGGATAAAAAACCCAGAAAATTCATCTTGCATATCGAAGATCCGTGAAAACATCAATTTCTACATAATACCTGGATGGGCAGGATACAACCTTAGAGAGCGGCTGACGATATAATCATCAAAAATATCGGACCTAGTCGGATAATAACTGGAGAGAATCATTATAAAGACCAGTTTCCGTGGAGAACAGACAATTGAAGTCTTTGCTTGCTCTTGCTTGGTTGCTTCGTAAGGGGAGTGATTGACCAGGACGGTATGGACAGATATTCGTCTCACAGTTCTTGAGAATGAATTCAAAATGGAATTCGAAACGTCGAACACATCAGAAGATACCTAACGGATAAAAAACCCAGAAAATTCATCTTGCATATCGAAGATCCGTGAAAACATCAATTTCTACATAATACCTGGATGGGCAGGATACAACCTTAGAGAGCGGCTGACGATATAATCATCAGAAAATATCGGACCTAGTCGGATAATAACTGGAGAGAATCATTATAAAGACCAGTTTCCGTGGAGAACAGACAATTGAAGTCTTTGCTTGCTCTTGCTTGGTTGCTTCGTAAGGGGAGTGATTGACCAGGACGGTATGGACAGATATTCGTCTCACAGTTCTTGAGAATGAATTCAAAATGGAATTCGAAACGTCGAACACATCAGAAGATACCTAACGGATAAAAAACCCAGAAAATTCATCTTGCATATCGAAGATCCGTGAAAACATCAATTTCTACATAATACCTGGATGGGCAGGATACAACCTTAGAGAGCGGCTGACGATATAATCATCAAAAATATCGGACCTAGTCGGATAATAACTGGAGAGAATCATTATAAAGACCAGTTTCCGTGGAGAACAGACAATTGAAGTCTTTGCTTGCTCTTGCTTGGTTGCTTCGTAAGGGGAGTGATTGACCAGGACGGTATGGACAGATATTCGTCTCACAGTTCTTGAGAATGAATTCAAAATGGAATTCGAAACGTCGAACACATCAGAAGATACCTAACGGATAAAAAAACCCAGAAAATTCATCTTGCATATCGAAGATCCGTGAAAACATCAATTTCTACATAATACCTGGATGGGCAGGATACAACCTTAGAGAGCGGCTGACGATATAATCATCAAAAATATCGGACCTAGTCGGATAATAACTGGAGAGAATCATTATAAAGACCAGTTTCCGTGGAGAACAGACAATTGAAGTCTTTGCTTGCTCTTGCTTGGTTGCTTCGTAAGGGGAGTGATTGACCAGGACGGTATGGACAGATATTCGTCTCACAGTTCTTGAGAATGAATTCAAAATGGAATTCGAAACGTCGAACACATCAGAAGATACCTAACGGATAAAAAACCCAGAAAATTCATCTTGCATATCGAAGATCCGTGAAAACATCAATTTCTACATAATACCTGGATGGGCAGGATACAACCTTAGAGAGCGGCTGACGATATAATCATCAAAAATATCGGACCTAGTCGGATAATAACTGGAGAGAATCATTATAAAGACCAGTTTCCGTGGAGAACAGACAATTGAAGTCTTTGCTTGCTCTTGCTTGGTTGCTTCGTAAGGGGAGTGATTGACCAGGACGGTATGGACAGATATTCGTCTCACAGTTCTTGAGAATGAATTCAAAATGGAATTCGAAACGTCGAACACATCAGAAGATACCTAACGGATAAAAAACCCAGAAAATTCATCTTGCATATCGAAGATCCGTGAAAACATCAATTTCTACATAATACCTGGATGGGCAGGATACAACCTTAGAGAGCGGCTGACGATATAATCATCAAAAATATCGGACCTAGTCGGATAATAACTGGAGAGAATCATTATAAATACCAGTTTCCGTGGAGAACAGACAATTGAAGTCTTTGCTTGCTCTTGCTTGGTTGCTTCGTAAGGGGAGTGATTGACCAGGACGGTATGGACAGATATTCGTCTCACAGTTCTTGAGAATGAATTCAAAATGGAATTCGAAACGTCGAACACATCAGAAAATACCTAACGGATAAAAAAACCCAGAAAATTCATCTTGCATATCGAAGATCCGTGAAAACATCAATTTCTACATAATACCTGGATGGGCAGGATACAACCTTAGAGAGCGGCTGACGATATAATCATCAAAAATATCGGACCTAGTCGGATAATAACTGGAGAGAATCATTATAAATACCAGTTTCCGTGGAGAACAGACAATTGAAGTCTTTGCTTGCTCTTGCTTGGTTGCTTCGTAAGGGGAGTGATTGACCAGGACGGTATGGACAGATATTCGTCTCACAGTTCTTGAGAATGAATTCAAAATGGAATTCGAAACGTCGAACACATCAGAAGATACCTAACGGATAAAAAACCCAGAAAATTCATCTTGCATATCGAAGATCCGTGAAAACATCAATTTCTACATAATACCTGGATGGGCAGGATACAACCTTAGAGAGCGGCTGACGATATAATCATCAAAAATATCGGACCTAGTCGGATAATAACTGGAGAGAATCATTATAAATACCAGTTTCCGTGGAGAACAGACAATTGAAGTCTTTGCTTGCTCTTGCTTGGTTGCTTCGTAAGGGGAGTGATTGACCAGGACGGTATGGACAGATATTCGTCTCACAGTTCTTGAGAATGAATTCAAAATGGAATTCGAAACGTCGAACACATCAGAAGATACCTAACGGATAAAAAACCCAGAAAATTCATCTTGCATATCGAAGATCCGTGAAAACATCAATTTCTACATAATACCTGGATGGGCAGGATACAACCTTAGAGAGCGGCTGACGATATAATCATCAAAAATATCGGACCTAGTCGGATAATAACTGGAGAGAATCATTATAAAGACCAGTTTCCGTGGAGAACAGACAATTGAAGTCTTTGCTTGCTCTTGCTTGGTTGCTTCGTAAGGGGAGTGATTGACCAGGACGGTATGGACAGATATTCGTCTCACAGTTCTTGAGAATGAATTCAAAATGGAATTCGAAACGTCGAACACATCAGAAGATACCTAACGGATAAAAAACCCAGAAAATTCATCTTGCATATCGAAGATCCGTGAAAACATCAATTTCTACATAATACCTGGATGGGCAGGATACAACCTTAGAGAGCGGCTGACGATATAATCATCAAAAATATCGGACCTAGTCGGATAATAACTGGAGAGAATCATTATAAATACCAGTTTCCGTGGAGAACAGACAATTGAAGTCTTTGCTTGCTCTTGCTTGGTTGCTTCGTAAGGGGAGTGATTGACCAGGACGGTATGGACAGATATTCGTCTCACAGTTCTTGAGAATGAATTCAAAATGGAATTCGAAACGTCGAACACATCAGAAGATACCTAACGGATAAAAAACCCAGAAAATTCATCTTGCATATCGAAGATCCGTGAAAACATCAATTTCTACATAATACCTGGATGGGCAGGATACAACCTTAGAGAGCGGCTGACGATATAATCATCAAAAATATCGGACCTAGTCGGATAATAACTGGAGAGAATCATTATAAAGACCAGTTTCCGTGGAGAACAGACAATTGAAGTCTTTGCTTGCTCTTGCTTGGTTGCTTCGTAAGGGGAGTGATTGACCAGGACGGTATGGACAGATATTCGTC
The DNA here is from genome assembly GCA_032362365.1 of Zygogramma bicolorata. NCBI lineage: Eukaryota > Metazoa > Arthropoda > Insecta > Coleoptera > Chrysomelidae > Zygogramma > Zygogramma bicolorata. The sequence continues at coordinate 505,886 of JAVJAQ010000143.1, forward strand.
TCACAGTTCTTGAGAATGAATTCAAAATGGAATTCGAAACGTCGAACACATCAGAAGATACCTAACGGATAAAAAACCCAGAAAATTCATCTTGCATATCGAAGATCCGTGAAAACATCAATTTCTACATAATACCTGGATGGGCAGGATACAACCTTAGAGAGCGGCTGACGATATAATCATCAAAAATATCGGACCTAGTCGGATAATAACTGGAGAGAATCATTATAAAGACCAGTTTCCGTGGAGAACAGACAATTGAAGTCTTTGCTTGCTCTTGCTTGGTTGCTTCGTAAGGGGAGTGATTGACCAGGACGGTATGGACAGATATTCGTCTCACAGTTCTTGAGAATGAATTCAAAATGGAATTCGAAACGTCGAACACATCAGAAGATACCTAACGGATAAAAAAACCCAGAAAATTCATCTTGCATATCGAAGATCCGTGAAAACATCAATTTCTACATAATACCTGGATGGGCAGGATACAACCTTAGAGAGCGGCTGACGATATAATCATCAAAAATATCGGACCTAGTCGGATAATAACTGGAGAGAATCATTATAAAGACCAGTTTCCGTGGAGAACAGACAATTGAAGTCTTTGCTTGCTCTTGCTTGGTTGCTTCGTAAGGGGAGTGATTGACCAGGACGGTATGGACAGATATTCGTCTCACAGTTCTTGAGAATGAATTCAAAATGGAATTCGAAACGTCGAACACATCAGAAGATACCTAACGGATAAAAAACCCAGAAAATTCATCTTGCATATCGAAGATCCGTGAAAACATCAATTTCTACATAATACCTGGATGGGCAGGATACAACCTTGAAGAGCGACTGACGATATAATCATCAAAAATATCGGACCTAGTCGGATAATGACTAGAGAGAATCATTATAAAGACCAGTTTCCGTGGAGAACAGACAATTGAAGTCTTTGCTTGCTCTTGCTTGGTTGCTTCGTAAGGGGAGTGATTGACCAGGACGGTATGGACAGATATTCGTCTCACAGTTCTTGAGAATGAATTCAAAATGGAATTCGAAACGTCGAACACATCAGAAGATACCTAACGGATAAAAAACCCAGAAAATTCATCTTGCATATATATATATGTATATATATATATATATATATATATATAGAAATACGAAATGTTGTTGGGGATGCAGTCAAATTACTGGGCTGTTGTTTAAAGAATACTCTTTGTTATCTGGTCGAGCTTTCGAGAATGTTTATTCCCTTTATCAAGACACCTACAAAATTTCAATCGTTATAAAACAATTGTAAAACATTAAGAAAATGTACTTACTAACGTGATGTTATAGTAAGAAGTCAGACGTAAAATGAGACACAGAAAACTGATACTTCTCCTCATTCGAAAAAGAGTCACACATTGCATTCAACATTACATATATGTATGAAAACTATTATTAATTCAATTTTTGGAAAATTAAAATCACACCAGTTTTTCCAATATTTTGATAATGTTCATTACCATCCTCAGGGAAAAGCTACAAAATTGTTATTTTGAGTTATCCCTTCAAATAATCAGTAATTAGACCTTACTGTATTTGAGGTTAGTCGTATTCAAAAAGTTGGAAAAGTGGTATAACATGTCACAGACGATAGAATATGTTCACAGTTTAATATTGGACTGTGAACATATTTTATCGTCTGTGGCATGTTATACCACTTTACCAACTTTTTGAATACGACTAACCTCAAATACAATAAGGTCTAAATACTGATTATATATATATATATATATATATATATATATATATATATATATATATATATATATATATATATATATATATATATATATGCAGTACTGTTTTCAAGTATTTTGTAGTGTTCTACCTCCAACTATTCAATGAAGATAGGTACATCGAAACATTTCATCTTCACATATGCAACTATTACAATAATGATTTCACCACAATAACAAAAATTTAACCAATTCTTAGTTCCTGTTACAAGATTCGGATTGTTTTTCGAATGTCGGTAACAGTAACAATACATGTTTTCACAATGTTCTCTGAATATTGTTAAAATGCTATTACTTTATGAAACCGCCGGACTGATGTGATCTATAAATAAATCAAAAATATGTACAAATATACATATATATTTTTTTACTAATATTTATATTCTTTATCTCGATTTTTTTGTAACAATATTCTTCTTCGATCAATCAATCCTCAATTTTATTATCGACTAAAAAATCCCTTCGAACCTTTGGTTTGTTTTTTGATTTTCTTACTTGATTTGTATTTTTATCTTTCCGTTCTTAGAAACAGGTCTCAATAGAAAAATAATACCGAAAATGAAAGTCCGATCCATTACCATTCATACAATGTCAACCACATTCAAGCAAACATAATTTCTTGTACAACCGAGAAGTTTAAAACAATATGATACGTTGAAACTTTTCTTAGAGATCGATTACCCTAACACCAAACTCATATTTTTGCACTCGACACGCGTTTTGCTAACAAGGTTAGCATCTTCAGAAGAAAATTGATAGTATCAAAAGTTTCAACTTTCACACCGAAGGTGCCAATCTCATCGTTTATTGTTTAGTATGATACGTCTTTCTCTGAAATGTTAAGATCAATTATATGTTATTCTGGATTGATTGTTCAAATGGTAATATGTTGGGTTAATATTATAGGACTTCCAATGCTGAGCTTTATAATGAGAAAGAAATTGCATGCAATTTTTATTAATTGAGAAACACAGGAATTCTACATTTTCGCATTCGAGATTGTGTCCAATATAATTACAAAAATACTTTGTTGAGAAATGACCATTGTTCTCAACATAAAATTATAATTGATAATAGTTACCAGTTAATTACATATCAGTGATTTTTTGTTATTACGTAAGCAAATTAAAACAGCTAATGGTATATAATGAATCACGGAAGTTTTTATTAATTAAATTAATTAATTTCCATGTTTTTGAACAATTATAGATAGTAAAACATTTATTGCATGGCGAAGGTCAGAAAGAATACAACTAAATATACAATTTTTCACGTTGAAGTGGTACATGAACAATAAGAGGCCACAAAACTGAATACGGAGCGATTTGAGGAATGAAAATGACAATTCAATTCCTTGTATCCCAGAGAGCAAAAAGAGCATTCCTGAGAAATAAGCGTACGTCTATTATCTTCTTTAATTTAATTAAAACATAAAATAACCATAAGCTTACGTTGATGAAATAATTCGCACACGTCACATTCTTCTCTCGACCGACAATGTCATTAAAATAAAACATAAGCAGTAATTTATTGCTGTTTCAAATAAAGTCACCGCAGTTTTTCATGTCATTGGAGTTCCTCGAAAAGGAACTTTTGGAATATCGGACAGGAAAATTCCGAAATCTTGTCCACGTAAATGCAACTTTTTCTGAAAATGAGGCGTACAAGAGAAATAGGAATGGGCAGATATCCCATCGAAAAAACACCTACTTCCGTGGCTAATACAATGACAGGCATCCATACATGAGTCAAAATCTCGTCTGCGGTAATATTGAAAAAAACTCAGTTTTGCAGATGAATCTTGTGGGTGAGCATCACCAGAAATTCCTTCGATATGAGTAAAAAAGTTTGAATACCAGTTCCGGAGTATACGTAATACAAACCGAACTTATCTCTCATAATGTAATGTAATTCACGGCAAAGTTAACACCAATTGATCATCACTACAATACAAGATTATGTCAAAAAACATCTAGGATCCCTAGAGTAACAACAACGCGAAGCCAAAGGTTTCTTACATACTTGTGACCAATAATTTATGCAGAAATATCTACTGCTATCGTGTCAATCAACATAAAAAATAGAATAAGATTCAAAAAAGAACTGAAAGGGTGAAAATACCACTGAGAGAAGTGAATGATTTGTTGAATCGAAAAAAAATGAAGTAACACCTAAAGTGCGAAATAGTCAAAAATAATGAACTTACGTATACACGGGTATAACAGTATTCTTTGTCTATTTTTTAAAAGTTGACACTAAATGTTCCATCCGAATTTTTTTATAGTTCCTATCTGTAATCTAGTTAAAGTTTTTTTCACTGACATTTTAATTTTCACTCACACTCATTTACCAAACATTTCGTTAAGATTCGCCAATGAGTTGCGCTTCGTGGAATCTAAAACCTTTCTGTACAAGGTGTTACCTTTTAGATTGGTTGACAATTCATTTTGCACGACCACTTGTGATATTATCCACCCAGTACACATGTGTGAATGTAAATTCGAATGACTACAATGTATAGATGATCTGATTCCTAACTTAAAGATCTCTATATCATCTAAGAAAAATTTTACTCCTCCACGCACGAAGCTCAGCCTCTTGTGGATCCCCTCTATTTATCATAATATTGTACTAACAGCTGCTGGTGAATACATAAATAATCTAAATGGTCACCTTTGCTCATCATAGAGATGATTAGATTGTTGGGAAGCTAGCCTATGGCCTGATTTCAGATCTATTGTGATTCTCTTTGGTTATTGGAGCTCAGTGTCTAGCTTGATCTCTTCAATGAGACTCCATAGCCTTGACACTGAGCACTTCATATAGCTAGTAGCCTCTGGTTTCTCTTCTCCTCATCTCGTGTAGCTACCCTCACTTCAGTCCCATTTTTCTCTTTTTCGTATCGTGCTCCCAACCACATATTTTGAACCATTGAATGTTTTGTGACAGATTCTGTGTAATCTGTTATGAACTCACTAGGAGCAGGTTTGTTGAATGTCCAGACGGTTCTCGTTCGTTGTGGTCATTTGCTAAAGCTATCGTCAAAAATTTCACTTTCAGTTCATTTCCTCCTTCATTGTAAGAAGATGCATCACAAGCCACCTTTGCCCAACAGAAAGCAAAAATACTTGCATATATGTTTGGTGGAGATTCTACTCTGGACTCATCAGGAAAAGATCTCATGAATATCACGCCTGTCGACAATCATATGCCTGAAATAATTTTTCACCAACAAAATAAAAGAAATATTCAAACGGACTGAAGACGAATGAGGCTTGCGGATCTGATGGAATCCCAGAAATTGTTCTTAAAGTGTGTGCCCCCAAATTAACACCAGTACTTTGTAAATTATTCAACCTCTCGAATAACTTGGGGGTTTTTCCTAAGTTCTGGAGAACAGCAAGAGATCAGCCAGTTCCTAGAAGAGGAAAGAAAACATCACCTTGATTTTATATGTCAATTCCATTGCTTTCTCATCATTACCAAAGTCATATAAAAATCAATCAATATGAAGCTTTTCGAATATACAGAGAAATCAGGAATAATCAATGATCGACCAGACGGAATTTGCCATCAAAAATCAACCAGTGACTTATTGGCGTATGTTTCTCATATATGGCAGCATTGCATCGAAAAATTCGGAGAAACGTTAGCTGTTGCACTCGACATGTCAAAAGCGTTTGCTCGAGTTTGTCATCAGGGTCTCCTTTCTAAACCACCGTCTTATGGTTTGCCTCCTCAGTTGTGCTCTTAGTTGAAGAGTTTTTTGTCTATAGGATGTAGATGTGGTTGTTGATGGAGTATCTTCTCCCAATAACGGCAGGTGTTTCACAAGGTTCAGTTCTGGCGCCCACTTCATTTCAGCTTCATATGAATGATTTGCTGGGAAGAACATCTTGTTCAGTACATTGTCCTGCACGAGAAACAAAAAGTCAGAGAAACATTCATATCAATAGGCATGTCTTTTCTCAAAGAAAGCTAATCTATCATTACTTATGTAGTAATCAGATGTCGGGAGTAACTTTCTATCTCAATTCTAGTAATGATTTCTCATGAGAAAACCATGCGAGATCCATCGCTAATGGAGCTTTGATTTCTAATTCGTGCGAAGAAATTATTCACTTCTCTAATAACCTACAAGACTCAGGTCTCAGAATGTAGTTCTCATGTATGGAGATCGGCACCAAAACTTCCATTGAAGCTTCTTGACTATATTCAGAGGAAGGCAGACCGTCTTGTTAGTGATTCTCCGCTCACAGACTCGGTCAATACGTTGAAGCACCGTAGAAGTGTCGGAGACTTGTCTCTATTCTATAGATATTTTCACGGTCGGCGCTCTTCTGAATTGTCCCATCTTTGGCAGTTTATACACGGATGACCTGACGAGTACAGAATTCCCACTCCATTCTTATGAATTTGAGGACCTGTCGAACCTCTCTTGCTCAGGGATCCTTTTTCAACAGAACAGCTGAATTTTGGGAACCGAGAGAGGTTATTCCTGAGGCTTGAAAAATTCGAAAATTCTAAGTGAATGCTAATTCGTATCTTCTGTCCGTGCGGTGTTCTCTGAACATTACAGGTCTCCCTTTTCGTCTGAATCTGCACACATAAAAATAGCCAATGACTTACCTACCAATCCAGCATTGAAATGTCAACAGATTTCAATAATTTTATTTTGAATCAGAAAATCTGAAAATCATTTCCGATTTCGATTCGAAGGTAATTCAGAATTCGAACCTGTCAATCAGATAGTAAAAAGAAAGGGGATGATGAGGAAAGGAAAAACGAAGGGGGTTTCGTGAGTTACGAACCATATCATCTACAATTTCACCAATCCCCTCAAATATACCTAATTCTAGAGTATTATCGAATGCTTTTCAGTTTTTGGATAACAAGATATGTAAAACTTGATATCGTACTTCATATGATATCAAAAGTTTGCACGAGAAGAAGGTCACTGGCAACCGATGTTTGTATTAAAATTGGGTTAAGGACGTGAAATAATTTTTTGGGTTCTCTGTTTCCTGAAATTGAAGAAGATGAAGCTATGAATTGTGATTTTTTCCATCTTGAAATCAGTGTTCTGGAATTTTGAGTTACGCGGAAATGAAAATTACAGACCGCGGCCTTCAAGCCCGAAAATCTTGTGATGTATCAACACCGACTGCAAAAGCCTACATTGCTTTATCAGAAAACTATGAATTTTTATAGTTTCTGTTTTTGGGGCGAATTGGTATATTTGCCCCGAAACGTAACTGTCAGTTATTACGAATCGTATTTCTAATGAATTTGGAGATTGAGTTGAAAAAATATATCGACAAAGAATTTATGCCCAGCATATGTGTTAACCATTTGTATACGCATAGAACCTACTATGGGTGTGTCTGAATTTTTGGTGAGCTATATGAATGTGGAGGTTTGCTATGATATGGTGTTAACTGTTTTTTGTGTTAAACGGACATGAAGAGACTCCTACTTAATCTGGCATATAGATCAATGTTTGACTCGAATTCTGAAAAGGAAAGTTGAACTGGAGAGATTCAGTGCGAAGAAGGTTGTGTCAAAATTAACATTTGGTAGAACTCTTGATGAATCACTCAAGCCTGTGTCACACTTTTAGAGTACACACCAAAACTCGATTGTTATAACAAAATTCACAAAACACTTGAAAAGGGAATCAGACTAGCTCCGAAACGTCGCCAAGGAGAAGTATATGCAATATTTAATTTATTTTTTAATTCAATCTTCAAATTCTCAAAGAAACTGAGTATATGTACCTGACAGAATAGTTAGTCAAATTTCTTTCAATGATATTGTTGTAACTAATCAGGTCAAATATACCAGAAAACAGATGATATAGGAATTTAAAGCCCATAAAATGGATATCCCGATATCCCCAATGAGAAGCAACATGATTTTTTGAATATTTCTAATTGCAGAATTTTCAGAAAATGGAAATAGCTACACATTCAATCAGGAGTTTTGAAGTATGTAGAAACTCTGAAACATGTGTGGTAGTTTTGTAACCAAGTGAAAATCTTAGAATTTTCTTCGTTACTATTTCTAATATTGGTTTCCATTGAAAAAGTATGTGAATTTAACCTGTCCATGTAATCCCCCTCTCCCAGTGCTCTTTCATTTCTCAATATATGTATTCACATCTTTGAATAACTGTGAGAAAATCATCGAAATATTTTTTCAAGATATCCATTTTCATTGTAGGTTCGCCTTCACTCAAATGCAAATGTATATTCTATCATCGAATAGAACTATTTTATATCCTGAAAATTAATCTAGTGTTTTCGAAAAATATTGATGTATATTTCATTCGCATTTTGTTTTATTTTATTCGAAAGAGTCGAGTAGTATTTTTTCGTTTCGAGTATCTGATTATTCAACCTAAATGAGTTGAGGTACGTACATTGATTACACTGATGCGATACGACGTAAAGCTCGATATTCCCAAACAGGAAGTTGTTGTTGAGTAAAGGCTGGTTGGAAATTTCAACTTCCGTCTGTGTAATTGATGACTGCCTAAACGTTTGTGTGCATTTTTCATTTCTAACAGCTAAAAGCAATGATGTCGAACCGATAATTTTATAGCGATTCATTGGAAAATATAGATTGAAATGGATCTGAAACAACTAGGGTGTTGAATGCTTTCGTGCTAGTTATTTTATGGATATGGTGATTCATTTTATTTCCGGAGAAATATTCCACCATGCAATATTTCATTCGAGCAGAGTAATCTTGAATTGTTACGTATAAAATTCTGAAGGTAGCTATATATCACAATTGGAGACTCCTACTCAACGGAATAGATATAGAGCATGCAGAAAGCAGCTTTCACAAGCTGCTTCTCGAAACAAGTGAAATTTCCCTTTTTTTTTTGTTGTCAGCTCAGATTCTTTCCAACAATTTGTTTTTCAGATTTTGTCCTCAAACCGCACCGTGTGGAAAAGCTGCAGAACTGATTGGTGGAAAATTGTTCACTTATGTTGTAATCTCTACATTATCAAACAATGGAAGAGTTATTCACATATAAACTTCAAGTATGGAATACATTGAAAACGCAAAGTTGTCCTCAAAGGTTGTACATTGTGGAGATTGCAGTTCAGAATTTGAAGACAAGTTTGTGATAGGATCATATCTTTCGGAAATAAATCACAATATTGACTTACAACAAATTGAGATATCATATAATAATAGTGAATTTGGTCACACCTTTGGCAATAACAACAAGGATGACCCGAGTGTGGAATTCCACCCCCTTTGTTGTGAGCGTGGAGACATGTCATACCTCTCTCGCTCAAGGATCTTTTTTCAATAGCTGAACTTAGGGGCTCCTTACCGAATGAGGTTTTTCCTGAGGCTCACAAACTCCTTTTCCATGATTCACGAGGTGTTTTTTAACATAACAGGGCTTTCCTTTCGTGTGAATCTGTATATAAACAAAACACCAATAGACAAACATGTTAATAGCAATAATTCAAAGAAATCTAGGATGTGACCGGGTCCTCATATTTATTATTTGCTTTTTTAATTGGTAAAGTAGATCATCTTCGAATATTCTCTCAGTAAAAAAAATTAGCAATAGAGTGTAAATCACGAGATTATTTCACCACTGAAATGGACCCCTTCAGAATGGGAAAAAATGGAGAAGCAGCCGTCACGGCGAAATATGCAACTGTCTATCAAATAATTAAATTATAGATATTTTTACTTTGTCATTGTAATAATAGAGATAAGCTCATAAGATGTTCAGTTTTATCTAGATGGAACTGAAAATTGGGCCGAAATCTGATTTGAATGGATACTGCAAAACAACTATCCAAAGAAAACTCGTATCCATTCTGAAATTTAGCGCATAGAAATGATGATCAATGTGCTATCATCCATCATCAAGCATAACGAAGTCAGTGATCAAAACAACGGTATTAATAATTGCGTTTCGGATGTAAATCTCCTAACGCGATTAGCGCCCAGAACAGTATAATTACATTAACGTCTTATAATTTTATGTTTTTATCGTTATATATTTTATAGCACTCTGAATGACAGAAAAACAAGAATCCCGTAGTGGCGGTCCTCTACAGGATTCGCCAGCAGTACTTAACAACATGCGTGATCTGGGTATGCAGGTGTCAGGTAAACGAGTTCGGCCATCTCGACCCATTTATGAACGGTGATTATAACTATGAAAATATTTTCGGGTTTAATTAGGTTCTAGTGGTCGATGACTGAAGAGTATTAAGATAAACAAAGTTTGCTAAGGTAGCGGAGTATAAAACGTCGATTTTTCTGAATTCGTTACGATCGTACTAGTCCAATTTTGTGTCTGGCTTTATCTGTGCGAGATCGGACTAAGTACCTGGATGACTACGATGGCGTATTGGTGTCACCGTAAAAATAAAGAATGTATCAATTTTTTCTATCACCCTGAATTCTTGTGAAGGGGAAATTTCCTTCCGCAAATGATAATTCAATGGCAATATATGTTTATTTTCATAGTATAAAAATATAACAAAAAATGAGGATCAGACATTGGACATGTGTTCTAAAGATGTATGAATATACTGTTTGGTCATTTGTTATCGATGACTACATATTCATTTGTCCACTCGATTTTCCCATGAAAATAATTGTTGTCGATGAATGCAATTATTTCAATTCTTCAACTGATTGTTCTTGTCATGAGTACGAAGGTAATTGTCTTGTTTTTCAAACATTTCCGTACGGGAAAATGAAATAAAAATATCTGTATCGAACATTGAAACTGATTAAAGGTTTTTAAGTTTTTGCCTTGTTTTCGACAAGATCGCGCTTCGAGTCCAGTGAATAAACTAATTGTCGAATGCCTCAGTAAATAAAGATACTGAGAGCGGTGGCCAGTTTTTGAGTAACATAGCGAGCATAATTCTCAGTAGCAGTTCTCTCTCTTCGCCAGAGAAATTTATTTTATTGTTGAGTCGAATGAATAACGAGTAATGACTTGGCAAAAAAAGTTAATTGAATTATATTCAATATAATTCAAATGATAATGGCGAGTCACGTTAATAGAAAGCGTACTAAGTTAGATTCTTCTTTGATTATGGTTGGAACTGTTATAAACGGAGAGAGCTTGCTCACAATGCAAACAGTTTTTTCAACTTTTCGAATCCATATTGTACGAAAATACGTTATCGAATATTCCCAATAGTTTGATATAGTTTAATAATCTCTACTAGTAAATTATAATCTAGCTGAGGACCCCAACAGATTATTTTTTCGTCATAGTCGTTCATTTCTCTATGATTTATGGAGTGCAGATCGAAACCGTATTCATTTTATTTTCTTCAATATCTTATCAATTTATTATGGACCAAAAAATTGATTGATGTCCTGGAATTTTGTGAACAAATTGAACCGATATAATGTTTAGTTATGCCAAAATCACTAGGCACTGTTCGCTCTTTGTAGCTTGGGGTTCTCTTTTGGTGGTCGTGTTACTTCCGCTAATAATGTTTTCACTAAACAAGAGTTTTTCAGAATGAATGTGAAGAGATTTATAAAAACAAGATTGTTGTGTGATGCAAAGTTGTTGCTAAAGCTTATTATTCAGTTGAGTTACCTTCTTAATTTCCTGAAATTACTTGAATTATTTGAGTTATGGTTGGGTTAACTCAAATCATTCAGAAAATGTTCAACTTGGCTGTGCTATGGCTGTGTGGCCGGTTTCATTCGCACACTTCAATTCATATGCTAGGAATCACACATTGAAAGGAAATGCCTCCTCAATCCACAGCTTGTGCAAGTTTAGACTCTACTAGGGGGCATCAGTTGCTAAACGAAAAAACCCATCTATATGTCTTTATTTTTGAGTTAATACGAAAGAAAAATACGGAAATGTTCAAAAAAAATTGTGAGAATTGGGGAAAAGGAGACGGAGATGAAGGTTCCAGAGCAGGACGGTGCACTTGAACGAAACAAATTCAGAGAAAGAACGTACTCAAATGTCAAACTCAATAGAACTGATGACGGTGCGCTGACTGGTAGTATTTCAGAAGAGCGACGTCAGTAAAATCATTTATGCAAGAATAATAATGGCAGATTACCGTGTTATTTCAGTAGTATCACAAAGGAATCAATACGCTAATTATACTGAATAGATTTTTAGTTTCACAGATCATTACAGATCTCTTAACTTTTACTATGATAGGTACTTCAACTGAAATACATGAGATGGTAAATTCATCAATGATGAAATAAAAGTAGGCTCTCTTGAGAACCATTATTATACTGTAGTTCTTATTATATTCAAAAATATTATTGATGAATAAATAATATGTTGGCCCAGTTAGCTGGAGTCACGAGAAGATTCAAGTATAGTTAGTTCATCGACAAACTGACTAATTCACGATACTCATGTATCACAGAGTTACTCTCCGGGAACGGCGTCGATAGATATTGAAGTATGAGTTGGAGAATGTGGAAAATCTGAAGATGAAATATTGACGTTGGGCACAGTTCAGCTGAAATAGTTTCAAGTACCGAAAATATCCTATTTCAGCCGGAGTAGTCTCTAATTTTGTTTTTTCAAATTGAACATCCTTATTTCATTGCAGATTCGTATCTACACCATTGATGTACTTTTTCATCTATTTCGACTAAGTTTTGACTTATTTGCTCATTTGGAGCAAATGCAAATTCTGTTATAAAGCTGTCACGAGAATATCAGTCAAACATTCATACAGGAATTCCGAAAAAACTATCGAAATGTGATGTTCAAAAATTAGCTATAAGTCATTTTTTCAATAAACCCTCTTTTAATTATTGTGTCACAATCGACATGAAGAATAATGATCAAATACTTCTCTATACCTATACCATAGTTTTCATTTTATTCTACTTCAATAATAACTTTCCATGACTAAATAAAAGTTTGTTGCACAATGTGAGCTTTGGAATGTTCAATTATCAATCATGCATTTCAGAAGCACATGGATGAATTTGCCGCTGAATAAAATAGCTAGGCGAAGTCAAAAAGTTTATAACTTTCTATTTCACAGCATGAACATACATACAGTTCTTTGCAAAAAATCATGTACTTTTTGAAATGCTCCAACAACGTAGATTGGATTCAATGAAACAAGTCTCTGTATTGCATAAAGGGAGAAATGAGACATTTTTCAAAACCCCTCAACGAAAAATGCTCATAAGTGGATGCTTTCGAAGAATCGAACTTCGAACTTTGGAACATGCAGGCTTTTTGACAGGTCTGAAGAATAACACAATTGAACATACATATAATTTTGGTTTTCAATTGGGGGGATTTGTGGACACTCTGTATTGTTCTAAATTGTTCGTTTCCGTTAACCAGCTGACGAACGTCAGCCCTCAGAAGTTGAAACTTGTGCGAGCAAAGAATTAGCGAGGTCTTACCTTTTAACGCGCGATTACCCAGCACGGTCTTCCGCTTGAAAGGCTAACCTCTGAACTACTAAGAACTACTCGATTATTTTGGACCATTACTGCTTCAATATCATAGTGGAAACTTTTGAAAACGAAGAAATATATAATCGTATGAAAAATTGAGCGCATGTACAATATTTTATATCAAATGTGGCCGATTTTGGAAATTATCCAAGACAAGTGAAAAGTGTGTGATATAAAACAGATTCATAATTCTATCTATTATATGAATCTGCAATAAAATGCGAGGTGCTTCATTTGAGAAAACAAATTTATGGTTTAATCGGAAGGGTTCGTAACTTGAAACTATCTCAGCTGAACTGTGCCCAACATCATTCTTATACTGCCAGACTTTCAGAATGTCTCAAGATCTATCGAATTGTTTTTGTAGAGATAATTACCCTAACACAAAGCTGATATACGTCGAACTCGACGCGCTTTTCGCTTACAAGGTTAGCATCTTCAGGAGAAGAAAACCTAAAGGATTCAATCTCATCGAAAATATCTATCGACACAGTTCCCGGAGGGTCACGCTCCCCTTTAGTGAGCCGTTATTTCATATCTGGGTCCACACTGTAATTATCGGCAAACATTTTGTGGCACTTCTGATATATGTATAACAGTAATCCAAAGTTTTTAAGTTAGTAAATCATGAGATCATCAAACGTGGAAACGAGTAGACGTATTCGAGTCCCCGATCAAATTGAATTTCATTTTGATGCATTACGTATGCATTCACACTTTTCATAAAGCCATAATACCTAATAACTGATATCGGATAACTCATCACTGAGTTAATTATTACACATCACTGTGAGATATGTTTGATTTCCGCACTGACAAACATTTCATACATCAAGACCTAATAGAATTATGATAACTCAGAACATCAATATCATTAAATACTCGTTACATTCCCTTTTTATTGTTGTTGGGAATTGCATTGACTCTTTCCGGAAGATTCATACAGCTTAAATTGTCATTATCTTTTTTATGGAGAATGGTTAACGTAGCAACTTGAAGTTTCACCAGAAACTCATTTTCACATTCATGTCTCATTATTCTGATTTTCAACTATTCAGAACAGTACTTTCTATGATATATTCAGATTGAATTATTCAGGTCGAGTGATTTCTCATCTTTTTCTAAGCAAGTATATATGCTCTGGTTTATACATAATAACGTGGAACCAATGCGAGAAGTAAGTTCATTGCAATATTAGTATATTCTGGAATTGTATTTATTCAAGAATTCATTGTGTTCCTCGTTTACTACAACACTAGATGGAGTTTACCCTGATCAGGGTATCGACAACAGAATACTATTAAATAAATTCAATATATTATCCCTTCAAAACCGAAGAACATATTACTGTATAATTTTCATTTATAAACTGGTGAATAATCTGATTGACTGTCCCGAACTAATCTCCCAACTCAACTTTCATGTTCCACGACTAAACTGCAGAAATGAACTGACATTTATCTACCAAATTCAAGAACAAACATATTACTTTAGTCACCAGTCGTTGCAATGGGCAAACTGTACAATCAACTATGTACAAATCTCGACATTTATCATGAACCTATTGGTCAAGTTAAGAACCATATTAGGAAACTTCTACAATCTAGACAAAATATATGAGCCTACCTATATTGAAGTCGACCACATATGTGATCTTATTACTAATATTATAATACCAGTGAATCATATTTATGTAATATAAATGAAATATGCTTTTGCTTATCAGCTCTATATCTGACTTGTGTGCTGCATGAGAGTTTTCATATAGTTTTTTGCCAAATGTTTCCTTAATTTTTTGTTTATATATATATATATATATATATATATATATATATATATATATATATATATATATATATATATATATATATATATATATATATATATATATATATATATATATATATATATATATATATATATATATATATAAAATTGGGTTTGAAATTGTCAAATGCATGTTAATGATATTTATATGTCTTGTTATTGGGATTTATTCCTGTTTAGACATTCAACTTTTTTCCTTTTTTTTTACTGCATTATTTTAAAGATGGCAGAACAACTGACATTAATGTCTTTATCGAAAGGTAGGTAAGTAATAACTGGAATAAAATGTTATCAGTTACACATTGAAAACAGGCAAGCAAGTGAAAATGCTTCTTGTTAATAGTGAATCATTCAAGTTCTTCCAAAGTTAGGTGAGTCGTGGGGGTACGCCGCAGAGCCGAGGGCGAAATATATCTTCAATAACAAGTTGTTAATGTGTAAGGCTACTTGCACACACACCGATCTTGGACGGCCGATTTTATACCGGTCGTCCAAATTCCAATAGTGAACCACATGTGGGAACGGGACCTGGCACACACGCCGACCGCTGATCGGTGCCGGTAAAATATCGGTTAGCAGCCGTCCACTGCCACTGCATGGCCGGCATTACCGGGAGGTAGTGGCGTACGTAACTAAATACACGCTTGCACACCCACCGATTGTTTACCGGCAATTATACATTTTTTTTCAATAACCTCGTGTCACGACAACAAAGCAACTGATTGTTCGACCGGTAAAAATCCGGCGAGTCTGCAAGCACCCGCTACCGATAAAATATCGGCCGATTTTATACCGGCCGTCCAAAATCGGTGTGTGTGCAAGTAGCCTAAGGCTTGTTCCAGTCATTCCGATTAATTACCAAACCGGCTTGAGTCCCTACCTACCATAGTCTCTATCTTTGAGTCGAGCGACTAACTACTCCGTAATTACGACTACTCGCTCGACAAATTAATATGAATACAATTCTACAACTTGAATATTTCAACAGCTGATTTTTATGGTATTGGTATAAGCTCCTGACACTTCTTTTCGTGATTATGCATAATTAATCAATCACAACAGGAAACATTTGACAAAAAAACTTGATTCGATGATCAAAATATCATTTTCATTTGTACTAAATGGAATTGCAGTTCGTACTTCATTTACCTTCAACTATTCTAGTACTTATTCAATATAACTAATACATTTGCCTCAATGCTAAAGGCATACCATTAGTGGTAATGGATATTCGTGTTACCAATTTTCATGTTTTACAATTATTTAGAATATTGTTAAATGAATCTTGAAATTGTTTACAAATGATTAATTTAATGAAATTCAATTAAATGATTACATTTTATAACAAGATCAGATACTGAACCACGCTGACTAATAATAATTCATTAGATACCAAAGCGGAAAGTTAACGTTTCTCTCAAGATAGAAATATTGATAACAGAGACTGGAAGCCGAAGTGAGCACTTCTCGAGAGAGAGAGAGAGAGAGAGAGAGAGAGAGAGAATTTTACTCTCTGCCAAGTTTGTATAGCTTTTTCTCCATTTGAAATAATTTCATGGAAAGGACAAGACATGAATAATTGCACGATCAATTTCAATACATTTTGTGTTTCAAGTGGGCGTTGGAGAAGGTTCTCATTATTGGTTAATGTCATTCACCTGCGTAGGGGTTAAAAATGTATATACTATGTATATATATTTTGCATTTGATTCAATTTCAATTGTGGCATATCAATAATATTCTACAAATCTGTTATGTCGCGAGGATTGCTGCAAATAGGGACTGTTTGGATTAATCATTGAAGTATTTTCAACAATAAAAATGGATTTGCCCTGATGAACGACATAGTTCGTAGTTAGAAAAATGGCTGATGGAAAGTTAACGTTTCATTTTTAAAAACTGAGTGATGCTTTAGTTCTTGGAGGAGATTTGGGTTGAGGGAGAAAGTGAGTAGCTATATTCTTTTTTTCGGTTCTGAACTAGTGTGTAGCAGCTATAAACACTTCGTAAATTCCGATGGGTGGAATAACGTTTCAAATAAAAGACGAAGAGTTTGGAAATTCTCAAAAGATCTCGGAAAAGTCGTTTCCCACCTCGTCTTCTTCGGAGTGAACTTTCGCTCACTTTCCAACCCAAAAGTAGGTTAGAAATAACTACATTCTATGTTTTGTGAAATAGTATATTATGCAACGATCGTGTAATGATGGTTATTAATATATGAGCATAAACCGGGATACGAAACGAGCCGAAGGTGAGTTTCGTATGGTTTATGCGAGTGTACTAATAACCATTACATGAGAGTTGCATACGCTATTTTATCTACACCCAATAAATAATGAAGAACTAAAAATATTATAATATTAGGTATTTATATTGAACACAATAATAGTAGGTAATCAATCGTATTTCTTTGAAAAATTCTACAGAATTATAATTAATGGTATAACCACGGAAAATACAACAATGAGAAGAAAAAAAATGAAAAAAAGTCTTTGCCGAGGTTTGGTATTGAACCTGGGACGTTTGAGATTGCTGCCCGCGCCGCTGACCACTCGACCATGAAAGCACATTCGACTTGAAAGAAAATAACAACATATCTGTTGCATTTGTCAAATGAAAAATATAATCCTTTCGATTGTATTTTTTTCTTGTCTAAGACATCTGTGGAGGAGTCGCTGGTAATTCTTCTATATCACTGCTATAAGACATTTTCATTCGATTATCGAATATTGACTGAATTCTTCAAAAATTCAATACCTACTGATTTTGACTTGACAAACGTCAAAATGCAAAGCTTGCACATAATGCTTGATTGAAAAATAATGGGTTTCTATTGGTTGAAAATCTGTATCGTAATGAAAATCTGTATCGTAATGGATTTCATTATAAAACGGGTGGTGGGCATATAAGTGTATTATTAGAGTACGGGTGTAGATAATAGTATATTATGCAACGATCGTGTAATGATGGTTATTAATATATGAGCATAAACCGGGATACGAAACGAGCCGAAGGTGAGTTTCGTATGGTTTATGCGAGTGTATTAATAACCATTACATGAGAGTTGCATACGCTATTTTATCTACACCCAATAAATAATGAAGAATTAAAAATATTATAATATTAGGTATTTATATTGAACACAATAATAGTGGGTAATCAATCGTATTTCTTTGAAAAATTCTACAGAATTATAATTAATGATATAACCACCGAAAATACAACAATGAGCAGGAAAAAAAATGAAAAAAAGTCATTGCCGAGGTCTGGAATTGAACCCGGGACGTTTGAGATCACTGCCCGCGCCGCTAACCATTCGGCCATGAAGCACATTTGACTTGAACGAAAATAACAACATATCTGTTGCATTTGTCAAATGAAAAATAATATAATCCTTTCGATTGTATTTTTTTCTTGTCTAAGACATCTGTGGAGGAGTCGCTGGTAATTCTTCTATATCACTGCTATAAGACATTTTCATTCGATTATCGAAAATTGACTGAATTCTTCAAAAATTCAATACCTACTGATTTTGACTTGACAAATGTCAAAATGCAAAGCTTGCACATCATGCTTGATTGAAAAATAATGGGTTTCTATTGGTTGAAAATCTGTATCGTAATGAAAATCTGTATCGTAATGGATTTCATTATAAAACGGGTGGTGGGCATATAAATGTATTATTAGAGTACGGGTGTAGATAAATATAATTATTGAAACTTTACATCTATTTCATATATTATATAGCAACATCCCCTGGAAAAACGAAGAAAAAGTACTCGCGTTTCCACACTAGTAAAGAGTTCGCACCATATGCGAATATTTTTATCTATGAACAGAAGTCGAAATTTGTCTTCGTATTATGATTGTCACGTGATATTCTGGATTTGTCAAGGTTAAAAAATGAAACTTTTTTGTCAATTAAAATGAATTCAATAATTCGAAGTGGAAATATAGAGAATTGTTATTTGGTGGATAGATGTAGAATTCAAAACTGGTAAATTTTTTTTCGCACATTCTGAAGATCAACAGAAAAAAAATTTTTGATAAGCACAATTCAGTTATAAGAGATGAATTCAATAATTCGAAGTGGAAATATAGAGAATTGTTATTTGGTGGATAGATGTAGAATTCAAAACTGGTAAATTTTTTTTCGCACATTCTGAAGATCAACAGAAAAAAATTTTTGGTAAGCACAATTCAGTTATAAGAGAAATTGCTGACTAATTGGACTTGTTCTATCCGAAAATAATTGTTTTCGATTAACGCAGTAACATGTCGAAGTATATAGAAATCTATCCTTCTACACTTGTATAGATCCCAATATTAATACTTATTTCATACACGTTTGAATGTTCATTCGAGTAATGAAAATTATCGATTTCTATATACTTGGTTATTATATCCTCGAGATTTCTTTTCTTGTCATCCTCGAGGTTGCTTTTTCTCTGGATTATGTGCTTTCATATAGAGCCATAAAAGTGAATGTGTTCGAATATCTTAGTGCGCACGCGTTCTCCGAGTTCTTGGGTAATTTTCCTTCGTATGAACCCATGAAACAAAGTGTTGTACTGCCACAAAACGACGTGTTTTCTGAATCTCATGACTGTCGAGCAGTTTGTCAGAATGAAAATAAAAAACAATCACATTCGACCAGTATATCAAGATGTTCAAGAGTATCCAAAAATTGCTCTATTTAAGATTGTTTCCAACAGACTCATTCCCAAAACTCTGTCAATAAAATTACCTTTTTCCTGAAAAGGGTATGTTCAGATAGTATCAGAGACCTTACTTTTTCAACAGTCAGTCATCTCATGATTACCGTTAGGAATAGAATTATCTGCATGTTCCACTTGCCATATCAAATGCGGGTAGGCATTGGCTTGTAGGCTAATTAATATAATTATATTATCTGCGTTCCGGTGAGTGCACCGTTAATGACGCAGTGGTAAAAGTTAAAACCGAATTTCTAACAAAATAGACATAGGTTCACATTATTTCATTTATTTTTCATACTCAGGAAAGGTCAAACTTCGTGATATGTTATTGGCATTGGTACTTGGTGAAAGAATGTTTCAATTTATTTCTTGTGTCAAATAATTTGATCTTCCTGTACCTATTCCCCTTGCAATATGTGGTGGAGAATTTGGCGATTCGAATGTGGAAAAAGTCAAAACACCTGCAAAAAGGTTCCACCAACTTGCAACTAGTTCCCAAGATATTTCCACAAAAATTCCTGTTTTCGAGAAATAAAATTTGAATCATGAGCGCTTCGCTTCAGTCCAATTTGTCACGGGGGTAAATACAGAGAAATCGTTGCGATATTTTCGATTCTGTTGTCATATAATTCTGTATGGATAGTGTATCCTAAATTCCATCATATACCGAACCCTTCCAAGTTGGTTGAAAGTGGGCATCATTTTCCAATACACAAGTTACATGGATTTTTTAAATTTTTGAAAACATATCAGAGCCTGATAAACAAAAGACAGCAGAGGAATCTGATCCGCAGTATTTTAACCAAAACATCCACATGAATTCTAGCTGAAAATGGGTAACAATTTGATTCCTTTCAGTTTGATATTTCCCCGTGTCAACGGCCCAGGGTCGTCTTCCTGATTTTTATGATAGTGCATTTGATATCTCATCAACGTATAGCCCAGTGCTACTGGGTAGGTTGGTGTATTCGATCAAGGGATCTCACTTACCAGGATTAGTTTTTTGGCAACCAACAATTGCCTATCGCATCGAGTCAGCCAGCAAGAATTTGCCGTGACCGCAGATTAAATCAGCAGTGAGAAATTTGAACTGAATATAAGACAGCGCCGTTGATGGCTAGGTCACTAACTGACCATCACTATTACCTCGATTTCATCTCTGTTTAATTCGACAGATGAATATGTCTGTCTTAAAAAATGAAAACGAAAGCATTAGCCTTTCAATTATAGATATCATCACCTTCGTATGCGAAGCATGAGTGTTCTGCTAAGAAATCTAATTCCCCGCCTGGTAATTTCGGACAAAGAGTTAACACATCGACTATTGATTTCAGTAAGCTTGGACCCTAGCTTGGATTCTAGCTTTATTTCTGATCTCCCACGCAAAGTTTTCGGATTTTTTTATATGCAGATTCACACGAAAGGGAAGCCCTGTGATGTTCAAAGAACACCGCGTTTCGAAATATTACCAGAGATCAGTATTTTGATATATATATTAGTTGATATATATTTGTGATAGGTATATTCACGTTATACGAGAAGTCGCTGACTGATAGGAAGTGTTTCATTCTGTTTTTAATTAAAGCACCAACTTTTCGGGGTAGATATTGAATAATCTGCCCTCCTGCACTTGTATAGATTCCTATATCAATTCTCGATTTTTCAGATAGTGGTGGGTTAATAACCCTAAAAACTACGAAGAAAAGAAAATAATACTTTCATGACAAGGTCCATTCAAGTTTCAACAAGAAGTTTTCTCCGGTATCTTCTTTTTTGATGATACGTCAGGAGACGTGAGGTAGACGTAGCGTGTCCGACCGCATTTTCTTACGTCAAATAAAAAGCAATTCAATTTAATTCGAGACCGTTCATTGTTATAGAATATGAAAATCTCGTTTGAGTTGAAATTATATTCAGCAGCCGTGAGCTATCCGATGGCTTATGTGTACCTGTGCCTTCACCGTGAGCAACTTCTCATTTACATTATTACCGTCAAATTAATTTAGCTCCGACATTAGAGATGCAAATTAACTCTGAGTTCAATTTGAACACGAGATAAACATGTCTACGATTATTAATGAAATTAACTAGTTTTGCAGCTTGATCTAATACCTTCAATATTTATGAGTGATGACACTTTATTGCTACAAATAATGAATGAATATTCAAATATGATCGGGATTAGTATAAGAGGATGACCGTCCATCATCAACCTATTAACATTCTTTAATTGATAAGTCGTACGGGGGATTTCTTACATGAATGTTTGCGTCCCACAGTATCCCTATACACACAAGTGACGATGTAGCAAATTATTTAATTTAGTTAAGGTATCAATTGGATTAAGGAATATCGAACTGATTTCCACTGTCTCATTAAGCTGTAGGGTGTATGAATAGCAGGATGAGTTGATAAATAAAATCCAGCACAGTTTTCAGTACAATTCTCTTTCAATTGACCCATGTATTAATCGTGGTATCATCTGAAGAAAATACAATTATCTACTGAGATATTGAAGTTCAGTAGGTACTTATACTTCACACATGGTATGCTTAGAACAAAAGGGAAAAATGTTGGGAACATTTCCTTGAGCCCCACGCGAAAGAGGCATTCGGCAGATTTCAGACTAGTTGTTAAAATATTTTTTGATTACTTTTCGATGCATTCAACAGTTTAGAAATAGCAAAATGTAAAGAAGTATAATTGGGCCAATCCCTCTCAGCCCGCTTTTCAGTTTATTGTTGAGAGTTTAATTGGAATAATTAGTAGTAAACAGACGAAGGACCAAGAAAAAACTTCGCATGTAGTTTCTGCACCTTAGATTGTGCAATTTATAAATGGCCAACCCCAGATCTATTATCAGATTGGTGAATTCTGCAATACGCAAAGATGAACGAAATGAGGCTCCAACCAAACTTAAGTAGCAATATTTGCACAAAGAGTCGGGCCTTGAAAGGCATTACCAAGTGCCAGAGTGATGATATGATGAGTAAATTTGGTAAAGAACTTCTTTCTCTCGTAAACGAGAGAACGAAGATAAGCTTACTCTTCGCCAAGAATCTCATCTGCACCATATGGTGGATCCGATGTAGCAGTGAGGATATGATGGTTCGTAATGTCGTAAGGAATAATGTAAGAACAGAATAAATATTATAGCAAAAATAGATCTCGTAATACTGAGTACTTTCATGAAATGATTTGTCTAGAAAACGAAAAATAAAAAACAGCTTCGAGTTATAGGAGTCGGCGAAGAAGCATAATAGAAATACTGACTGGACATGATCCTTGAAAAAGATTGAAGTATTTAGTTGCAGACTGGACTAGATGGTTTGCCACGTACATCCAGCAATCAACCTCTATGAATTCATGAAGGGGTTGGGATTTCATAAAGATGTGTCATAAAATATTCGGTGAAATGGATGGCATTAACCCAAGTGGCTGAACTGCTTTGCATAGACTTGAGATAAAGAGAAGTCAGACGTCTTCTACACGACTGCACCTATAAAAATGTATAAAAATGTAAATGATACCCCCCATTTCTCCGACAAGGCATGTCCTGCGTAGTAAGCCACAGATTCTGGAAATTTAAAATGCCAGCATTTCTTCGTCGATATGTGCAGGCGTGCAGGCTCTCATTGTCATGGAGCAGAATGATCTAGCGTTGCATGTTGTTTCTTCCAGTTACAGTTCTGATACTCGTATACCAACACGAATCATTCGATTTACGATCCTCTGAATGAAAAGGTCCAGACAATATTGATCTTTTTGGGTGGGCGAGCCCAATGCCAGAAACCCAGTCACAAGCTGTTATTTTTTATGTAATCAAAAATCACTTCATTATGTGATTTTCACTAAAAAGTTCACAGAACCGCTTCATATAGTTCACTAAATAGCTTCTTCAGGCCTGTTATGGTACACTTTTTTTATTACATGATCATGTTTTTTTTATCAGTTATTTTCTATACGCATACATCTACGATTAGTCTCCTGTGACGATTTAATACACTGTATTAGAAGCACAGCAATTATATTTCCATGGATGATGTTTGGCTAAGCGACCATCAAATTACTAAGTTTCCAACGCTCTTAAAGCTCTCTAACGGTTGTTATTGTATGTTATATGGAGTGTTTACTAGTCATAGTGATACTTTTCTCAGACCCTAACACCAAACTGATATTTTTGCACTCGACGCGCGTTTCGCTAGTAAGGTTAGCATCTTCAGGAGAAGAAAATTGATACTATGTCTGAAGATAATTTGATTTCACGAAGTTACTCCAAGAAGTTGCCTCTTCGTGTTAACATCGATGCTTGCTTGCCCAATCAATAACGGCCTTTCTGGAAGATTCATGAACAAACTGCGATCAGACTCATACTCAGAATTTTGATCCCATTCCAACAAAATGAATCAATGCATTCATTTACGAACCAAATACCAGAGTACCGAATTTTAACCAGAATGCAAGGTTCTACTCAGCGGTAATATCTTATAGTTTTCCCCGAATTATTGATTTCGTAAAATTCTGAAAGAAAGAAGCTAATACAAAAAGAATGCCAAGCATTCTGTCCATGAGAGCCGACGTAATTAAGAAAGACACGAGAAAACCTATGTTAACAACAAAGACGGTATCAAGAAGTCAGGTCGAGAGCAGACTCTGCCAGATAAAGACTCCATTAGTCAGAGTCAACTAAGATAGCGTAAGTGCACGTATCAAACAACCTCCAGTCGACGATATAGCAACGCGACATTGCGTCGCAGCAGTCTCGATCGCTTTTAGTTTTACTGCACCATAATCGCCAGATGGATTCAAAAATGCACCCGCTCTTTTGTCTTCGAGTATTCCTTTATCTGGCCTTTCGAGGAATCCGTTGTGTTTTTATATTCACTTTTATTCTGATATCTTACTAATAACTCAAATGTTTGAATTCATTTTTCAAATTTACTTCTTGACATTCTGATTTTGTATTTAGTGAATAAATAGAAAAATTAGAGTGTATTATTGAAAACCACCGAAGTGATATGTTTTATCCTCTAGCTAGAAAAATCAAAATGCTCCTAATAACCTATCACAATAGAGATAAAGTGATGTGACGTTATAAAAATTTATCATTTACTTAGTGAATGAATAGAAAAATTAGAGTGTATTACTGAAAACCACCGAAGTGATATGTTTTATTCTCTAGCTAGAAAAATCAAAATGCCCCTAATAACCTATTACAATAGAGATAAAGTGATGTGACGTTATAAAAATTAATCATTTAAGTATTCCACGATATGGTACCAATTATTCAATACATTCATAATTTCGAATTCTGGTACAGTTCAGTTATGTCCTCCGAATAAAAAAACGGTCTTACAATTCTCAAATAGTTATGTCGGGTATAACATGACGACTTATTTCTAAGCAAGAAACCTCAATGAACGAATCCCTCTCATGGAAGTGCAATATATAGCAATATATTCCATGGACATAATCATGAAATGTACTGGTAATGAATAATATACACATATATTCCTTTTCTTTTCCTTATATCACCCGCATATCTCAATTGATGGAAATACAATTACTCCAGTCATTATATACATTTGGAAATGCAAATGAACCGAGAAAGCCAAATTTTAGATATTATGTTGGGGGGGCCTAGAAAAGCTTAAGTTCAAATTGTCGACCAAAATAACCTTGTGGGTTTTCCGCCATCTTGAAAAAGGGTTAAATTTATGGTGTTTTCATCATTACTCGGTTCCCCGTTGAGATACGAAAATTTGTATTGAATACTTTTTTGTTGCTTTTTGCACGATCTTCAATTAAGGTCCCTTGCATTTTTCACGTATCGATCATCGTTATCGAGATATCGATGATAAAAACCATAATTGGGGAGAAAAAATTGTTTTTCGCTATTTCCTCTTTTCTCGTGGAAGATATCGAGAAATGTTCGAAATGAAACTTGTAGAGCATGTCCAGACTTACAAATTCGTTTTTTTATTCTTTATTTTCGACAAAAGTTACGACCTCCAGCGCGCCACAAAGTCGGCCTCAGCGCGCCCGACGCTGCAATGTGCGTCTCGCCATAGAGCGACCGTTAGAGTTAGAGAACTGGATACCAAATTTTGTTCAAATTTAGTCCCTCTTCCTTCCCGTTGAAGTTATCCTTCTGCTCATGTATCTCAATCGCAAAAAAATTTAGTATCCAGTTCTAAGAACAGCTAAGACGAAACCAGATAGAACCAGGGAATCGGACGATCAACAGAACGCTGGCGGAACGAAAAATAAAAACGAGTCAATTCCAGATTTGCAATCAGTCGTAGTAAACTCACATAGAGGAGTTCAACTAAGACCACGCCGCTGAAGATGGATGCCGCAGATGTAGCCGAAAGCTCCGGAAGTCAAAATTCCACCACACGGCCCTAAAGCCCGAAAAACCAGAGATGTATTAACACCGGCCGTGAAAGCCTACATTCTTTCATAAGACGAATAATCTTTCACTACTCCCACCAACGGAAAACGCAGTCCGCCAACACGTTTTCCGGACATATCTTCAAGTACAAACGTGGCTCGGAATTTTCAAAGATCCTCAGGAATGGGGTTGGCGACAGAGTAATTACGGGCTTGAACCAATTTGCACCACAGCCGCACCCGCTCCACCCGAACTTTTAAAACTCATTTCGTGCAAATCTAAAGGCAAATGTTGACCTGCTTGTGGGTGCAGGAAAGCAGGAATTAGTTGCTCCGTTATTTGGCTTCACTGTAGTGGACAGACGTGCGACAATGTCGCCAGAGTCGATATTTTATTCAACGATGATAACGATGACGATTTTTTGACTGTCACAGCATCATTTCCTGCGATTGACGAAGTTTCACGACTCGAAGAGTTTACCGAGGAGAACTTTGAACAGCCAGGACCATCAAAACGCCAAAAAACGTGTGAAAAAAATTACTGCCTGTAATTATTATTTTTGCTGCATAACTATTATTTGATTAATAAATTTCATGTATTTGATATATAATTTGGCTGGTTTATTATTTCATTTTGTATTGCCATAATTCCCTGACGTGTGGATAGAACCGTGCGAGCGGCTAAATAAAAACCGGACACAGTCTTATTGACTTTGTGGCGCGCTAGAGGTCGTAACTTTTGTCGGAAATGAAAAATTAAAAGACGAATTTGAAGGTCTGGACACGCTCTACAAGTTTAATTTCGAACATTTCTCGATATCTTTCACGAGAAAAAAGAAAATAGCGAGAAACAATTTGTTCTCCCCAAATTTATGGTTGTTTTCATCGATATCTCGATAACGATGATCGATACGTGAAAAATGTATGAAACCCTAATTGTAGATCGTGCAAAAAGCAACAAAAAAGTATTCAATAAAAATTTTCGTATCTCAACGGGGAACCGAGTAATGATGAAAAAACTGAATTTAACCCTTTTTCAAGATGGCGGAAAACCCACAAGGTTATTTTGGTCGACAATTTGAACTAAAGCATTTCTAGCCCCCCCCAACATAATATCTACAATTTGGCTTTCTCGGTTCATTTGCATTTCTAACCCGATTTTCCCGACGTAATGACTGGAGTAAATTTCGATCCACTTTCAGAAACCGGAGATTTTTCTTCAAAATATTTGTGAGAAATACCTAGAGTTAACAGAAAATTGAAAAGTTGAAATTCATATTCGTGGTCTCGGTAGTGTAAAGGTTATCACGTCCCCCTTTCAAGCGGAAGGCCGGGGTTCCCTGCCGGGCCACCGTGCTGGGTAATTACACGATAAAAGATAAGGCCTTTAAGATCCATTGATTGCAGAAATTTCGACTTCTGAGGGTTGACGTTCGTCAGCTGGTTAACGGAACAAACAATTTAAAAAAAATACATTATTTCAAAAATGACTGAAAATATACAAAAATTCCCGGTACCGGCAATCAAATGTTTGCAAAACACATTACTATGTTGGAACGACATCCGTACTTCTTACCCCTGCACACCACCAACTTCCCAAGTACATACCAGTTCTTTGTTCTTTTCCGTTAACCAGCTGACGAACGTCAACCCTCAGAAATCGAAACTTGTGCGAGCAATGGATCAACGAGGCCTTACTTTTTAACGTGCGATTACCCAGCACGGTGGCCCGGCGGGGAATCGAACCCCGGTCTTCCGCTTGAAAGGTCAATGTGTTAACCATTACACTACCGATCAGTTGTGATAGAAAAATGGTTGTTCACCACTTTCAGCCACCTAAGCAAGCTTGTGATGTGAAACTGATTGGAGTACACGATATGCAATTTATAGTACCTAGATGAGTCTAATTACATTTTCATAAACATGTATAAAGATGGTAAGATGTAGCGAGGAGCGACCCTAGCAGGGCTAGATGTTTCAGTAAAACAGGAGGAACTGAAAAAAATAATTACTCAGTATGTGTTAGAAAATATGATTTTAATTTTTTCATAATTCAGGTCTATAAAACACCTCAGTTCCCTTTTCAACTTGTGGTTCTTCGTAATATTTTTTATATAAATCTTTGTAATTTTTTTCACGTAATGACAGAGCTGCGTCTTGTTTGGCTTTTTCTCGGGTGTTATGGGAATGTTCTGAAGTAGTCATTGGAAATTTCATTATCCAGAGTAAATGTATATAGTTTTCTTACTTCGAATAATCCTGTCTCCCTATAAAGTGCTTCAGTGGAGTACCACAGATTTTCAATAATTTTTTTTTGTATGACCTGTAAGTTATGCGAACAGTGAATACATCGACCTTTTTATAGTAGGACTTTTTCGTATTTTCACGAAAAGCTAAAAGATATAGCACATGTTTGCCGTTTTTGGCTGTTTATAAAAAAAAATGAGTGGACGTGCCAAATGTAAAAACGTTGAAAATAATCCAGCGAATCTTACTACGGGCTTCTGGAGGGTACCTGAACTGCACAAAAAAGTAAAAACCGTTGAAAAAAAACTTGAAGAACTTGCTGAAACGAAGAAAACCAGAAATCAGTCAAATGAAACGAGTGGAAATGGTCTCAATGAGGAAACTATTGCGAAGATATGTGAAAGCCATAATGTTGCAGTTATTAGAAAAGTGAATGAGATGGAGAAAACTTTCGAAAAATTAATGAACACCTCGCAAAATTGTAACTCCAATCACCTGATCAATACACCCAATGGAGGAGGCAATAATGATGAACTTTCCGAAGACCTGATTGACGAAATAGCTGAGAGACAAAGAAGACAGTACAATATTATCATTACAAACATTCGGGAATCTGAGGAGACAACATTACAAAAACGCCAAGAAGACGACATCAAATCAGCTATCAATATTCTCCAAAGTTTCAATATAAATGAGGAAAATATGAAAGTTTTTCAGAGTTGGAAGGATTGTTCCCAATAGAAATAGACTTTTGAAAGATATTCTGAAGAAAAGAGATGTTCTGACCGTTTTGAAAAGTAAATCAAATAGGATTCCGGATAACAATATTTTTGGTGACCGAACACGCAAACGAAGGGATTACTATGAGAAGAAGATTCTCGAAGATCTCAAATCAAAAGGGAATAATTCAAAAACAATGAAATACACAAACAATAAGCCACCCATTTTTAATGCACAAATTACTTCGAAAAACAGGTAGATAGTCCTAGTATACTGTGCAACTGTGATATAGTTTATAGTAATATACAGAGTTCAGTGGCAAATAGGGATAAGGTGGTAGAAAAAATGTTGTTATAATTCTGCACTGTTACTGTTCAGTGAGAATTGAACAACATCTGACATCACAAAATTGGAAAATAAAGTTTGCAAACTACAACACAGTGAGATGTGATTCTACCTCTTGACATACTGGTGGAGTGCTTGTATACCGGGTGCCAACGAATCTATTAGAGAAGTCATAACTTCTAGACTATTAGGTGTATCAGAATGAGATTTGGTATAGGTACATTGTTTATGAAAAGGAAAGTTCTCACATATGTCTCACAATCTGGTCACTTCTGGAAGTTTTTAAATGGAACACCCTGTATATGGTCACATTTTTGGATTTCTGAGACAATTCTGAATCAGAATGTGACATTTTCACAAGTTTTTACCCCTACTTGATTTTTTCAGGGTCACTTTACAAATTGCATCTAGGTGGCCATGATCGGACGTAAACTAATCTAAGGGCCTCAGGTGATATAGGAAAATAACTATCGCGGAGTTTTAGTGACTTGTATGTAATATATGAGTGAGACAAGTTGGCAAAATCACATTCTCGAGTCTATCTATTATTTTTCAAATGGGGAACATTTTTTGACAAGCACTTTCCGAAATTAGTATTTTTCGACGAATCTAACGATACTAAGTTATTAGCGATTGGATTACAAATAAGAACATAAATCAAATATTACTGAGGAAAATACTTGATAATAATTCATTTACTTTTGCGGAGGGTGCCTTGAATAGGCATGATGCATAATCTCTTGCAATGATTTTCATCAAGTCTTCTTTGGAGAACAAAACACTCACTTAGGTAATGACAGTGACATAAGCTTTTTGAGCAGAAGATCAAAGTGTTTTATCTTTCGTTGAATTTTAGTTTAATTTTCTGTCAAAATAATGTATACTAAAAGTGAAAAAGTGGATATGTTGTTACTGTTTGTAGAATGCCACAGAAATTCAAGGAATGCTTCTGAGTTGTATGCTCAGAAATATCCCAATCCGATCAGTATTTTCCGTATGTTGAGAATCGTTTTAGGCAAGAGAGAAATCGAGAGGCAGAACAGAGGTTCATCATAAATGAGAAAACTGAGATTAACGTTCTTGCTATGGTTGAGGTTGACAAAACGGTTTCTTCAAGAGAAATTAGCCGAGAAATGTATATATATATATATATATATATACATATATATAATAGAAATCTTGGCCCAGTTAATGTTGAGAAAATTAATTAAGTTGATCACAATTTTTTGTTAGGCAGTACCGATATAAACTCCTTTCTAGAAGATTTCCAAACTGAATGTGAGTTTATAGTGGAAACTATTGCACCAATAAAATCAGTAACTATCAAGTCAAATAGCGTTCCATGGTAGGATATTGAGCTGATAGAGATAGGGCATATTTGGCATTCATACAGAACAGATCAGAGGAAAATTGTGAGTTTTTGAAAATATCCGAAACGAATTCGTAAAGTTATTTGAAACTGAAAAGATGCACTTCTTCTATGAAAAAATAGATTTGATAAAAGCAATCCAATATTAATTCAGTAAGAATAAAAAAAATTATTATTGATAGAAATGCTTCATCTGTTTTTAACAACGGTATACATTTCAAAGATGGTGAGGGACGAATATAAATTGTAAGAAATGATGATAGGATTGCAGATTGTTTCATTGATGACACTCATGTGATGGTAAGTGTAGTAACATTGTAGGGTAGTTCTCCACAGTTTCAGAAAATAGAACTTAGCTGATCTTACAAGAATCATCAATAATATGGAAAATGAGTCCAATAGCGATATTATAGATGAAAAATTTTTGGAAAACTTTTACGGGGTTGTTGGGCACGTTTAATTGTATTTTATTAATTTATCTTTAGAGAATGGAGTTTTTCCTGAACAATTCAAAACGAGTAACGTTATACCTATCCAGAAGGTATCAAACACTGTGAATTCTTGGGAATTCCGACCAATCAATATGTTGCCAATACTTGGAAAAATTCTTGAACTGACCGTATATCAACAGCTGTTGAAATATTTGAACACCAACAATTTTTTCTTCGCAAACCAATCTGGCTTCCGGCAACACCATTCATGCGAGTCATCCTTACAACTCGCTCTCACTAAATGGAAAGAAAGTATAGATAGGGGAGAGTATGTGGCTGCAGTGTTCTTGGATTTGAAAAGAGCATTTGAAACAATCGACCGTAGAAAGTTGCTGAGAGAATTATAGGCTGCTGGTATCGTAGGTACAGTGCTTGATCAGTTCACAAATTACCTCACTAATAGCAAACAAGTTACTAAAATCAATTAAATTTCTTCTAAACGAATCAAAAATTGTTTCGGTGTACCTCAAGGTAGTGTCTTGGGGCCATTATCGTTCCTAATTTATATCAATGATATACATCTTTTCCGTTCATGTGACTTGATCAATCACCTTGTAGATGATACTCTGGTATCTGTCTCAAATAGTGATTTGGATATTGCCATTAATAAAATGAACAACTCACTAAAGACCATTCAGTCATATCTGAGAAGTAATAAACTCAAACTGAATATAACCAAAACCAAGGCAATGATATTATCGACGCCATATAAAATTAGTAATATGAATACATGTCAATATAGCCTTACAATAGATGGTGAAACAGTCACTTTTGTGAACGAATTCAAGTACTTGGGCTTTCTGCTGGATAACACCCGGTCATTCAATGCACATTTCAATTACATTTACAAAAAATATCAAAAAAGATATATTTTTTACCACTCTCATCAATTCTTTCTTTGTATTCTAGGTTAACTCTTTATAATACAATTATTCAACTTCACATTGATTTCTGTGGAAGTATCTTATTTTCGTTTGAATTGAATGAAACTTCTCGTCTACAGAAATTACAAAATCGAGGACTTCGCATCATATTGAGATGTAACCGTAGTACAAATATCACTTTCATGTTGAAGTCTCTACAATGGCTGTCAGTGTCACAGAGACTGTATCTAATATCGATGACCTTCATTTACAAAATTTCAAATAACTTTATGCCAGAATACGTTGATTCATTTCTTGTCTTCAGATCTCAAGTCAATAGCTATCAAACTAGAGGAAATATTGAACAACAACTCCACTCACCCAAGTACAATCTGACCAACTTAATGAGATCTTCAATTCATAAGGGTATAAAAAAATATAATGAACAACATAATGCATAAAAGAGTCTAAAACTATTGAGGAGTTCAAAACTGTTCTTATAAATTATATAAGAACTAATCAATATATACTTATTTAACTGTTCATAACTATTTTCATCAATTATTCATGTGATTTTGTTTTTTTTGTATTCGTAGGCTTTACATATTCTATTTGTATACGTGTGTTTTCTACATTTATTCGTTGATTATGTTCAACTATATTTATGAATTGTAATTTACCAATGTATGTATATTAGGATAATTTCCTACTAAAGATCATTCATTCATTCGAATAAGTTTTAGTCAAACCTTCCCATAGTGTAATGCAGTACCTAATAATGGATTCAGCTAAGGAGTCATATATTAATAATAGAAGCTCATTATTCAGTACATTCCCCAGTTGGTGAAATTTATGCATGAGTTTTCAGAGTCGTTTGACAGTTTAGTAAATATGTTCATCCCAACGTAGAAATTGATCCAGCATTACACCAAGGTATTTTATGGAGCATGTTTTTTTGAATAGTTGGAAGGAACATTCCGAAGAGTGATCACACTGGAATTTATGTACCACAATTTTGTCACGGACTGGTTGGTCTTTGAAGTTATGATGAACGCCACAAATTTAGTTTTACTAATATTTAGACTGAGACGGCTAACACTTAGCCAGGTTTTTAAAGTATTTTCTTCTGTTTCATAGACTTCATCCCATGTGTCACCAACAGTGCTGGTCATCAGCATAGGATGTTATATGTGCTTCAATTTCTTCATTTTCAAATATATCATTTATGTATATAAAAAACAGTATAGGTCCAATTACTGTCTCATGAGGAACGCCGGTGGTAATCGGTAATAAATCACTAAACGAGTCATTGATTTTTACAATTTGTTTTCTACCTGTGAGATAATTTGAGAATTGCTTCAATGTGACTCTTCTAACTCCTATGTCCTATTTAACAAAATG
This sequence comes from Zygogramma bicolorata, assembly GCA_032362365.1. Classification (NCBI taxonomy): domain Eukaryota; kingdom Metazoa; phylum Arthropoda; class Insecta; order Coleoptera; family Chrysomelidae; genus Zygogramma; species Zygogramma bicolorata. Next base: position 539,510 of record JAVJAQ010000143.1, read on the forward strand.
CTGTGGTCACCGGTATCGAACGCTTTTGCGAGGTCTAAAAATACTGCAATACTCTTTTTGCGTTCGTTACAACTTTCTACTATATTACCAACGAAGAGATTAACTGCGTTCTCAGTGGATACATTTTCACGAAACTCAAATTGTCCTGAGGAAAAATATTATATTTTTCTATGAGCTGTATAAGTCTACTTTTTAGACATTTTTCAAAAAAAATCGCAAAATTATTTATTATTGTTATTGGCCTATAGTTAGTAGTAAATTTTTCATCTCCGTTTTTAATAATTGGAACTGTGGTGGATTGCTTGAACAAAGCTAGAATTGAACCTTCCTTAGAACATAAGTTAATCATGTGGCACAACGGGTCCAAGAAGAAAGCTTGAAACTGTTGTATCACATCGACTGATATTCCATCAGGACCAGCAGAAGTATTGGTTTTCAAACTAGATAAAGTGATAATAATTTCATTTTTTGTTACTGGATAAAGAAATAAAGATGATTTCGGGAGAGGAATATTTCTACTGGAAATATCAGGGAGATTGGTTGTGTCAATTCGATTAGCCATATCGGTTCCAATATTTGCAAAAAAGTGTTGAAATAATTGACTTTTTCCGTGTCAGATGTGAATTTTTACCCATTGTCATTAACGACATCAAATTTCCTGTTTTTGTTTGAGTTGTTTCCATTATTACCAATTTGATTTATTTGCTGCCAAATTTTCTTATAATTCTTTTGTGTCTCCTTATTTTTATTTATAAAATTCGTTTCTTGTGTCTTTGATGACCTTATTGCGTAAATTCCTTTAATTAACATATTTTCTCTTCGTTCCTCCAGTGAGTGATTTTTTATATTTGTGTTTTAGATAGTCCCTGTGTCTTATAGATTTTAGGAGACCCTGAGTCATCCAAGGCTCAAGTTCAACTATATATTTGTTGGGGACCTGTTTCGTTTGATTGCACTCCGCTATACTGTTTGAAATTTTTGCATTAAAAATTTCGTAAGGAACAATGGAATTGTTACATTGAACCACTTCGTCCCAGTTAGCTTTTGCTGAAATTTCTCCTAACTTTTTATTTGTTCAGGAAGCTCTGAGGTTTTATCTCAGTCTCAAATTATTTTCCATCTTTTAACCTTCTACTGTTCATTGATAGTATGACAGTGTGATGATCAGTTAGATTCGTTGTTATAATGTGGGATTTAAACTGTAATTTCTTCAAACATTTATCTGAGGCCTTAATAAATGTGATCTATCAAGGTGGAGGATGTTCGGTTTTCTCTAGTGGATTCACCGATATAAAAAAACCTTTGAGTTCCATCATACAAATGAACTCAATAACTATCAGATCGGAGGTATCCAATAAGTCTATATTAATATCGCTCATGAATATTTCAATATCCGCAACATTCTGTGAAGAAAAATATTTTACAAGTTCGGTTATGTAGTAATTTAAGTTTTTTGATGGTGGACGATAACAGATAGTAAGTATAAAGGACATACCTTTCTCAGACTGACCAGGTCTCAGAAAGAACAATGATATCCAGTTTTTCTTTGCCGATTGATTCATTATAAAGAAGAGGTTCATCAAAATTCTTTCTGACACTTCTGATATTCAAATGCATATTAAAAAGTTCCTTACCGAAAAATTTCACAAAGTTCTCTTCCAAGCTCCTGCACCTAGTTGCCCCTCTTTCTACATTGTTTTCTAGTGTATCCAAATTGAACAGATTATTCTCCCAGAACCTCAGATCATCAAGTAAAATTGGCAGTGTTCAGTTTCTTGGCAATCAATCCCGTATATTTTCAAAACGAATGAGAATATTGAAAACCCTTGAAACTAGTCACTAGGAGTTCACAGGGAAAAACATTCCAAGACGTGAATGACAAGGCACATCTCATCCACTGCACGCCCCCACTCTCTCCAACTACCCTCAATATTTTCAAAAAGGTATTGTACCGAGTACATTTCGAAAAGTCTCATCTAGTATCTATACTTCTGGAAACGACAAAATTGTAAAGGCATCACTACTTTTTCTCGGGTTTGAAGGCCGTCGTTTTTTGGAATTTTGAATAATTTCTCTGAACCAAATCAAAAGGGTTGCGGTGAATTTTGTTTGAAATTATATGGTACTATGCCTCCAACAATTGAAAAGAAAATAATAACATGCCATTATTCTAGAACTATAATTGATGAGGACAAGAAAAGGTGGGCCATATCGGGCTTTTCTTCCTTCAAAGCACCAGGACCTGACGGTATAAGACCAGCCCTACTACAATGGGGTTTGGATATTCTTATGCCGCACCTGGTTGGAACATTCAGAGCATCATTAGCTCTGAGGTATGTTCCCAGTAAGTGGAGAGAAGTTCGAGTGGTGGTTATACCTAAACCAGGAAGGATTGACTACACCTTACCAAAAGCATTCCGACCAATTAGTCTCACATCGTTCTTTTTGAAAACAGTGAGGAGGCTGTGCGAGCGGTATATAAGAGATGAAGTCTTAGTTCACAATCCACTTCATCCAAATCAGCATACATATACTCCGGAAAGGTCCACTGATTCGGCCCTTCACCAAGTGGTTGGCAGAATCGAGAGATCATTGGATAATAAAGAATCCACCTTGGGTATATTCGTAGATATCGAGGGAGCGTTCGATAAAACGACCTTCCCAACAATCACCCAGCAACTTAACTCCAGGAACATACTCCTGGTGGTAGGACAATGGATACTCAAGATGCTCTCTAGTAGAGCAATAAGTATAAATGTAGAAGACATTACTGTGAGAGGACTGGTCATGAGGGGATGTCCGCAAGGAGGGATCTTATCAACCCTTGTTTGGAGCATAGTCCTGGATACCCTGATTAATCACCTCAAAAATAATGGTTTCTACACAATTGCATATGCAGATGACATAGTTATCTTGCAGACCGGCAAATTTGTGAACACACTGTGTGATATAGCGCAGGATGGTCTCAAATTAACAGAAACATGGTGTGAAGAGAACTCACTGTCGATCAATCCCAAGAAGACGGAGATGGTCCTTTTCACTAGGGAAAGAAGCTTATCGGGCTTGAAACCTCACGAAATCTTCAAAAGCAAACTAAACTTTCCTGAAGAGGTGAAATACCTCGGTATTACCCTCGACAGGAAGTAAACATGGAACTCGCACATTCAGAGCAGAGCAAAAAGAGCATATGTGGCCTGTGAGCAGTGTCGGAGGACAGTGGGACGCACATGGGGTCTCTCGCCCCGTGTAGTCACCTGGATCTACACTGCAATAATAAGACCTATGCTAACGTACGGAGCCATTACATGGGGACCGGAAACTCTACAAGCAACGGCCATCCAAAAATTATATCAAACACAGCGAATGGCTTGTCTGAACATCACAGGAGCCATGAGAACAACACCAACCGCGGAAATGGAATTAGTTACTGGTCTGGCACCTCGGGACCTGCACGTCAAGGAGGTTGCGCTAATGGCCATGCTACGATCACCTTGGGCGACCCTGGGAAGATGGATCCGAAAAAATATGTGGCGATGACCAGGAAGAACCTACGTTCAACAGTGGGATTTCTGACTGAATACTGTCAACTGAAGAAACACCTCCATATTATGGGGCTAGTAGATACACCTCTATGCAGGATGTGTGAACAGGAAGATGAAACCGTCAGGCATGTCTTATGTGAATGTCTGGAGCTGTCGTCGATGAGAGATACAGAACATGCCATTATTCATTGCGGAGCTCACCCAATATTATAATGCTTTTTCTCTCAACGCAAGTATTGATACGAGATCTTTCTCTGATAAACATAAGGCACTATTTGTTGAGATCAATTACCCTCACATTAAATTAATATTATTTGTTGACGACGGGCGTTTCGCTACCAAGGATAGCATTTTGTGGAGAAAAACTCATCCTTGTTCTTAAGAAAAAGTTTCAACTTTCCACACCAAAGGTTCCATTCTCATCGTTTATATAGCACTATTTCAGAATAGTTCTGAGATCTAGTACATATCAAACGAATCTTGATGTCACCGTTATAGTTTGGACTGATGAATTAATTTGATATTTGAGGAGGATATTTCAGCTGGCGAGATCTTCCGACGATTGGTCACACTTAAAATGATACTTTATTTTTCATCAGTGTTGGAAATGTTCAAAATAGATAGTTTTCCTCGGCATTTTGGTAATTTTGATAAAAGTTATCATTAATGAAGGTATTTCAATGAAGAAAATCCCATACTTTCATTCTTGGGCAAATGTGTTCGTCAGATCACCTTCGACTCACCCCTCCGTTTGCAATTTCACATCAGCTCAAAAAACTTATGATTATTCCTACACAATTTTGAAGTTGATCCTGAAGTCCTTCCTCACGCACTCACAGATGCTTTTTATCAAGAGACTGACTGGAGTTTTTGTCGAAATTCGGTCATTAACATGAAAAAGGCTCTCACAAGTTATAATATGACTATGAATACCATGATTGTATGAATTAAATTGTTTACTATGAGTACGTTGTGCTGGTTCTACACTTTCATAACTCGAGGGGAAAACAACTAGCTAAAATCTGTACAAGATTTAAAATCTTTCAAAGAATTGAAGACTCAAACGCATGACGTAAAGACCTGAAGACATGACTCAAAGACTCAAACGCATGACTCAAAGACTCAAAACGATGACTTGAATGACTTAAAATGTTTAGGTTTACAAGATTGAAAAAAGATGTTTCTCCCTCGTCATAACTATATGAACAGGATGGTACTGTATTATAGGATTTCTATGTTTGATCTAGCACAGCAAACGAGCAATTCTATTCATTTTGAAAATGAAGTGAATTTCAAAAATAGATCGTTGTCCAGCAACTTTAATTGGCGTGTCGGTTGTATCATCTAATATTCTCCCAATAAATGCAGGTGTTCCACAGGGTTCAGTTCTGACGCCCACTTTGTTTCTGCTTCATATCAATGATTTGCTCGAGAAAACATCTTGTTCAGTACCTACATGTTTTTTCGGACGACAGCACTCTTCATACTAGTTCCTCTTCTAGAGTCCCCATACCAGCTCGGGAAACAAGAATTCAAAGAAACATTCACATTCAGTCAATGAAATCAACGATGACTTGGTGAAAATAATAGAATGAGGTAACATGAACTTAGTGGAATTCAATGCGAGGAAAACCCAGGTATGTCTCTTCTCAAGGAAAGCCGATCTATCACCATCTAGTATTCAGATGTCAGGAGTAACTATTCCTACAAAGTCAAGTACCTCGATGCTAGGAATTACGATCAGTAATGATCTCACGTGGCAAAACCATGTGAGATCAACAGCTGAAGGTGCTTTCCAGGAAGTTGGATTTTTATTTCGTGCGAAGAAATACTTCACTTCTCGTGAATAGGGGTTTCCTTTCGTGTGAATCTCCATTTATAAAACAATAGTGAAAGTGTCCCTTCATCGAGAAAATACGACAGTCCAGCTGTTAGTCCGTTATTCGAAGAAAAAAGAAGTTGGTGACCTTTGGTGAACACAAGCCCATCAGACTGAAAACTGCTGCGTCGTGCCATCACGGTGAGTCAAGTATCCTCTTTGTACATCCTGAAATTTTTATCATAAACATTTATAAGGAGTCCAGGATTAAAAAACAAACAGAAACAAACGGTGTGATACAGATCACACCCAACTTTGTTTTTCTGTGATACAAAATCACACCAACGGATGATTTGTACAAAAACAGAAACAAACAAAGAACTAGATTGAACTGAAATTACCAAGTATCGCTGTGAATTCTTGAGTGATATCACAAGTAGAATATTAAATTAACGTGTTTATTTCATGACTAATATTGATAACCTCATTGAATCCTTTTGATCATTTTCCGTATCAAACATGGCCTAAGAAATAAATTATATATTGTACAAAATATATTCAGATACCATTCCTATTTTGAATGGATCTTCCGGAAATCTTGAAATTTTTATAAATGCTGTTGACAAATTTCATATTAGATATCATGGCAATGATCAAACTCTTAACCAATGCATTGTCAGAATAATCTTGAGTAAATTGAAGGATAGAGCACAATTATCTGATAATTCAAGAACATAATTGAATACCTGGTTAATGATAAAAAATGAATTGAGAAACACTTTTGCTGATAGATTGAGCATTGATAATTTAAAACAAAAACTTTTCACTATGATACGAAATAAAAGTGAACACATGTTGAATTTCTGAAAACAAATTGAAATTTTAAGCAGTGAACTTATTTTAAAAATAAATTTAGATCTTCATATGGACCAACCAACAAAACGAATTCATAGTGGACAATAAGAATTCAAATCATTGAAAGTATTTTTACGAAACTTGAATATTCGACCACAAGACAAAATTTTAGTTCAACACTTGAATCATTAGAAGAGGCTATGAACTTAGTACTTGAAGACGAACATTTCAGACTATTAAAAAACAATACATTAAAAAACCAACTGCCCATAAGTCTCAAAATATACAATTACAATATCACCAACAACCACAGTATGCGAGTACAATCGCAACATTCTCAATAACAATTTCAACCCCAATATCGAAATGGCATGATAAAGTCTCATGTACGGACTCAATTTTCAATTCAACTAGAAGCAGTCAAACCTCAACCAATGAATCATAAGTTTCTAACACCTGTTGAATCTATGTCAACTACAGCTTGAAATCCGACAATGTTAAAACAAAATAATATTTTCAAAAAAAATCCTAATATGAGAAAATTTTACGAGTGAAGAACTTCACATACAGGACTGTGATGTGACACCACAGTTATATTCACCCAATACACAAAAATTATTAAACTATCAAATTGGTTCTCAATTTGGAAATGATACACCTGAGCAAGAAAATTTTGAATTCAAGAATTTCAGTACAACTATTGATGAATTCAAGGAACCAACAGACAATGAAGATGAGTCAAATTTTTACAATATCTACAATCTTCCTCGGATGAAAGCAAACACGTGAGAGTTGCATTCAGAAGAAGTAAATGGCCTACCGTATATAATAAATATCCACCTATGAAGCTACTGATTGATACAGGATGTCATACTTCCATGCTAAGACCCTCTATTGCAGAGAAATATTACCCAGGAATAAACTATAAAGAACTTTCAGAATTAAAACATCGCTAAGAGAAAAACTTGTTACATATGAAGGACTCATTCCAGCCTCTCCTGAATTCCAGAGTGACTACATGATATAATTTTTATTATTTCCTTTCCATGAACTCTATGACGGTATACTTGGACTGAAATAATTGAAAAAACCTCAACTTGAGTATTGATTTTCAAAACACGATACCACAGCCAAATTCTGTTGAGATATCGTTCCTTTATAGACAACCCCATGAAAAAAATTCATTCTGGAATACCAGAGAGTATCATACAAAAATTCCCAGTTGTAATTCAACATGAAGAAAACTCACGAGCGAGTTTTGAAATATACAATAACACCAATAAAACTAATGTAGGAACACATTTTGAACCTTCTCCTTGTAACCCAATAAACAAAGAAAACTTCGAATTCAACTTTGCAGAAGATTCATCACCAAAATGAGCCTTCTCAGACAAAATAAAATCTCTGAAGAAATATTAACAGATCACATGAATAAAGAAGATAGAGATGCTATACTAAAGCATCCATACAAAATCATCATTAATGGAATCAGTAGACCTTCACTATCCCCATGGTGCTCACCTATTTAGATGGTTCCTAATATACTAGATTCTTCAAGAAAAAAAAAAGGATTGTAACAGATTATAGAAAATTGAATGAGAAACCTATTGATGATAGGTACCCCATACCAAACATAGACGATATGCTTGATAAATTAGCAAATGTCAATATTTTTTCAACCTCAGATTTGTCTTCTGGATTTCATCGAATTGAAATGAATTCAAACTCAATTTGAAAAACAGCCTTCAATGTTGAAAATGAACATTACGAATATTTCATATGTCATTTGGTTTGAAGAATGCTCCACGTACTTTCCAGAGAGTAATGGACTATGTTTTATGAGCTTTACAAAATCAAATCTGTCTGGTATACATTGACGATATTATAGTTTTTTCTACATCACTTCAGGGGCATATTCCTCATGTAAGTCAAGTTTTCCAAAGGCTACGTAACGCCAAACTCACTATTCAGCTAGATAAATCTGAATTTTCACGAAAAAATGTTGAATTTTCAGGACGTATAATAACTCCAGAAGAAATGAAACCGAAACCTAATAGAATCAAAGCAATGAGAAATCTCCCTTAACCAAGAGAATTGAATCATTTCTAGAACTGTTGGATAATTAAAAAAAGTTAATTGAAAATTTTCCAGATATAACCAAACATTTTACCAAAAAAAGGGAAAAAATTATACAAAATGACGAGGCACGTTTGAAGAATGAAGTTAAAAGATCCATACTAATGAACCGATTTTGAATTTCCTGATTTTTCGAAACCATTTATATGAACAGGTGATTCTACATAAAATAGGTAACTCAATGTCATCAGCCGATAGATACTTATGACGTTATTTTGTATTTGGTAGATTAAAATCTTATTCTAAAATAATGAAAACTTTTTCATTTGGTCGCTCAATTCCAGACATTCACTTTGAATAACAATGAAAAAAATTTCGGAAACGTCAGTTCTTTGGCTTGTCACAACCCCAAAAGTAGGTATTCAAACAAGGGACTATGCATTGAATATTACCATTTATTCAAGAGAACTTGATAATGTGTAATGATGTGTAATATTCATCATAATATATATCGCCTTTTTCATAATGTAATAATCTCTACATTGTTTGAAAAAAATTGAATCTTTGTGTTCAGTTTCATTCGTCAGTTCGCTGTGTATTGTTCAAATTTGATATTCTCGCCAAATAACATGGATGCCTTGCCAAACACCTTTTAAACTTATAATGTTGGTGGTTATGTTAGCTGCGAACCGCGTCATTTGCGTGCCGGCATTACAGTGTCATTGCTAGCGCGTCGGTTTTCACGCATTGATATTCGAAAATAGCAAATAACATTAGCTGCAATTATAACCTCAAAATCGTGACTTTTTTATCAGTCCTTTGTCGGATATCGAGGCAAAGGACTGACGTGTTTTCAGGGTAGTGATGTTCTTGTGCTTCAAATCAGTTTTATCTCAATAGTTAGTGTGTAAGAATTTCCCTTTATTAATTTCAGCCTGAAACATCATGGCGCCTACTAAAAAAAACAGAATTTGACTAGGGAAGGTATATTGAAAAAGAAATGAAGCTGAAAAGGCTCCTTTGGCAAAAACTGAAAGCGACCCCATCAAATTAGCTGCATACAAAGAAAAACAAAGATTGAGATACATCAAAAAAAAAGAAAGGGCATAGAAAAATGTTGAAAAAATGGCACCTCGAGAGAAACGATTGACAAGGAAAAATTTAAAAAAATATTCATCAAACCATAGGCAACAAGACCAACTATTGAAACAAACTACTCATAATTTTATACGCCAGAATACTCTTCCAGCTACTGATGATGAAATGCAACTAATAGTTCCTGAAGAACATATTGTTGACAAAGAGGAAAGACTGAAAGAAGCAAAAGAGAGGAGCGAAGAAGATGGAAGCCACAGTTTCAAAACTCACAACTAAATTGAATACCCAGCGTCAAAAATATACGAGTCAGAAAGCAATCGAAGGAAGTTATAAAATCTGGTGAAAAAACGCAAAAAACCAGAATCGAGGAAATGAGTAAATATATAACTGAAAAGAAGGAATTGGTGAAGAAAGCCCTTTTCGGTGAAGTTATTGAAATTCAAACAGAAAATAACTACAGTAAAATAAAGGTTCATCAAGGCTTATCACAACATAATTTTCGGGTAGCTGAAGATCATTAATGAACAATGAAATAAAAGGAATCTTTCACATGGTATGGATTTATCTGTATCATCCTATGAAGGATAAAGGATTATGAAAATATCTACCGAAAAGATAGAAATTACCACCTCAGAAGAAGAAGCGAACAACATTTGAAGGTAATAACTTTAATCATGTGCCCTATGAGGACTCATAGACAAACTATCAATTGTCAGAATCAGCTTCCACAAACTTATCATGAATTATGAATGAAATCTCGTAATATCTGTGGAGGGAACTGATGGAAACATACGTTTTGCCTATATTCAAATTTTCAAGATATTTTTTCGCTACAATAGTAATTACTTTCGATTCTTCTCGCTATGGTGAAATTGCAAAGTTCATACTCCATACGCAGTTTTCATGTTGGCAATTTTAATTGATGAGCCTAATCAAAAACATCATACATATGATCTGCGGGCACCTTCATGCGGCGTTTTCAGTAACGATTCCAACGTTAATTACAACGGCACTTATCGAATTAGTCACAATTTCCCACATTGAGTCAACATTTTTACTTTTTTTTTGTAAATAAGCACCTTTGATGTATATGTATTCGATAGACTTGAAAAAAAGTGAAAAACATATACCTATACTGAAAATCCAAGTGAGCTTGGAGCAAAGACATAGAAGATCCCACTTTTTGGTTGTTACCCAACTCGAAGTCGCACCTAAAGCAACACCTATATATATATATATATATATATATATATATATATATATATATATATATATATATATATATATATATATATATATATATAGAGAGAGAGAGAGAGAGAGAGAGAGAGGAGGTCTTTGCTGACAAGTTAAGAACAGAACTTGGGAATTTTAATTTGATACAGCAGAAGATCAATTTTTTTGTCCTGAAACGCGCGTCGAGTGCAAAAATATCAGTTTGGTGTTAGGGTAATGAATCTCTAGGAAAAGTTTTAATTTTTACATCAAAGGTTCCAATCTTATCGTTCATTGGGAGGAAAAAAGTGTTGAAAAAGTAAACTTTTTACTTGCTGCTCCACCCAATACTTCTCCCTTTGTATCTTGACTAGTCAGCAATAGCTAAGTACTAATCTACTTCATCTAGTTCATCTGCAACATCTTGAGTTCCAATGCCATAGGTAGGTAAGTATCTGATTAATTGTTTTCCGTTTTTCATTGAAGTGTTCGTTTATAACTAGGTGGGCATTCTCGACACGTTGGTGGTATATGATTGTGGTCGGCCGACAAGGCTTCGATAACCCAAGTTTTCCAAGCAACAAAACTTCAAAGAAAACACTCATAAAGAATGTTATATAAAGTAGTCCCCTACCGGCGGCTTTTGGAATATCGTGGAATTCAGAATGACTACTTGAGAGGACAAACAATTTTCATCATTATTCTTTGTGATAAACTGTTGTTTGATGTGTTTGTTCTGTAGGAAACTTTCGAAGCAGCCACGAATTGAAATAAAACGAAGGTGGTCTAACTAGTTATATGTACCTAGGTAACGTATTCATAGATAGGATAGGTATGTTATAGCTAGCGAATAATTACGGATATCTGAAGGAAGCCATACAACTTTCATTGTCAAATTCAGATCGATGCCCTCTACCATTTTCTTGTGTTAGGATATAGAGAAGGTCATTTCGTGAAATAGAATTGTCATTTTTCTGTGCCTGATACCTACCTACCTATATGAAGGCTACAATATATGCCATTTTCACAAACTGTAATCCTCCATAGGTAGGTTCAATCAGTTATTGTCATCAGAGATTTGGCACAAATTCATTCACCTGATTATATAACTGTCAGTTCTTTATATTCAATCAAAAAACGTCCGTTGCCCAGTCCAATAGGTGTGATATTGTATACTCCCAAAAATCTTAATTCTTCTGTAGATGCAGAATAAGATCACGGCTGGTAAATGTCTTCCAATGTAATCATTTTCAGATTAAAAACAATTTATATCATTTGGTATATTATGAATGAATTGGGTCTACCTACTTCATATATTCAAAATCACGAAAGCATCTCGACAGTTAAAAAACATTTACTCACCCAGGGCCGCAGTTCAAACAATAACAAACTGAAAGTTGAAACCAATGTAATAAACAGAGCACGACTGACCAACGTCCTTAACCACAACCTATACACAACTGGACTATGTCTTTCACTCGAGAAGGGCGCCACAAGACTTAGACCAAAAAAGGACCAATGAAATGAGTGGGCTGATCCGATGTACGCCTCGAACCCAATGAATCCTAGTGGGCGGAGCATAAGACCTTGATTAAAATAATGGAAACTGTTCATTATGAAAAGACTTTCATGGTAGCTAATTATTTGTAAACATTCTCTAATTGCCTGAAAATTATTGAGCTTTTGGAATTTTTACTTTTACAGCTGCTGTCGTTCAGTGTGGTTGGTTGATTTAATGAATTTATGGAACTTGCAACCTTCCTGTCAGTGTCACTATGCTTGATAAGTGGGTTTATGAATATTTAGGCATTAAAATATATCTGATTTGAAAGCATTCTTTTATGATTATTGGACATAACAATGGTAGGTAATAAGTTGTACATGTTCATGATAATGATAAGGACTATTTGGGTAATTGTTCGCGATTGGAACTAACGAAAGCCCAATTATTCGCGAAATATCTCAACTATGCCATTCATCCGGTAGAATATTAGTTTGTTGACGACGTTGACGTTAATTTGGAATACTTATTGATAATGCAAAGAACTATTTGCACTGTTATGATTGATATGCCGTTTGTTGGTCGAGTGGGCTATGGCGCCAGCTGCACTTCCCGCACTGCCGGTTTGTTCGGATTCAAACCCTGGTTAGGTATTTATTCATTGACGGAAAAAACAAATACATTCAAAAAGTATTGATCGACAGTAACTAAAGGCTAACATCTGAAAGTATCAAAATGCAAAATAATACTGAAATATAGGTTGCAAAAAGTGATACTTATTGTTATTGGAAAAATATCACAGATATTTGATTTCTGAAGACAAGTAAGTATCTACTGAAGAGATCTAGGTAGGTACGTATCACAATTATTGTTTTCTGCCCTCAGTTCCTTAACAATTGGTGCATTCAATCTTCAGGTGGTTGAATCGAATAAATCAAGTTTGAGTTGGTATGTCTCAAGGTGAGGTTGAAAATGTTGAATCTGGTGAGAGCACATTTCATTCCTGTTGGGCAGCTCAAAAATAAGATAGGTAGGTATAAAGAACTCATTCCACGGCGATTTTAGGAGGTTAATTCTTGCAACAATATCTAGTATATTTCAATAATCATGATTCAATTTGAAAGCGAAAACAGAAGATTTGCGTTGAATTTCCTCTGAAGTGGTTATATTATATGCAGAAAATGGAAATCAGATAATATAGAAGCAAATCCACTACAACTGAGATCTTGAAGTTGAATTGCAAAAATATTCCAATGCAGAAACTGAAGAACCCTTTATATCAACGAATCGGCCCCAGAATCAATTACGAAGCTTTGAAATTTTGTTGCTTTTTTGATGATTGAAGGATTCCCTTGAATATTTGACAGTCTGGATATAGTTCAACTGTAAATCGTTAAAAGTGATTATTGTTAATTTCTTTTATTCTATTAGCAGTGGTAGATGAAATTTAGCATAACGTATTCAAAAAAATTTAAAAGAGAAATTCAGATTCTGTACAAAATATTGCATTGACGAAGGAAAGCAAAAATATTATTTGTAGGGCATCTCTTGAATATGCCACACAGGTCACTGGGAATTGGATGCAGTAGTCTTTCATGACGAAATAGCGGGCACTCCACTAAAATGTGTTTTATACTGATTGGTACTTCACAAGCGAAGCATTCTGGTTGAGGTTCTTTCTTCAGTAGATATTCGTGAGTGAGACGTGTGTGACCTAGACGAAGACGTGACGAAAATCACCTGATGAAATCGGTTTGTTGACCATGGGAGAAGTGACGGCATTGTCTCTCCGAGCTTGGAGTTTTTCGCTTGCCAGGTGTGATTCCATACATTTGAACAAATTTTGCATGGAAGAAAGATTTCATATCCAAAGCTGGAATTTTCATGCAGTGAGTTCTGGATCAACAACTGCTTCCCTTGCGAACCTATATCGGCTAGTTCATTTCCAGTGATACCAACATGCGATGGAACCCAGAGTAAAGTCAACCTACTGATTTGGAGACCAGTAACTTGAGCTGTTCTCTGATCGAGTTCACTAATAGGTGTTTAGTGTATATCTTGGATAGGGCATGTAGTGAGTTCACGGAGTTTGTAATTATCAAAAAATAATCTCCAGGTACTGTTCTTATGTAGCAGGAGGCCTTGTATATCGCCAGCAGTTCTCCGGTAAGAATAATTACCGTTCCGAGAAGTTTGAATTTCTCAATAACATTTTCTGTTACACATGCACACGCTATACCATCAACTGATTTGGAGGCATCAGTGAATATTTGTTGATGACCTGGATACTGGGATAATATTGATTGATAATTGGCTTGGATAAGTTGGGGATTGGTATGATTTATATTCAAAGTAAGAAGTTGGGAGTCTACAGATGGTAGAGGTATGAGCCATGGATAGGGTATATAATTGTTATCGGTGTACACCGAAGGGAATCTCTGAAGACCAATGAGAGCAAGAGAATGTTTAATTCGCTCGGAAAAAGGAAGATGGGTTTTTATGTTTTGGCTGAAAGGGCAGTCTATTTGAGCTGGTGAGTAGACTCGACGTTTTGCTGTATATGATAGGTTGAGTTTTTGCCTTCTCAAGTTCAGAGGAAACTCACCGACTTCGCAAAGTAGGAGTTGTTCTGAAAGCACCGGAAATGATTCGCTGAGAGTTGTCCTGAATTTTAAAGAGGATTTTGAGTGTAGTGGCTGAAGATGATGCATATGATATACTGCCGTAATCAATCTTCGAGCGTATTTATGTTAAGTTACGTACTTTTCCGTCTGCACCCCTTTGTTTCAAGGTAACTCAGAAGATTCAAATTTTCTGTTACCTCTAAAAAAACTAATGGAGCAGCATCTTTTCACGTTCAAGGATAAACGATTATTGTTAACCATTTCCAAATTATAAAGATATTTCCGAACATGGTGGGCATCTTCTGCAGAATGAATACCTTTTTCTTAATAGCTTCAAATCATCTGCAAAAAGCAGGAAATATCATGTTTCAAACCCTACGTCAATTACGAATGACCCAATAATGAAGTCTTTTTCTATGCTAACCGAAAACAAACAATATGGTGATGTAGAGTGAAAAATTCTAATAAGGAATGTGGCGTTTTTGCATCTCTCCAGCTGATGTAGAACAGAACTTAAAAAATACCTGAATGCTACAAAAAACATTTTTTTGCTTTTTGTGCGATTGCAAAAACAAACAAAGAACCATACTGAAAAAACAAAATATTTAAGGCTTTCGCGGCCGAGGTTTTCAGTATCACTACTTTTATTCGGGTTTGAAGGCCGTCGTTTTTTGGAATTTCTTCCTGACGTTTCGCTGGCTCGAGTGGCTAGCTTCTTCAGAGGCTCATTCATCTTGAAAGTCATCGGAGTGAATTTCAAGATGAATGAGCTTCTGAAGAAGCTAGCCACTCGAGCCAGCGAAACGTCAGGAAGAAATTCCAAAAAACGACGGCCTTCAAACCCGAATAAAAGTAATGATCCTGAAAAGAGCTCAATTGTTAAGTCGGAGAAAATGATAAAACCTCAAGTAACATCAAGTGAATTGAAATCCCTTGTGTATTTTTCGAGAAAATCAAGAATACAATTAAAAATCGAACTTTTCGTTTCAGCTGATTGGTTTCTGTTAATTTCCATGCAGATCAATTCAAATTTGGTGTATAGTTATCTTTCGTCGAGAAGAAGAAACGCATTTTCAACCAATTTGAAAAAATAAAAAATTACTCGATTTAGGTATAGCGAAATTACGAATAAAAGTGCTTTTCGTAAATTGGGCATTGCCCAGCCATGGCAACACATACAGAATTTATTCAGAGCTTGAAGTCTTCCGAAGATAACTTGAGTAGGTATTATTTTCACTGGAACTTGATTTCCTGCCTCATAACGTCAAAAAAAATCCAGTAAAATAGATATCTTGTTTTTTTTGTGACAAAACTTCTTGGATTCAAAGTGAATACACATCCAACTCATATTTGAATGTACTTCAATTATCCGTTGATATTTTCATGTTTCTTTAATTCATTTCAAAAAATCATCTTGCCATTCTCAGAATTTTCATGTAACACTGGATTTATGCAAGTTTTGAGTTTTAAGTAAAAGCTTTTAAGTACCTACCTGACAGGAAATGGAAACTATGCCGCTTTCTTATGGCAAGTGCGTAAACGTTCCCATCGAAGAGTGAAGGTTGAACTTCCTATAGATCATTACTCAGAACTTATTTCTCATTACTTGATGTTAGAAAAAGACGTATTGTTTTCCAGTAATTTAATCATTTTACTTTTTCCATGCTTATAAAAGCGTGATACAGCGTCGCATCCGGTCGCAGCATGACAAAAAGAAATGTAATTTTTCACATTTGAATATATAAAAACAGCTGTGGATAACGATTCATCTCGTTCAGCTCCTCAACCTTGTTTGTATGAAAAAAATTGATATCCTGTTGAAATTGACTGCTTCAAAAAAACAAGGAGAAATGAATGTGACAGAAATGTCAATTGAAACTGAGGACAGACTTGTCACGAATTGAATATTTCGGATGTATGAAAGTTCTCCGTGAAAGTTTTCAGTAATTTACTCCACGACCACGCGATATTCCTCCCATACTGATTGATTTCATTAGTGTATCTGTTCAATTGTCATATCTGAGAATACTACAGAAAACGACTTGTCAGTTCGCCTCATAGTAAAGAATCCGCTGTTACAGAACTTTTCGTACCCAGAAGTAACTATTCATTATTAGAGGTGATTTTCGCATGTCCTGCAAGTATAAGTGACTGGATTTTGCATACCTATACATGTTGACCACTAGCATGGAAAATGGTTTCATGCTCTCAGTACATTTCGAATGCAGTTTTCAGTCGCCAGATCTTCCTAGCATTTCATAATATTCACCATGTTGAAATAATTTGACCACAAACGCTCATTTGGGCCACTATTTCCTTTTTCATTAAAATACCCGCGAACTTCTCTGACTTGTTGCATGTATTCGACCAATTCTCCTCTGGGTTTTTTGATTTTCGTAACGAGATGCGTGAATGAATTGCCATCTCCATCGCTTAGTGCCATTTCTTGAAATCTTTTATCAGCAAGTGCTACTTGGATAATCGTATGCCCCTCGACGCTTAGCAAATGCAAGTGCATCCAGTGCTTTTTCTGCAGGTTTTTCGGCATGAATGATGAAAAAAGCGTCTTTCAGACCATTTCCTTTCATGGATCCCAAAAACAGATGAGCACATGAGCAGTAAGATTGGATGGACCAATCTTACTGTAACAGTATTAAGATAATAAGTATCTTTCGTATACGACAATATCTCTCGAGCTTTATAATAAAGTGGTTGGTTGTTTGTAATGAAACACCGATGTTGGTTGAGTGCTTTACAGTTTAACGCTGCTTCAACGAGAACATTAAAAATAGTGTCATAATCAGATGCCGGGTTATATACGAATGGAAGTGGTATTATCTTAGAAATGAAGATTATCTTAGAAATACTGCAACCCACTCAAACCTTTTATATGCAAAGGTCCGTGAGTTTTTTTCGTACATCCATGCAAAATCATCATTGGAAATGTATATATCTTCGACGATTGTTTCATTAATGATTGTATCCACTGTTACATTACGAAAACCTACTGAATTACTTTTTACACAAGTTTTCGGTGGAACATAACCAAAATTTTCGAATTCAGCAGCCAATGGTCATTTTTTAAATCTGGAGATAGTATGTTTGGTGTTTGTGAGTTACAGCCGATCATGGTGTGACGCACATTATACATTAGTGTGGAATGCCTCATACCTACCCATCGATAGTATTAGTATTTTGATCAGCATTATCATACGTGAATTGGAAAAACTTATCGCCAGGCAAATTATGATTTTCGGGATCTATTGTGATAGAAGCTTCAAATAAACATGTTTCTCGGGATGAAGGAGGGAAAATACTTGTCTGATTTTCTCAAGAATTTTCCTAATGAAATGGCTGCAAAAAAGTTCAATCTAGTACCAATTTATTTCAATTTCAGTACCATTTTTTCTTGAGAATCAGAAATTCAAATTTATTATAGATCGGTCTTGGAATTTCCTTATTTTTAAAATCCCTGATCTAGGAGACACCCAACTTATCTGTTTAAATTTACTTAAAATATATAGTGAAAATTGGAACAATGATTCTGCTCAGTGCAGTTTCCGAACAAGTTCTGGAGGAATGTTCCTTCAGAACTTCGTACAACGAACAGTTTATTCTGACCTACTTTTTTTATACGAGGTAAAACAGTCTATTGGAATGTTTTCTGATATGTGATTGAAAATAAAGTTCAGGAGATCGAAAATAGGAATAATATACACCCAGGAATGGAAAAGTTCGATGGGAATAGTTCACCTGGCGTGAGTAGGTTTCGTGAATCTTGGATATCAGCTATCTAACAGGAACTAGGACGTTGTATCAGCTGGTTCGTACTAGTTTTTTCTTTCTTCTTTTACAGCTCTCGTTTCTGGCTAGGATATCACCAGCTTTCTTTCAGGTTTATCTGTTTCTCAACCTTCTCGAAATCTCTCTGGCTTCTCGTAAAATTTTTCGTGTACCTTCTTGTTGATTCCACATACCCCGTTGTTATGGTCCCATTTTTCACTCACGAATTTTTTCACAAACCAGTACTTATCATTTTATTTTTACTTAATCCTATGTTCAATTGTTGATCATGATATATATCAAATTCTGATTTCTAGATAAGGTTTCTAAAGGTATATTAACTTTTTATCATTTTCCATTCATCTCTCTCATTAATTTTCTTGTAATTTTCCAAATTGTGTTTGTAATTCATAATCTGTCAAAATTTGTGTTTTATTTTCATGTCTAGTCAGTGGAATTCAATTTACAGTGCAATTTCATGTCAGTCTTGAGTTCTATTGTCTGTAAAGTGTTTATCAAAGTTTTTTCCAAGAACAGTGATGATTAATAAGTAATGAGTAATGTATTGCAGGTTGCCTAATGTCTTGTCGTTTCCCCAGACAGAAATCATACCGCAGCTGAGAAGTTCCTCAAATTAGGATGTTGAATATTTGTTTTCATGGTTCATCGTTTTGGTTAGCCAAAATAAGGTAGCTAGACATATTGTTGGTAACGTATAACTACTTCACATATTTATTCCTTTACATTTGATATCCACAATTTTATACATTTCTCTTTATATCATAACAAGATATATATATATATATATATATATATATATATATATATATGTGTGTGTGTGTATATCAGTCATATATGTAATTCAAAGTTTCGGTATGTAATTGTTGTGTTGTTGCAATGTTAACCACCCAGAAGAATCTTGAGATCCCAAGAAAATACTTGAATGTTGTTCCTGTACAGTCAACATATTCCTATCACTCAATTCAATATATTGATGTTGAAGCTCTCAATTCAAGATACCATCATGACTATGATGGTGACTATCCCAAATAGAGCAAATCGTGGAACGTAGATTAATACATCCGATAGTCTCGAGAGGTTTCTTTGAATATCTATAATTACATTTCGAAACAATTTAAATTTAATTTCACGCATAATGAGATTGAGAAATAAATAACAAACCGTCACTTATTCTCTGTAAACATATACTAATAGTGTGTTGGATGAATCTTAACGAACGGTAGCGGGCTTTGCTAAAGACCTCACGGTGATACTTCGAATCGATGGTAAGTCGATCAGCAGAATCGATCTCGATGCAATAGGATACTAATTTTCATTAATAAATTATACTCCTCCCTGCCTATTATTGAAGTGGTTTCACTCTATGGGGGAAATTAAGTGGAAATATAGTTTGTGAAAACTGACAAAAAAACAGTCATCTTTGAGAGTGCAGCACTTTGGACTCTTTTGAAACTGGCAGGAATCGAATTGCCCGCAAAATGTATTCGAAGAAATATTTCTGTGACAGAGTAGAATATGATATTACGACGATCATCCAGTGGGTGAATTAATTCAGGAATATTTCTAACTGATACCAAACATTTATCTCAGATTATCTACAGCTTCATATCGGATTCGGGTGATCCATAAAAAAAATCACCATATTTGGAAGTTGGTTCATTGCAGTTCAAATAATATTTATCAATGGAAAGGTAGGATCCTTAACCTGTCAGCTAAAAACCATTTGTCATGTTCACTTTCACGGAAAAGAAGTTGGAAAAATAATAAAAGAACATATGGAAGGAAAATATCTGAATTAATACAGATTCGAAATTTGAATGTTGCACCAAGCCCAATCGATCAAAATGCGTGCATTTCCATAATTCTCAAAATTCGGCTTTCAAGCAAACGCTTTTGTGATTATACACCCAAGTCATTTGCTAAGCAAAATTTCGAAAATCATGGATGCGCACACATATGAATCGATTAAACTTGGTGTACTCGGGCTATACTTCACCGAATAATAACCAAAATTAAAACGTTTCCTTATAACTGACGTTTCCATCTCACTTCCGAAAATATATTTAAGCATCCTTTATTTAGTCAACGACTTATACATCAATCATACAATAAATGACTTAAAAACGAATCAATAAAATATGTAAAATATGGTGACCCTTACAGTCAATAAATAAAATAACGTAAAACACTAATAACATATAAATATATAAAAAAATAACATTAGCACATAAGAGACTCACACATATTTACATAGTTAAAGGTTGTCAATCAGATATAGCTTTAAATTATTCTTAAAGGCCACAAGTGTAGAACATTGTTTTATGACTAGGGGAAGTTGATTGAATATTCTCAGTCCTTTAAAAAAAACCGATGTCTCTGTTGGTTTCTTTGATACCATCGGAATCGAAAAATCATTTCTGGATCTTGTAGCGTAATTATGAACTTGCTTATGAATGAGCATCGCCAGATTTCATTTTGAAAATAAATATCAATGTTTGATATTGCCAATATATTTCAATTGGTAACCAGTTCAATGTACTCAACATATTCTTTATTGGAGTTTGTTTCAAACATTTCAAAATTATGCGCATTGCACGATTTTGCAATTTTTGAAATCGATTGATTTCATTCTGGTTTAGTAAAAATGAGATTGTTGCACAGTAATTGAAATGCGGCAGGATGAGAGTATTATATATCACCATCAACGACCACTGGGTAAGAAATTTAGCACATCTATAGTTGATGAATGTAATCTTCGATACCATTTTCTATTGGCCAATATATATTCCAACGTTGAATAGCCTTCAGTATTACTACTTTTCTTAGGGTTTCAAGGTCGCCGTTCTTTGGAATTTCTTCCTGACGTTTCACTCACTCATCTTGACTATTATTCCGATGACTCAATATTTCGATTTTGATTTGAGTGAGCCTCTAAATGAGCTAGCCACTCGCGCTAGCGAAACGTCAGGAAGAAATTCCAAATAACGACGGCCTTCAAACCCGAAGAACAGTAGTACACTGAGAACCTCGGCCGCGAAAGCCTTAACCATTTTATTAAATAGCCTTTTCAGGGTGCCATGGCACCAATAGGTAAGTGGCTATAATCGAAGTTACGTTGCCCTACCGTGAAATTGTTTTCTCAGTATAATTTGTGTCATGACAATTTCTTTGATCTAAAGATGAGAGGGATGATTACTTTTTAACCTTGTTGAAAGCATTATCGGAAATCGATATGGTGCCACGTCGGCATTCAATATAATGATCGAAATCGAAAGATGCACATCACGGAACTAAATGATTGAAATCGTTTGATTGTCGATAATTTCCAGAACAAATGCTCCTGAGGTTATATAGGTTCTTATGAATCAATTCTTATTATGAAAATTATTCACACTTCACGAACAACAACACTCTTTCACATTTAGCAAATATCCGTTTATATTCAGATTGAATCATTCATTATGGGTATTCGGTAAAAAAAAGGAAGCCTTAGCTTTCATTTTTATACGTTATGGCCCAAATAATATGCATCTTTATTTGATGTATTAGAATATTTGGTTTGACAACACTGAACCCATTATATTTTACAAACCAATGGAAGCCCGTACAGATGCAGCGAAATAACATATCATAGCTCGCAGACAATATATCAATGAGCACAAGATATATTGAGGATATGCCGTCCTTCGGAGGGTACGTATGGATGTTGGGCTTGCTAAAGATCCCTACCTCTGGTTGGAATACCAGAAGGTTCGGCAAAATTTCCGGTTGGGGGAAGTGTGCTCACCGGCGTCGGTGATTGGCCTTGGTAGCGGAAATATACCGACGTTAAATGAAGAAATAGAAGAAGAAGAACCAATTGGCATCACTTCATAATGTTGTTGCTGTTTAAAAACATTGTTACCTTTCACGAACTCGCATGACCGGGTTTTATATTTATAAAAGATATATATGAAATTTTCAAAACACTACAATTCGCTCTATAGGTGCGATTTATACCAAGTGAACTCCCTGAGATTCAAGTATCCGCAGACAGTATCATAAAAGCAAACTCCTTCAACTTTCGTCATTGCCATGATTTGAGTGTTGATTAAGTCTACTGTATGATTTTCATCGGCAATGAGAATGTGTTCTGATAATTCAGAACCACCAATCTGACTGTTCTCGAATCAAATTCTATATTCACCTGCAGGGGACTGGATGTTTCACCGACCGCATGAAAAAGGAATTTGATGAAGACAATCAATCCTTTCTGTTTTTTTTTTATGTTAGTTGTCTCAGTGTCCGTCCAGAATTGAACGTGAAGTATTTGTTGTTTTGAATGTTGCACTGATATTATACCTAATGCATTCGTTTTATCTTTTCGGATAGTCAATGGATATAATGATTGTTACAGAATGTGTAGTTTGTGTCCAGTGTGGGGTGTGTGACGATTTTCATTTTTCTGAAGTTTCTCCACCATTGATGTTTTTTAAGGAATTGCATATTTTTTGCTTGAATGTTCCTTGCGGAGTGATATTGATTCGGACTTCCATTGTCCATATTATTATGAAACCTATTCGTAAGAGAAGAAAGGAAGAAGAAAACTAGTAAGAAATACAAATCAAATAAGGCAATCAAATCCGAACAAACGAAGATAGAGGGAAAAATAAATTTCCGGCCAAAGAATAAAATCAAGGCTTTCACTGATCAAAGAAAATAAAAATGTGAAAAAAAATTCAGATGATGAATGTAGAATGGAGAAGTCAGGAAATTCAAATGAAGAAATGTGAAGTAATATGAACAAATGTTTGAAACCAAGTTTCAAGTTGAGTGTACACACGAAATTTCGATAGCTGGAATCCGCAATCGTCTTCGGGTGTTGACTCTCAACATTTCGAGGTTTGGTGGTTTATAAAAACCCTCCTATGGTGAAAAAGGGAGTGCTAAAAATGGGGCGCAAGGGTGCTAACAATGAGGCGCAAGGGTGCTACTAATAGTTCGCGCTGATCGATTTCAGCGGGAAATAGATGTATTGGCGGTGACGGAATGCATTGTTGTTGAAAATGTAGGCAGCTTCCTTGAGTTTTCTTCCGAACCAGTGCTCCTCCCTCATTTGTCCAAAAATGCTCCGCTATTCCCGATTTCGTTGTTCCTCCTCGTTGTGTGTTTTTCTTTTGTTCGCAAATTTTCACTTCCAATGGGTTCTGATCTCTCCTATGTAGGATTTGCCGCACTCGCATGGTATCCGATGAAGACCTCCCAAAAAACTTCCTTCAAACAATATTTGCCCTACTTGATATATCGAAAGCGTTTGATTGCATATAGAACCATATTCAATTCAAGAAGTTCTCGTTTGATGGCATACATGGAATGTCTCTTCTATTTCGTCAATCTAACCTATTCAGTAAATCACAGATTGTATCATTAGAAAAAGTAAGAAATGTCAATTACGTTGTACCTGATAGTTATGTACTGGGGCCAATTCTATTCAATTCATTTAAAAAATGCAAGCTTTCTGCAGAAGATACTAATTCAATTGGCCAACCTAACCTAACGATACTATGGAATCTGCTAGTGACTAAGTTGCTTTTAATAGACTTCTCAAAAAAAAGTGAAAGATTCTTACAATTTCCACTTATACAAATATCATTTCTAGAAATAGTGTCAAGCTGTTTCGCATTCATATAGATTACAGATAAAACTGTTTGTGTCATATTGACAAACTAACTAAAAAATCATCCAGTATCATTTTCATGATCATTTTATGAGAAAAGACAATACGTACTATATACAACCCTTACTTTAGGGAAAATACTTCAAAGATCTTGCTACTTCTCAAGGTTTTCGTATTTGGTACAGTACTCGGAATATACAAAAACAGATCGAATTTTTTGTTATGATCACAGGAACCCAACTATTCAACAGGATCGGGAAAACTCATAAGAACAGAGAGGTTCAATATAACCGTTTTCCCGGAAAAAATATTGAATTTGAAATTTCATAACAAACTACCAAATCATATACGACATCCCAGTTTTTACTCTTCCAAAATGAAGTTTTCATTGAATCACTGCTTTTATACAACAAATTTATGTTGTGGAATATACAAGAATATGACTTTGAATGGGGGACTCTGGATCACCCTCATGTTTCTTTTTTTCGATATCTATCTCAATATTCTGAGTCGTGTCACTGTAGAAACCAGTACAACAGAACGGCCAAGGGTAACAATATTTAGAAACGGAACGCAGCCAGAAATGTAGCAACCACCTTCATTATTTCAAGGTTCACTACACACAGTACTTTTAATTGAAAAAAAATCTGAGGGGTCTTATATCAAAATTTCACCTCACTCAATCCATTCTCCTAGAAAAATGAGGCTTGCGCGCAGAAATTGCTGGGAGTATAGTACAAGAAAAACTGTTCCGTTTGTTCTACTGTGCCAAAACTTGTTTCTAGTAAGCGTTTCTATTATGATCGGGTCTCCTACTGGACAATTGGTGTAGATGCTGACCTAGTGCTGGATGGATTGGACAAGCTGTACTTGTTGAAACGCGCCACTACTCGTGCCATGATACTCTTCATTATGAACTAGTTTCATAATGAAATCTTGGGTTTCACGTCTAGAAGGGAATCTGATATATACCATTTCATATCCTTATCTAGGACTCGCAACCTTTATGTAGTTCTGTCTTCTTGTTTATCTTCCATTCCATTGCTCAACACGGTTGATTTTTATACATTCCATAGTTTCTACGTTTATTTCATTCTCACTGAAATCTCATTTGAAGGCAAATGTCTCACCAAGAATTTCCCTTGTTTTGTTGACCTTGAATTTCTTGAAATTGTTTGTGGATTGTTACTCTTCACAAACGGAATAAAGAAGATTTCAAGATATATTGATTTTTCATTCACTGTTCGAAAACCCCGTTTCGAAATTATGAACTATAGGAAATCGCCGTATAATAAATTCCAACCGCTGAAAGCTAATAATCCAGTGATGTAATGATGTGATCGTACCCTAACACGATAACGGATTGTTTCGATTAGTTTATTATTTGTACAAGGTAATACCGATAATATAATTTCATTTCCCACAATGGGGCCTTAATGATGTTAATAATTTCGGTTATTTTCCACTCAGCAGTTGTTTTTCATGGCTATGAAACATAAGCGTCGCTCAGTGCCAAACGAAGGTTACATTGGGCATGAGTAAAAAAATTCTGAAGCAAAGTAGAATTTGGGCTTCCAAGAAGGGGTTTCCCAGAAACCTGAGATATTCGTTTGACATAATATTGCGAAGAAAAACTTAATGAGATGCTCCTTAGGATGAGGGCAGTTGGTCGATGGAATTTATAAAAAATCGAAATTATTCATTGCGATGCTTCAACTTACGATCTCTTTCACGAAAAATGATCTGAGAGCAATTACCAAGGCAATGCCGCCAAAACTGCCGAACATTTTCTCTGCACATGCCAAGCTCTGTTCTGAAAAGTTCTTGGAAGGGATAACATTGTTTCCTTTCAACATAAAGAGTCTATCCCTCAGGAAACTGATTTGCTTCATCGGAAGCTTGTCAGCATTCATACTGTTTGCTGGTGATACTTCACTCACAAATTCGACAACTTCTCTGTATTGCTGTAGAAAAATCTTCGATTTTTCCTTCACCACAGATATTTCGAAGGTAGCTGACTCTGACCCAACAAGAAGGTATTCTCTTCCCAGCCTCCTGCTGTGTGTATGGGGACCTGAGTTACCTCTTTCTTCCCGAGTTCATCTACAGCCAACAGTGGGCGAAGTGTTATAACCTTGAAAAATTCAATCAAACACCAATTCAAATCTGCCATCTCTTTTGAATCCAATGAAAAATAACAGAAATTTGAAAGCATCATTTGTTGAATTATTCACAACTCTCTTGGAAAGTGATTTGTGTAAAATACCTAGCTATTAGAATATGCCCAGGGTTCGGTTGTGAAAAAATATCTGCATCTATAATGACTAGCAATAGCGAATCTGATATTATTGAAAAGAATTGAAGACCAGCAAGAGGTCATATTCAAGATCTCATTATATATCATATTATTATATAAAATATCAAAACAAAAAACAATTACTTCTGAAAACATCTTCATTGACACCATGTTAAAAAGTTACACTCAAATTAAGAGTAATAAAAACAGGAAGTTCCCATAGAAATCATCACAACCGTCGTCTATGGTTGAAAGATTAAGCCCCTGATCTTATCTCGTACAAACCAACACGAAAAATACTCATTTAGAGTTCTGTGCGATCCGCTACAAATTATGAAAATGACAAAGCAGTTACATTCATGATCATCATTTCACAATCAGATTAAGGTTACTGAGATATATCTTACATAATAAAGATTATTATAAGGATATTTATGTTATATATGGATCATAGAAAATGCTATGGAATATTTATTCAATTCATTTAACGAATCGGTGTCGAAGTTGGCTCTGGTGAATATGGTTGGTGGTACAGTTTTTCTTGAACCTCTATCAAATCCCTTTTTACCTTCACTACTCTTGGTAATTACCAACTTCATGGAGAATTGCAAGTATCAAACTCCTACTTTTCAAAGTTTTTGATGATTTTCCATACATAGCATTGGTAGTACAATGGAACTCAACTGATCATATGAATTGAAATTAATGGATATTTTCAATGAATCTCAACATCTTCAAAATAATATTATAGTGGTAAAATATAAAAGAGAGTGGAAGACACTATCGCACCAAAACTAAGGAAATGACGGATCTGTACATCGACACTTCAAGTAATGAATAATCCCTTTCGTAATAATTTCAAACATCAGACAATGGATAGTACCAAGAATTACTCATAACCCCTGTTGATTCAGACGGCAAGGACCGATGCCATTACAATTCGGCCATCCTGTATAATACCGTCCTCGGCAATTTTCTGTGCCTTGGTCAGCCCTTCACATTTCTGTGACCTGAAAGCGGAAATCAATGGCAGTAAATAGTTCACAGAAAACCCCGTTCTAGGTTGGACAACAATTACATCATCCTCTTTCCTTTTTTTCAGCAGAATGGTTGGCCAGAGCCTTCTGCTGTTACTCTCCCAAAGCAAATTGATTCGCAGTACTCCACAGGTTACCTTTTAGGTCATCCTGCCCGACACCAACGACAATTTGATATTCAACCCAAACGACTATTTTTCAAAATGAATCATTATTTGGAAACCTAACCTAGCACTCCACAGGTTACCTTTGAAGTCGTCCCGCCTGACACACAACTCTCTAAATTATCGATTAAATCATCTCTTTCTCTCGCATTACTTTCGATGTCACTACTATCAGTATCTTCGGTACAACTTCGGTGGGGTCTTAGGGTGTCCGCTGCTACCAACGTTCTAAAATGTTTATGTCCCCTCATAGCCTTTATACTTTGTATTTCGTACCTATCATTATCAAAGACCTTGTCTATCTTGTAAGGGCCAGAAAACCGTTTGTTCAACTTTTTATTGATACCCTTCTCGTTACATGAATTGCCCCCTTTCCACAATACTAAATCACATTTTTTATATTTCCTGGGTGATTT
Source organism: Zygogramma bicolorata (assembly GCA_032362365.1). Lineage (NCBI taxonomy): Eukaryota > Metazoa > Arthropoda > Insecta > Coleoptera > Chrysomelidae > Zygogramma > Zygogramma bicolorata. The sequence goes on from JAVJAQ010000143.1 coordinate 567,613, forward strand.
TCTTTTACGATCTTATCGGACTTCAATTTTTTTCGCAACACGCTTAAGATGCTCGCTGGCTTTTCCTGTCTTGTTGGTAAAGTCAGTGGAACATGAAAATTTCTCTGGGTTATTAAGAAGATTTTCCTCATACCCGAATGAGAGTTCAAAGGGTTTGTGTTGTGTGCTACTAATTATGGTATTGTTGATTCCCCAAATAATTTCAGGAATGTTGTCGTCCCAGTACCTATCTTCATCACCACACACGGTTTTCATTGCATCGAATGTGTTTAATTCGCTTGCTGTCTACGAATACTCAAAAATATCCACTAGTGAACGCAATACCATTGTCAGAAATTATACGTTTTGGTTATCCAAGAAATTCTTCAAAAATTTCTCGCAAATTTCGGATACACTCCGTTTAACCTACAGTCCGAGTTAGCCTTGCCACCACATATTTCGTAAATGAATCTACTACAGTTAAAATGTATGTAAAACTACTCCGGTTCTCAGAAAATGGTCCGATATGATCGATGTGAACAGTGTGCTTGGGCATATCAGGTTTTGAAATTGGATGTAGTTCACCTTCAGCTTTGCCATAGTTACCCTGGCCAAAGTCACAATCTAGATACATATTTGTTTACATTTTTGCAAACCAAAACTGATCTTCAATTAGTTTCAGACAACGTTCAAGTTTCGTCATGATATTTTCGAAGTAATTGAAATCTTGCGAATTTTGTTATGACTAGTCTTTCTCCATATAATGTATTTCTATATAATCGATTATTTTTATATGAGAATTCCTTAGTCAGTTATTCTTAATTTGTTTCACGATAATTTGTTAACTATCGTCCTGTAACTGAATAGCAAGAAACCAATCTTCAACAGTGATCTGTAAAATATTTACCGGGTTTCTACTGAGAGCATCGATATTGTTCATGTTAGCTGCTGACTTATGTTCAATTTCGAAATCGAAATCCTGTACCGACAACCACCATCTAGCATTTCTAGGCACTAGATCACGTTTTAAAAATGCATAACGGACAGCAGAACAGTCGATCACAATTTTGAAATGAAACCCAATCAAAAATATTGAAAAACGCTTCAGCGTCTCGACAACTGCAAGAGTTTTCAGTTCCTAGCTATGGTAGACGGTGGAGAAAGCAACAGGGCTGAAGTAGGCAACAGGTCTCAAGCGCTCGTCCTTTTGAATTTGTAGAAATATTCCGCCCAAACCCTTCGAACTAGCGTCTGTATGTATTTCTATTCTCAAATTATATAAAGCACCAAAATCGGTTATGATGTCAAAAGGTTTTTGAGTTCTGAGAAAGCTAAAATTTGGGGTTGGCCCCATTCAAATGGAGTGTTCTTTCTTGTCAATTCTGTGAGCGGTAGTGCCCTCAAGGCGAAATAAATTTACGAAAATACCCTGCCAAAGCTAGAAACTGTCTAACTTCATGAGCATTCGAAGGTATTTTGAAATTTTCAACCGCCTCAACCTTAACTGACCCAGACAAGATACCGTCTGGACCGATTTCATGGCCAAGAAAATGTACTTGATTTTTCAAAAATGAACACTTTCTCAGATTCAATCTGGTTCCAGCTTCGCACAGAATTTTGAGAACCATTTTTAGTAAATCCAAACCTTCGTCAATGAAACTTGACGGAATTAGTGAATCATCCATGTAAACTAAAACTTGATGATGACGTATATTGCCTCAAGTATTATCAAAGGCCTTTTGAAATACAGACGGTGCACTGGTTAGGCCAAATGGCATTTTCAGATACTCATAGTGACCATCAGGGGTGACAAAAATTGTTTTCGGAATAGAATTTGCAGCTACAACTATTTTGTGAAAACCTTGGTTACAATCTGAGCTAGGAAAATAAAACTTGCCTCCTAATAAATCCAATTGTTTGGCATCGGGTAAGCATCTCTAATTGTAACTCTGTTTGGAGACCTATAATGTACACATAACCGTAATTCGTTATTTTTCCTTTCAACTAATACTATAGGACTAGCAGAATCTGAATGTGACTCCCTGATTATCCCTGCTTAGAGTAACCCTTCAATTTTCCCTCTGACTACTTCTCTTTCTTCCAAGGACAATCTGTAAGGGCGATAACATACAGGTTTAGACTCACCCATCAGATTAATATAAAAATCACAACCCTCAACTGATTATAACTGTACCGAACTGTCAGCAATACAATGCTGCCACTCATTCAAAACACCCAATGACTTAGTTTTTGACTCAGAATCCAAATTAACATTTACACCCACCTGATCTATTGAAAATTTACTACAAACCCCTTTTTTTTCTCAATAGACTTACCCTGGGCCTTCCCATAGTAGTGAAGTTGGTACATCCTCTACCAATTAATTTACCCTCTTGCCAGACCATTTCCTCGTCACTCATGTTAGAAACCGGTAACATACAGCTTGGACTCCTAATTGCAATTCCAGGAATACTAAACAAACATTTTCCCAGTTGAAAATGCCTACTATCCATAATTATTTCTTCATCTTCATGGATCTTGATAATTTTAGCTGGTACTATTGTCATAGAACGGGGGAGTCTAGTGATGTCTTCGCTAACGATAATCTTGGGACGTACTGGCTTCCAAAGTAATCTTCTCCAGAAAATCAAAATCTGATTTTGTTAACTTGGCTTCACCTGAACGAATAACGAGTGCGACTCTCTCAGCATTCATCACGGGTGGTCCAATTATCAAATTAAAATTTTCCATGTCAGCATCGGTGACGAAAGCGGATGTTTCTAGATTGATTCCATCCAGTTCTAGAGTAAAGTTCACAGCTTTCTCTGTTGTTATGATAGACCCACCAAAAGCTTTCAAAGAATTGCTTACAGGTTAGGTTCGAAGACCACTTTCCTTGACAGAGCTTGAATGGATAATGTTGACTGCCGCTGTCCAAATATGCGAGAGTACGTTTGCCATTGACAAGGTACTCCTTAGCATAGACGTTGTCAACATTTTCTTCATTTATTATCTGTATGGACTTTGGTTCGGTTGAAGATGTACTCGGTTTATTGAAGTTGCGATTTCGGAGTCTGCAGTCTTCTTTCTTATGACCAGAACGGTTACAAAAATAGCACCGTAAGGATCCCTCGAAGCGACAATCTTTGGCAGTGTGACCCTGTTTACCACAACTGGAACATTCCTTCGGTCCACTTGGGTTACTTTCGGATCTAGGTCTTTTCACCTCATATTCGTCTCAAGGACTTTGATAGTTCTAGAGAGGTGCAATAAACCCAGCATGAAACTGGTGAGCACGTGCATTCGCTTGGAGCTCGAGTGGTAGTGCCATTATCAAGCAAGAAATAGCCGCTTCTCCGTCAAGTCGACATTGTTGTATGAGTGCCATTTTTTCGTGGTAATAATGGGTCATAGACTCACCTCGCTTGTTCTTACGAGCCACCAATTCTTCTAAAATAGTTGCATATTCGACGCATCTGGGGAATGCTCGAGTTGGGGCAGTTTTCCATTCTGCCCAAGTTTTCCTGTAATCGTCCAAACGATTAAACCAGTTTCTTGCTGACCCTCTCAAATTTTGCTGCATAAATGTAGACTTCTGATATTCGGTCCAGTTGTGAATTTCTCCAAGTTGGCCAATCTTTTGTTACCATCCCGTAACAGTTGAAGTCTTCTCACCAGGATGAAATGCTGAAACAATGTCGCCTCGGGCCGTCGGTCAGCGAGATCCAGATTCACTTTCACTATCCATCATCACTGAATCGAGCACACGTTGGCTGAACCTTCTTTTTAGTGCTTCAGATATTTTCTGCTTTACATATTTTTTTCAGAAGATCCTGGTAGAGGTTATTTTCTTCGTCACTCATTTTGGAGTTTCGTTGCACAACACACAATTAAAGACACGTGAAGTTACTCAATCCCACTCCTGATGTTAAAATATAAAAGAAACTGGAAGAAACTATCGCACCGAAACCAAGGAAACGGCTGATCTGTACCATGACACTCTTATTAATGAATAATCCCTTTCGTGATAAACTGATACATCAGACAATGAATAATATCAAAAATGAATCATAACCCCTGTTGATTCAGACGGCGAGGAGCGATGCCATAACAATTGCTTAGTTGAGACAAAATACTTTTTGAGAGAAAAGGGTTTAAACTTCTTGCATCTTGATCAAGGTAATCTATTTGGATGGGACCAACCGAAGTATAATTGCACTCGACCGAGTTATTGATGATAATACAGGCTTAATTTTTTCAAGAAAGTATTATCTCATTCAGATACCAACGTTAAAAATAGATTCACCTAGTTTGAAGGGTTACCATCGAAGATTTATAAAAAAATAATCAGAAATGGCTAAACCTATAACAAATCTATTAACGAAAAGGAAAGGATTTGATTTTGATAAAAAAATGTATTAACTGTTTTGAACAATTGGAGAAATTTCTGAGAACAACACCAATTTTGCAATATCCAGACTTTGAAAAGACATTTTTACATGCGACGCAAGTGATTTTGCGAATAGGCTCAGTACTATCACAAGGCGAAATAGGAAATCATTTGCGAATAGCCTATTCATCAAGAACATTGAATGGCGCAGAATGAATATAGAAAGAGAATTGTTGAGAATAATATATGCAGTGGAACATTTTAGGCCTTATTTGTACGGCAGAAGATTTAAAATACTCAGTGATCATGCCCCCAATGAAATATTCATTTTTTTAACAAACGCTAATTCAAAATTAATGGAATGGAAGTTGTAAGAGAGTACGACTCTAAGAGAGATTATACATCTGGAAAGACTCCAAGAATGCTGATGCTCTCTCTAGAACAGAAATAAATACTTCAATAGAAAATAATGACGAAGAAGAGAACTCAGAAAGTTCAGATTCGGAAATGGAAACAGGTTCAGAAAATGAATTTCTCCCAGAATTCCATGAATTATTAGAGAAAAAAACTCATTTTATCTTCGAAAAAATCAAACAAAAAACTGAAAATTTGATATTCGTTACACACAATGATATCATATTATTAGTTCCAAGTAATGAAAATCGCAAAACACCGCATTGGGATACGATAATGAAAGACACGTGCGTAGATCCAGATGATCAAAAATTGAGGATTAACCGACTCACCTGAAGGAAATGCAATCCAAATTATACGAGGTTGGTCACATCCGAATAGATCACCTTTTAGTAGTAACTCTATCACTGAAAAGCGCAAGTTGAAAGAATTATTCACGATGCCCCCATCTCACGATACCTCACTCGAGTATCTTTCAATATTCCTTGCGATGGTATCGCTTTTTTGTGACGGGATGACAAAAAAAATTGGATTTTTTGAGATGGGTATCTCTCTATGCGGATCTGATCAACCTCGTATAATTCTCTCCTCGGTCTACCTGCTAGGATATAAATCGATGCCTCTCAAATGATTTTGTAGACGGTCACCCATTTTCAACCAAAGGGCAAACCGAAATCAAGTATCAAATGAATTTTTTTTTCATTAATATCGAATCTTAATGGTATCCAAGTCACCACAAGTTTGTTGAATGTTTTCTGAACACCCCATTTTGGTAGTGCTAATCGAAAAAGATGTCGTCTAAATGGCTACAGATACAAAAATTCTTGCCCTCGAAAAATTCATAACTGGTTTCGAGATTTTTGTGAACATATAAGGAGCAGAGATGAACAATTAATTCAAAAATTTTGTGTCTAGATTAGAATCGCAAATATTTCTTGTGTTCTTCGGCATCTGTCAAATCCACTGACGCTAAGAAACAATTTCCAGACACCAGATTTTTCACAGCTCCTAATGAGGGGCTGTGATGAATTCATACAAATACTTCAGATTTGAAATGAATCTATAGCTACCAGAAAGACTCAAACCTGAGAATATAGCTGAACAAAAAATTGTTCTTCACATCGACGGGCTGGTTCAATGTCATCAAACTCCAGTAATATGGCTGAACCCTCATAATACAGGTTTAGCTGGCTAGGTGGAATCATCGGCGGATCATGTGCCTGTTTTTGATAGGGTAGGGCATCATGATGGATTTTATATCCCTGAACCCATTCCAAAATTTGTGAGTTGTTAGTTATGGTTTGCCATGTGCTGTCAAATATTTAATGCGACCAGCATATAGGTTCGAATATGTTACCTCCTCTATTTGTTTTTGTACGTCGTGAACCTCTCTCACCATCCTCTGTTTTGTGTGCTTGAGGTCCCCTCCTCTGTTGATACTTCTAACTGCCATCGACTTCGGTGAGCAGTGCCCTCGAGGTGTTCCAAAGGGCAACGTTGTACCCTCAAGTTTAGTGCAAGCAGAAATCTCCTGTGGTTTGAAATCAAGAGAGGAACGTTGCAGAATGCTTTACCAGCACCGGCCATGTCAGACAAAGTCGTCTTGAATGCTTCAGCATATCGATCACTCATCAGACATGTTCTGAGGGCTAAATAACCTTTGCCCAGTGATATTCCAGTAGAAAACTTCAACTCAGATGCCGAGAAAAAAGGTCTGGACCTCCGGATTCAGTTTGGGTTGATTTGAGGTAGCGCAACGGCCTGGAACCTGCGCCAATAAAAAAAATTGTTTTTGTGCGCGAGACACTCGGCATGCACAACTCAGGAAGTGTGCGGAACAAAAAGCGGCGTATGATGATTGAAGGTCAGCCGTATGATGATCTACAAAGTGAATTGCCCCTGCCAATGATCACTGATCAAAATCATTGTCAGTCTCAGCAGTTACCAATTATTTGTCCACTCACTCCTTTGGTTCCGTTCTAAAACGTGACGAAAATATGAAAAACAAACTTACGACGAATAAGAACGGAGTTTGTCCTCGAGTGTCCTTAGGTTCTTCGTTGTCGTTCTCTAGTCCTTGTGTCAGATGACTGAACCACCGCAGTGCAAAATCATCCTTAATAACACTACCATAAGACTTTGCTTCAGTCGGATCATCTCCCAGTCTAGTACTAACAGCGTTATCACTACGGAAATATTCACTGTTGCTGGCGGAAAATTCCGATATCAAATTTGACGACGAACCCGCGCCAACCAAAAAGGAATTGTCTTCGGGCACGATACACTCGGCTGGTACAACCCAAAAAGTGAGCAGGGCAGAAAACGGCGTAGGATGTTGAATAAAGTTTAACCGTATGTTGATCTACAAGGTAGATTGCCCCTGCTGAAGATCAATGATCAGAAATCATTGTCAGTCTCATCTAATTCCAATTATATATCCACTCATTTCGTTGGTTCCTCTAAAACATGACAAAAACATTAGAACCATCTGACTTACTGAACGAGTAGGAAGGGAGTTTTCTCTCGAGTTTCCGTGGTGTTCACTAAGCTTCTACGTTATCTTCACTGAGCATCATTCTCTTGCGCGATTTTTTCCCATAGTATGAAAAACTTCTTGTATTCATATACTTTTAATCAATTTACACTTGCTAACTTATCACATTCAGCGCAAGAAGTATATTGACAGATATACGAGTGAGGTATCGTGAGATGGGGGCATCGTGAATCCATTCTTTCAACTTGCGTATTTCAGTCATAGAGTGATCAAGGTGATCATTATAGTTCGGTTGGAACCAACCGAAGTATAATTGCACTCGACCGAGTCATTAATGATAATACAGTCTCAATTTTTTTTAAGAAAGTACTATCTCATTCAGATACCAACGTTAAAAATAGATTCACCGAGTCTGAAAGATTGTATCAGAATATTATATGCATTGAAAAATAAATTGCAACAAAATAATTTTATTAACTAATGAATTTAAAAAATGATGATAATGTCTCCCAGAGTAAAAAACTCCGGAAGTGAAATACCTTTCCTATCGGATTTTCAGGTGGGAGGTACTAGGAGGGAACTTTCATCGAGAGTATTGAGAATCAATTATTGTAATATTCGTGGTATGAATAAAAATATTAATAATGTGCATCACCATCTGCAAACAGAGAAACCTGACATTCTCATTCTGAATGAAACTCAGATCAATTCATAAATGAATAATGTATATATGTTTTTTTCCAGGTAATGGATTCTATTGTCTCTTTAGTTTCAAAGGTGGTGTTTGTCTATACTCTAGGAATGATTTATCGTGCCAACGCGAAGAAGGGCTGGGCCGAAAGATTTTGACGTGATGTGGTTTAAGCTTGAGTTGTAGTTTTTTTCTGATTTTCCTCAGAGAAGGGTCTGTTTTCCATCTGGTGATCCCACTCTATATGCCCAAGAAATCTCTGATACCATCATTCTGGGAATGGAAACATTCATCCCAAGTAGTACAAAGAGACCAAAGTCTGAGAAACCATGCTTTTTCGGCATTCAATCACTGGCGCCAAGACCCCAATTTGGAAACGAAATAGGTGTAGTGCAACAATTGAAGCTGCTGGGGAAGCACATAATCAAAAAATTCGTTCAGAACTTGTTCATTTTCCCGTTTAACCAAAGAAGATGGATCAAAAAACCACCACTGCCCAACATATTTGCGATATGTTTGATGAAAATTCTACTCTGGACTGATCGGGAAAAGATCCCCCGCATATCACGTCTGTCGACAGTCATATGCCTGAAATTATTTTTCACCAACAAAATATAAGAAATATTTCAATGGACCTGAAGACGAATAAGGCTTGCGGATCTGATGGAATCCTTTCATATAACTTGGTGTTTTTACCTGGAGGACAGCAAGAGTTCAGCCAGTTCCTACAAAAGGAAAGAAAACTTCAACTCGTAGTTGAAGACCAATTGAATTGCTTTCTATCATTCCCAAAGTCATGGAAAAAGCAATCAATATGAAGCTTATCAAATATCTAGAGAAATAAGGTATAATTAATGATCGACAATACGGATTTCGCCTTCAAAGATGAACCAGTGACTTATTGGCTTATTATTCTCATAATTGGCAGCATTCAATCGAGAAATTCGGAGAAACGAGAGCTGTTGCACCTAATATTTCAAAAGCGTATGATCGAGTTTGGCATCGATGTCTCCTTTCTAAACTACCGTCTCATGGTTTACCTCCTCAGTTGTGTGCTTTGTTGAAGAGTTTCTTGTCGGATAGGTCTCTGTATTTTGGGATTTATTCAGTTGTTGATGGAGTATCATCTGATAGTCTCCCAATGAATGCAGGTGTTCCACAGGGTTCAGTTCTGGTGCCCACTTTGTTTTTTCCTCATATCAATGATTTGCTCGATGAAACAACTTGTTCAGTACATAGTTTTGCGGACGACAGTACTCTTCATACTAGTTTCTCTTCCAAGGTCCCCATACCAGCTCGATGAACAAAAATTCGAAGAAACATTCACGTTCATAAAATTAACGATGACTTGGTAAAAATAATGGGATGGGGTAGCATGAACTTGGTGAAATTTAATGCCAGGAAAACCCAGGCATGTCTCTTCTCAAGGAAAGTCGATCTATCATCATCTAGTATTCAGATGTCAGGAGTAACTATTCCTACAAACTCAAGTATCTGGATGCTAGGAATCACGATCAGAAATAATATCTCATGGGGAAACCATGTGAGATCCGTCTTGTTGGTTATTCTTCGTTCACAGACTCGCTCACTTCATTGGAACATCCTAGAAGGGTCGGAGACTTGTTTCTCTTCTATAGATATTTTCACGGTCGGTGCTCTTCTGAATTGTTATCTATCGTTCTACCCTTGGCAATATCTACACGGATGACTCGAGGAGTACAGAATTTCCCTCCCTCTGTTGTGAACTTAGAGACCTGTCTGACCTCTCTTGCTCAGGGATGTTTTTTCAATAGAACAGCTGAGCTTTGGAACCCCTTGCCGAAAAAGGTTTTGCCTGAGGCTCACAAACCTCAAAAATTCAAAGTTAATATTAATTCGTATCTCCTGTCCCTTAATTCACTCGGTGTTCTTTGAACATTACAAGACTTCCCTTTCGTGTGAATCTGCATTGAAAAAATGTTTCCAGGATATGTGACTCGTCTTCTGTCTCTGTTATAATATTGTGATTTCTTGCTGTGGTGTATTGTTGGTTTCATTGTAGTTTCTGTAATTGTTATTTTTGTATTGGGCCCTGAAATTTCCCCTTGTTTTAATTTTGCCTATTGTTGGTGTTATGACTGTAGTTTTGGTTCCTTTGTTTGTAGTTATTGTATTGGTTGTTATGGTATGTATTCTGATTGTTAGGTTTCCTGTTGTTTTGTTGTGTATATTATTATTGTATCTCGTGTTCATGTTTTTGTTGGTGTAGTTGTTTTGTGTTTGTGAATTGTTTCGTGGGTTTCTGTTTATAATCGTATCTCTGTTTTCGTATGATAAAGTACTTTCTAGTCTAAGTAAGTATTCGCTAAGTGTGTCCATTGTTTCTATCTCATGTAAATGAAAAAGTTCAAATACATCCTGTTTGAAGATCCTACTAATATTTCCTACAATTTCCTCCTCTCTCATTATTGGATTGAGATGCTGGGTAATAGTTGATAGTTGTAAAGCATAATTGTAAATATAACTTCTGTTTCCATGGAATTTGCGAATGGTGATTTAGCTCTTATTATAAGTTGGGTCTTTTTCCACCAATATTGTCTCAGGAACAATATTTCAAAATTTTCAAAGTCATTAATATTTTTTTCTTGTCTATTGACCCATATTCGAGGCTTATCGACCAAAAATTGCCTGTGTCTTTTGATTCCCCAATTCCTAAAATGTTTGTGGTTTCATTTCTAATGATTTTTATAAAAGTGATCGAATGTAAACTTTTCTGATACCGTCAAATTCATTGTTGCTTTGCATGATTTGGCATGTATTGATATACCAACTCTCAAAATTTGTTGTTCTAATCTGTTCTATTTCCTTCATTTTTTCCCTATAAATTTTTCATATGATTCGATTGTTGTTCATTATTATTATCGATTTTATTGTTCGTTTCTTTTGATTGTGTTTCTATTTTATTATTCACTTTTTTCAATTTCCCCTCTATATCCTGACTAGTGTTTTCCAAATTTACTCTTACTTCTTGTATTTTTCTCTCATTATTTCCAACTGAGTTTCCAATATCTGATATTTGATTCAAACTGCTTTCATAAAATTTCATATTTTTCTGTTCCATTTTGTCCCCGAATTGTTTGCACATAGTTATAATTTTCTTTTTATTCTCCTCTGGATGATTGTGCATTTTTGTTTTCAATTTATTCATATTTTCTCGCATTTCCTGCCTAACATTTTCTGTATTTTTTCGTTCACACTCTGCAGGTTCTCCCTCGTGTTTTCTTGCACATTATCTATTTCATCAGATATAAATTACATATAACATCAGCATTTTAATCTGATTCTCTAATCCCATACTTTCTCCACTTGCTCATTGTTCACTAACTCTTCCAACCTGCCCTTCTCTCTCTTGCATTCCACTACATTCAGCTTGATTTCCACTCTCTTCATTCACACCTGTACGTTGGACTTCCCTTTGGGTCCATTTTCACTACCTCAATTATTTTCAAACTCGTAATCGTTCAAATCTCTCACTCTTTCCAGTCCCACTTTTCACCCTCATTAATCTCACAATTCACCTTCAAATCTGCCCTTTCCAAATCTGCTGGCGACAATTGTTTTGAGAAAAGGCTGTTTATATAAATTTCATTTTTATGTAGGTATAATATTTTGAAAGAAAGATGCTTATGTCAAGAAGACTAAGTACACACTCATTTAACTCTTGTATATTTTTTAACTTCTCCTCTGTTCAGCTCAGCTCAGTCGTTGCCAAAAAGAAACATGCAATCTCTTATCTCACGTAGGCGTTGGATTCTAGGAAGGGTTGCCAAATATCGAATTTCGTGAAGGTTTTGTGAGACTGCAGTACCAATTAAAAAAATCAAATGTTCTAAACTCCAAAATGTGATTTTACTTTACGAATTTTTCAGATAATCAAATAGAATTGTGATATTTGCAATGAAAAATCTTATATCTGCCTATTCTGTGCTAAATCAGTTATCGGTTATAATTGCACGAGTGCATAAAAATTACCGATTATTTTGCAAGAAAGCGTGATATCTAAAAATGGCAAGAGTTTATTTTCATATTTTGGCGAAAGTGCCCGAGGACGAGGGCTCTTTTACAAAATATGAAAATAACCGAATGAAATTTGTATGAGATATCACGCTTGAATGCAAAATTATCTGGTAATTTCAATGCACGAATGTAATTCATTGGAATATTTCATAAAGAAATTCTCAGGGGTAATATAATAAGTGGTATGATTATTACCGATAATTTTTTGGAATATTAATGAATTGCAATCCCAAAGCTGAAAATACAACGAGTCCGCAGGACGAGTTGTATTTTCTTGCATTGGGATTGCCAATGAATTGATATTCCAAAAAATTATAGGTTATTAATCATACCACGAATTATATTTAGGACGACAATATAACCCCTGTTTGAGCAAAAATTGTTGAATTGCCTGGTAATTGATTCTTTATTTCTGGCAGTATTCAAGGGAATACTCTTTTCCACTGCTTCATCTATGATACCAATCGCCATTTGTCCCCAACGATCGCTCATATTGATTAAGAAATATAATTAATCAAAACACATAGATTTGACGTTTATAATTTAAATCATTATTTTCACTTGACAGCTAGTAAAACAAAAACTAAGCAGGTTTATCACCGACAGCGACAAGCTATATTTTCACTGTAATTCGGATTCTATTGGCTGAATTTCAAAATTTGAAATAGACTGATTGGTTGTTAAGCAATGAGATATATTGTCAAGGAAATGATATTTTTTGTTCATTTATACTTTCCTCTATAGATTCGATGGAGCACTCACCAAAACGCGAAATGTTTTTCTATTTTTGAAGTCTATCTGACATTTATTTGTTGGTTACTGACGTCTAGCGATACGGTTTTAAATGTGTTGTTATGGTGACTTGATACAATGCAATTACCGCTGTAAGTTTCCGATAATTGCATTGCTCTTATGGGACATTTTATATATGAGGGAAATATTCTAAGAGATTGCCTTCTAATGTCCAGTTAAACGAAACGTGAATGAGCAACAAAATTGTGTTTTCCGCGTTGAGTTATAGAACGGAACGTACCCATACAGCTGATAGACAAGGCAATGCCGTAAATGCCTCGCATAAAAATTTTTTGGTTATGTTTGGAATTTTCACAATGGACTAAGAAAATATCTATAAATTTGAAATACTAATAGCAATAAATGATGAATATAGATGAAATAATAGTTCGAGGAGGGTGTTTTGAAAGTTCACTTGGTGGTTTGTGCGAGGAAATGGAAGTTTATCTGCGAAATTGAAATTTACTGTCCGTAGAAACCGCTGACGACGATTAGGATATGAAATAGCATATAGCTATAAATATTATTCCTCTATCCACAAAACCACAGTCTCCACTTTATCAAGATGAGGGTTGGGGATTAAGGAACCTTAGACCTCGGCATCAAGTCGCGAAGAATTCTTGATAATGACTCCAAAGTGGGAGCCGAATCTTTGACAGAAGAACGATTCCAGACGCGGTTCAACCGGATGTTATAGTAATCACATACTTTATGCATTCTTCTCAAGGGCAAATTTTACAAACAAAAATAAAGGCGACCGACCCTATGGGTTCTCCTCTTCCGCCAGGACTTGCAAACCTCTACATGGAAGATTTAGTCTAGAGCCATTGACACATCAGCATTGAAGACGAATTGTTGGCTGCGTTATGTGTATGATCTTTGCTATCTGGCCTCATGGACTCGAAAGCCTACACACTTCAAACGATGAGTTTGGAACCTTCGGTATAAAAGTTGAAACTTTTCCTAGAGATCAATTACCCTAACATCAAACTGATATTTTTACACTCGACGTGCGTTTCGCTAAGAGGGTTAGCATCTTCAGGAGAAGAAAATTGATGCTGAATTTGAAGGCTAGGGTTAGTTTTTTATATACCTAAAGTTTCCGGTCCGATTAGGTCTTTGTTTGTTACTGCTACTTATTCTAATCAATTTCTCGATAAGGAACTAGTGCAGTCACTACCTGCAAAGTTTGTTGGTCCGTTATCTGTTATTATTGCTTATTCTGATCACTTTCTCAGCAATAAGATTGAAAGTTAGGTAACATGTTCATATATGCTTGGATCCGTAGGGCTTTCATTTTTCAAATAGGGTATGTTGAAAATTCATGTTCATTTTGGTTTTTCGTGAATAAATTTCAAAATAATGTCGATATTTGGAAAAAAATAGGTATCAGGGGACTCAATTGGAGGGGGCGCCTCCTACAGATCTTGTTCATTTTCGGGAAGTCACATCTCTGTCGTGCATGAATGTATCCCATTTGCCAGGAGGAGAATCGGTTCCTCTGTTATTTCAACGTGGATAAGTTGTGATTTTCAGAAGACGCTACGCTACAAGCAGCCGTTTTCGAGATATTTTTATTTTGGTTGAAAGATGCATTCAATCGCGAGAACTGTCAGAAAATAAAGCTATCAAGATGGCTAGTAAGTTTATTCCAATATTTGTTTTTTGTGCTCCCATCTCAAAACTAATATCTTGAGGCATAGTTGAATACTTTTATTTGTATTATATGTATTCTTGCATATTTTGCAAATAAATTATCTATCTCATCTCTATATATATATATATATATATATATGTATATATATATATATATATATATATATATATATATATATATATATATATATATATATATGTCTGTTTTGGAAAAGCTTTAGCGGGGTTGCAGTCAGATTAAAAAAATTTGAATTTCTGACATAAAAAAAATTTGAAGTGAAATGAATGACAGGGACAATTCTTGCTTTTTCATTTTTCCTAAAGGAAAAAATCTTGATAACAGAGTGATGTTGATTTCATTTTTCGATATATGAAAAGGTATAAATATGTCCTACTTAGATTATTCAAGTCTGTTTTTTTATTCATAAACTTTTTTTCATTGTTTATATGAACCATCTCAAGAAAAACTATTCTACTAGTACTGGTTTCTGAACATAATATTGAAGTATTGTCATAGTCCATTTGGTGATAATTAGTATGTTCAGATATGTGATGTTCAGATAATTTGCAAGGTTTGATTTTTCTCCTGTAATCACTTTTGTGTGATATAATACAGCTATTTAGAGTCCTTGATGGCTGACCAATAAAGGTTTTGTTACGACCTTCGAATGGAATTTTATAAATGACGTTAGATTTCTATTTATTCGGAACTGGAGTTTTCATTCTAGTATATAATTTCTATATTTTGTTGAAGACTCTCTTTCATCCAGTGAATTCATTAATAATTACAAGATACCTGGCAATCATTTAGTCATTAGTCTTGATATCGTTTCTATATTCACCAATTTGTCATTTTCTCTAGTACAAAAATGTATTCAAAAAAATGGCCCACAACGAGTGAATATTGTAACTTTGATGAATCAACTTCCCTTGAGATTTTGAAATTCATTTTTGAATCAAATCATTTCATTTTCAATGATAAGTTTTATGAATAGATATTTGGAAAACTTATGGGTTCTAATATTTCCCCTTTCTTGACAAATTCTGTTTCAGATCAATTACTTAGTGAAGGTATTCCCAAATTAGATTTCAATTTACGCTTCGTCAAACGTTTGGTAGATGACCCAATTCTATTGAAGCCATCTGATAGTATGAATGAAATTCTGACTATTTTCAATTCTTATGACCATACTATCCAATTCACTGATGGAATAGAAGCAGATAATGGTACTCCTTTCCTAGATAGCTGAATAGTCAGAACAGAACATAATAACTTGATCACAAAATGGTACGTAAAAGCAATGAGTAGTAATAGACTCATCAATTTCCATGCATTTCTGACTGAAACCCCGCTAAAGCTTTTCCAAATGAAATACAGCCAGTCAAGATTCTCAAACAGTATCATAGGATGGGGTTTTACCAATATATTCACTGAGTAATGGACCAACATGAGTCGATATATTGAAAACTTGGGCACACATCAATAACAAATTGGCATCTTTACGTAACAGAAGAATATTTTCATTGAAATGTAGGAAGTTGAACTAATTTCCAAGACACATAACCAACGGGATTCATTGCATTATGAATATGATGGAAACATCAATTCTTGCGCATTATTTGAACAGGTCAATAGTAATGACCACTAAATGGACTATGATAATATGTTCAGAAAGCAATTACTAGTAAGAGAGTTTTTTCTTGAGATGGTTCATATAAACAATAAAAAAAAGTGTATGAATGAAAAAACAGACTTGAATGATCTCAGAAGGATATATGCCTACCTTCTCACATACCAAAAAATAAAATCAACATCACCCTGTAAACAATATTCTCCTCCTTGGAAAAAAATAAAAAATGAAAAATTGTCAATGTCATTAGGTAATTTTCACATTTCACTTCGAAATTTTGTATGTTAGAAATTCCAATTTTATCAGATAACCCCACGTTTGTAAGTGATCATAGTGTCGTTCATACCATCATATCGTATATTAATATATTACAGTCGTCCTGAGGAAGGTAGCAACAAACTACCGTGAGCTTGACGAAGAGTCTTCTTTGAACTAGTCTCAACAATTCTGACTACAGCCCCGCTAAAATTGCGAGATTCACGAGGACCGTCCGAAGTTTTCTGCCATAACTCCCGTGTGTTGTTGTCACTTTGGTTGACAACAAGCCCAGCAGATGCTCCCGGAATTTTCATTCTGGAGCCTCCATGCAGAAGGTTCCATTTGGAACCACAAATCTGCAATCCAATGCATAACGTCATGTCTATCCGTGGACTGCAGTTTCGCCCTATAGGACTAATCAGCATGCTGATGACCTAATTCGACCAACAAACTAATGCTCGAATGCATCATGACGAGTACTGAAATTTGCCATTTGGCTCATCCCTCCTTGATCCAACGACGAACGTGAACTTTTGGACATCTCTTGGTGGATTGGCAAAGCAAAGGATCTGATGGAAGTGCCCGGCATAAGCCTGTAATCTGCCAAATTTGCGAGATTCACGAGGAATGTCTGAAACCGAAGTTTTCAGCCATCACTTTCGTGTATTGTTGTCACGATTACAGGTCTATGCCGGGCACTTAGACCAGATCCTTTGCTTTGTGAATCCACCATCAGATAACGATAAGTCCACGCTCATCATTGGATCGTGGAGGGATGAGCCAAATGGCAAATTTCAGTACTCGTCATGGTGCATTCGTATATATGAGTGTCTGAATGAACTCAGAGACATTCTCGAAGAGAATTCTTACCCTCTTGAAGTAATCAACAAATCTTTATTCAACACTGATTCAAATATTTCTTCTCCACAAATTAATTATTATGAAACTCCTAGCATTGATCCTCAAACATTAATTTTATACGAATATAGAACTCTCCCATGCACTCAAAATCTTACCTCAAATTTCACCAACATTTTCAAATAAGATAACCTGAGAATAGCAAAAAAATTTGAAATTAATTGGTGATCTTCATACTAAAACTGAGACACCACTTTCTAAGTTTGAACAGTGTAATGTCATTTACAAGGCAAACCGTCAATTTCAGCAGTTGAAGATAACTTTAATGAAAGAAATTTTTTCGGAGATGGTTCATATTGATAAACAACAAAATAGTATGAATAAAAGGTCTGATATAGCCAACATCAATATCATTAACAATTATATTCTGAATTTTGAGTATCAAAAATAATCCTCTTTTTCAATTTCAAATATATTTTCCCATGATATGTAACTTACATTCGATTATTTTCAATGTTATAATTTTGAGAGCACAACACATGCTCTGGTATAAATATGGAGCAGTTGAATTTTGACAGGTGACTAGATGTTGTCAACCTTCTTTTGGTTCTGTGTCCTGTTTTCCTGCAGTTCTGAGCTCTGTACTCGCGCTGGGCCATGTGCTTCGTTCACTCCACTAGTGGTTGTTAACCATAAAGTTTTCAAAAAATAGTTTGTTGATCATTTACAAATGAGCAATTCGTGCATTTTAAATTTTGAAGGATGAATGAATCCATTTATTTTTGATGATGTTTTCGAAATGTATTCAGCACTTGTAAATGTCTGTGATGAGATGTGTTTTTGTTTATAATGGACAAGGATTTTTTCCCCTGCTATTTCACTCAACCTCACACTAGTAAGTGTTTTTTGTCAACATATTTTTGTGTTACTTTCAAGACCTTCAATTGTTTTCAGATGTCTTGAAAGAGAAATCAAAGATTTTCGAAAGTTCGACAGCTCAATAAAGAGTTTTACTATATAAGGCTAATTCATTTCATGACTTTTTCCCCAAGGCCAATTTTCATTTCAAGAGGATATTCCTAATTTATATATATATATATATATATATATATATATATATATATATATACAGTGTGTCCCTAGACCAGTGGGACAGTTGAATATCTCTTGAACCAATAGGAATTTTCAAAATATTATAAGTTCACATTTTATCGCATTGTGAGAGCTAACTTCAGGAATTACTTTTTTTTATACGAGGGGCGCAAGAAAGGCTCACAAAATCGAACATCAATTTTTTCAAATGGAACACCCCATTCATTTCAATATATCTGAACTCTCATTCCTTTGGGCAAATTATTGGTTTTTCATTTTTGAAAATCCAACAAGGCGTTGCCAAGTTATACCAGTGGTTCGTAAAATGCAGACATTTTTTTAGACCAACCCATTATTCATCCTACGAAGAATTTCTGGAATCGTTCAAGACTGTTGGTAGTCGGTAGCATATTCTATAATATGGAATACTCATCTTCTTCGAGAGTTATACAGGGTGGTCAGAAATATTATATGATTTTCACGAAATTTAAACTTTCTTCACATCAATTTTTCGAATAGTGCACCCTACAATATGGATTATTTTATAGCCCATTGGTGATTTGATTGCTTATAGGGGCGGTTTTAGACATCTACTGGAGATTATCGTGCCTAGATATTCGTAAAGAAGGTAGTTTCTTGTAGGGACTCTTATGTAGTTAAATTCACTAGAATACGTAGTTTGATTATTTTTTCTGCATCTTCTGATGATGAAATTCATAATGGGCTATGAAATAATCCATATTGTAGGGTGCACTATTTAAAAAATTGATGTGAATAAAGTTTAAATTTCGTGAAAATCATATAATATTTCTGACCACCCTGTATAACTCTCGAAGAAGATGAGTATTCCATATTATAAAATATGCTACCGACTACCAACAGTCTTGAATGATTCTAGAAATCCTTCGTAGGATGAATAATGGGTTTGTCTAAGAAAATGTCTGCATTTTACGAACCATTGGTATAACTTGGCAACGCTTTGTCGGATTTTCAAAAATGAAAAACCAATAATTTGCCTAAGGGAATGAGAGTACAGATATTTCGAAATATATGGGGTGTTCCATTTGAAAAAATTTATGTTCGATTTTGTGAGCCTTTCTTGCGCCTCTCGTATAAAAAATAGTAATTCCTGAAGTTAGCTCTCACAATGCGATATAATGTGAGCTTAAAACATTTCGAAAATTCCTATTGGTTCAAGAGATATTCAACTGTCCCACTGGTCTAGGGACACACTGTATATATCCACTTTGAGTTCAGAGTAAAAGGCCACCGAAATCCTGTAGATTGCATAAAACAGAGATAAACATTCGTTCAGTTCACGTATACGTATTTCCAACAACTTTTGTGTAGATGAGTTTATCACATCATGGTTTCTATGCTCATTTCAATGTTTAGCATCTCTACATTTTCGATATCAGAAGTAATTGAACTCTTGATTGAGATATCGAAATTTTCAAATGAAGAACTAGGATATAAAATTTTTTGTTGAAATTATAATAGACTGAATTTAAATTCAGCGTATGTATGAAACCGAATCAAGCAACTCAATTTCATCGTTATCAGAATAAATTCAATACCAATTTATTTTCATTTCACTTTAACAATACCCTTGTGGTGAATGAATCTTTATACGTAAAAAGTCCAATTTAAAACGTCGTTAACAGCATAAAAGGTAGATTAATACGTTACATGCAAACATCAAATATAATCTGTTACACTTGAATTTTATGTAAACATTTCATTAGTTATGGACATTACCTGAAATCGGTTCAAAGAAATGTTGTTTTATGCTTATTACGCCCAACATTAGTTTTTTTTCTATATTTTAATTCGAAGTAACAACCTAGACGACAAATCACTGAAGCGACATATTTTTTTTCAATAAATTTCATTTGTTGTTTTATTGAATGAAAATTCAAACCTTTCAAAATGAGAAAAAGTCAAAAAAATCAGAACTATATGTTCAAACAATTTGTCAATGGGGTACGTCCCAGCGTTTAGAAACTTGAACTTGAAAAAGTACAAAAGAAAAACAAAAATTGTACAGAAATACTACAACCGTATTATGAGTGTTCAAATGAATATTCGTCTCTGTAAAGTATTATATATGTTGAACATTCTGATTTGTTTCCTATACCTATCAGATACCCCAACCGATACATACGGCAGTACTAATTTATTCTGTGAATTTTCGAATAATCTCACAATAGGGAGAGAAATGGACTACCGAAAAATTAGTTGTTGATCCTGAAGAAGGAGTGATACTTTTTGATGTAGTTCAAATGGCTCTCGCTACGTAATGCTTTTATTTTCAATAATCCATTTTCAATAATCCTATGTAACTTGGAAGCTATATTGTGGTATTTGTACAATTCATTGATATAGGTTGCATTTCTCTTCAAACCGTTTGCCATTTGTCTTAGTAACAAATCAACTCGAAAATGATGTGACTTGAATGCGACAGTTCAGCTGATTAGGAGTGTTATGCTAGCATAATTTTACATTTAAATTTGTTTTTATACTTGTGAGGTGAAAAACATACTCCCTTATTTTTAGTCTTTCCCAACTTTCGTACCTACTTCATAGAAGATGATCTGAAGAAATGAAAATTTGCCCCACCAAGCCACAAACTCAGATATGGGACACATAATCCATCAAATCCCTCAGGATGTGCCTCGCACCACAGAGCATGCATCATGTAGCATCGCATCGGGTTGTCTCTCAATTCGACGGTCTACTCAAAACGATGTCCATTGTAATTCTCAGAGTTGTCACGGAGCTGTCCATCAATTTGGGCCCCATCCATCTTGTTCTTAACCCCTATCCGAATGGGGTCGGTTGTGGCGGCCATAACTTCTAGCGATAGGAACTAGAGCTGAGGGGTTGCCAGGTGGATAGCCTAGCAGGGCCGACACAAGACAGAAAAATATTACTTCTCCCGGATGCGCCTTACCTGCCGGTCCGATGTTGCATCTTGAGCTAAGCGAAGTGGTGGCGCTACTCACCAGACTACAATGAACCGAGAATAATGGCGTTCTGCATACGGCCGGCCAAGATCTCTGCCGCACTCCGGCAGTACGATATGGTCTTGAGTTCCGAGAGTGGCGTTGCTCTTGAACCACCGAGAACACCTATAATCAGAACCATTTCGACAGAATAGTTCGAGTGTAGCCTGTGGAGGTTGTAGAGTAAATCTTTATACTTCGTCTGTTTTTTTTTACTTTTCGGACGATATTCGCTTTGGCTGAGGATGAAAACTCGATGACGAATATCGTCTCACTTCGCTGGTCGACGAGAACTATTTCAGGCTGAGGGATGGGAATGAAAGTGCAAATAAAATTGCACCTTCCATTCTCCACAATGGACTCATTATTCTCTGGAGCAGTACCGGTGTCCTATTCCATACGAGTGCCGAAGAAAATAATGAAGCACTCGTAATGCTGCGTCATGGGCGCCTGTCGACAGGCCCTGCATCCAGTATCAGGGACCTCTATACCCATCACACAGCTCCGGTGGACAAGTGTGTCGAAGACACCGTCTTGGCACGCTATGATGAACCCTTCAGTATCCGACTTCAGCTCACCTGACCTGAGGATGGCAAAAGTCAGCTCAATAGACTATCCACGGTCCTCGATGCTCTTATAACACTCCATACACGGGCTCGTCTTATATGCAGCTCAAACGTGAGTTTTTCCGGGCATGTCGATGACGAAGAGTTGGTTTATTCGCTCGAAGACTATATTTAGAGCGGGCGCTGCGAAACATTCCGTTTGAAAAAACCGATGACCTCATTCTGATTGATGATTTGAGTTGAGGAAGACTTGATGAATGATATTTTGGAGGTTGCCGGACGGAATTATGGTCCAGTTTTTTTTTTTTTTTTTTCGGCCCTATAATAGGAGTTTTCGATTCCATCGCTGTAGTTGTGAAAAAATATGTTGTATAGAATGCAAAAAACCATTGACCGCTATTTCTCGACTGGAATGTTTTTGCAAGATCCTTTCAAACCTGGAACAGAAAGTTGCCAGAATAGCCCGTTGTCAGTTTTATTATAAATCTCCTTCCCAGCGTCACATATCTTCTCTCAAGTTTTGAAGCGGGCCGCGCTTTTCTCAACAGTTTTTGTGACTTCAGTTATAGCTGAACTTCATCCATTATTATAACAGATACATTTTCCATAATTATAAAATAGCAGTGCATCGAATTTTGTGATAACTTTTTTTGAAGTGAATAGATATCGCTATAATTAGTAATTTAAAAAAAAGGCGAACGAAAAATTATGGTGAACTGGTGAATGAACCAAAAGAAACTATTCCAATGCAGCAAGTCGACGCAAAGACGAAATTTCAGACAAATTTGAGAAGTTGTTCGATCCGAATGCTGGTGAAGAACACTTCTCGTGGTAAAAATCCTTGTCGTCACTGCATAAGAGTGCTGGAAGAAAGAGCTTCATCACCAACAGAGGGCGCAGCTGGCCCATCAGCTGACCCGCAAATCAAAAAGAAGCAACAGCGATTCGTCGAGTGACTCATGCTGTTCCATTTGTGGTAATACGACAAGAACCAAAATGAAAAAAGTAATCTTTCAACTGAAATTTCAGCAGCTTTGCTGTTTTTCAACACTTCGCGTCGAAAATACTATGGAATTTTCACAAAGATTTGTTATACGAAACACCGGAAGATTTGTTTGCAGAAACTTCCAATATCATACATCGTGTACAGAAATTACGTTTCATAACCAAAATCTTCTAGTAACGAAAGAGGTCGACCAACAACAAACATCACAAAAACAGTTACTGGCTGCTTTCGACAAATTAATGGCGGATATAAAAGACGGTGTTTCGACGACCGCTTTGAATTGACATACTTGGCTCAACGCATGACTGTACTCGCTGAAGTAGAGGATGTAGTTCTAATCGTGATCCCAAAGTGATGCTGATCGATAAATTTGGTGACAAGGTTTTAGTCTCATATCTTACTGAGAGGAAGCAATCTTCTTTAGTTTTCATGGCAGGAAGTTCACCAAGGAAATAGCTGAACGTATACGTCGGCTAGACTGTAGCAGAATCGTCGTGTGTGCTAAAGAATTACGGAAAGAACTGTCTACTACTGAAGTTACACCGAAGGAAAAGTTGATTGATGAAATTCTTATAGAAGATGCTGCGAAGAAATGCACATTCACGCCGAAATGGAAGACTTTCATACACGCCTCATTTAGCAGTCGAAATCTAAAATTGTCAGGCAATACACTCCATGAAGCATTAGCGGTGTTTAGTGATATATATCAGTGTAACGAACAGAGAGACACCGCAACATACAGCTCTAGCCGAATTCATTCACCACCTACCTAACTAAATCGAAACACATTCTACACTGTTGATCAATCTTAGACACTGTGACAATGACTTTCAAGGGAACATTAAGTGGCCAAGATTCTATGCACGTTACAATCATTATAGTTATTCAACAAAAGAATGATGAAGAGAATACCTCACGGGCAAGGCCTAGCTCTTCAGGTTGACTAGTCATTCGATATCTGAAGCTAAGCAGCAGGACAAGACCGCGTCGAAAGCTCATAAAACTGCAGCAAAGTATTATATCATAGCTCGCAGGCAATATATCAATGAACACAGGATATATTGAGGATATGCTGTCCTTCGGAGGAGACGTAAAGCCGGCGGTCCTGAGTCCATTGTTGTTGGACTCGTAAAGGATCCATACCTCTGGTTGGAATACAAGAGTGTTCGACAAATTTTCCGGTTAGGGAAAATGTGGTCGCCGGCGTCGATAATTGGCCTTGGTATGGGAAACAGGCCGACGTTGAATAAATCATTCAAAAAAGAACACCTCATACACTGCTAAACCGAAACTAACTGAAACGGACTGAAAATATTTATATCAAGTCGTTCAACCAAAATCCCAGCTGGCTGCAAAAGGTTTTTGCAGCCAGCTGGAGTATTCTCCAACTTTTCAAAAATCAATGCTGAAACAGAACTTTTTATTACCGGTTGATATGAAGACTTCAAAAAATTTTCAAGCTCCAAGGTAATAGGTCTTCTGAATTGCTAGACTTGAAGTCCAACCACCTAGGAGCAGATTGAAGGATTTTCAGCCATATTTTTGTTGCTGTTCATGGAGGAATCGAACAAGTTTTTTATAAATTGTGCAGATTCCCATGTTTTCGTACTCAACATCCCCTTTCGTCATAAGCTATCGAATAGTAGTTGTTGAGAGATTTGGTTTGAAGGATCGGACAAAAAAACTCTTTAGGGCTGGGATTCAATTCGAATGTATCTGAAATTATTAGAACTTTTGATGTTTTGTATTTACATTGCTTAAGGTCTGCAATACATGGGCCTCCGAACTTACTCCAATTCGATTATGAAAGACGAGATGGAAAGTAGTACCCGGTGCAAATGGCAAAACCTCCTATGCCGAATTCTTTGATCCGGCTTCGCAAATATAATGCTGAATGCGTGATAATGTTTTGCACTTGTAGAAAAAGCGATATCAATTGTATTTCCTTTTGCAAATGCATCGGCAATTATTGTCAAAACTTACCTGAATGAATTTTTCACTACTTATTAATAGGTAAACCACTTTTTTTTATTAAATTTGTATTGAATCAGATCATGCCGTTTTTTTCCATACCTCACCTAAACCAGGTGTTAATAGTCAATAACAAATTTTTTTTCGCAGCTACAGCGATGGAATTGGAAACTATTATAGGGCCGAAAAAAAAAAACTGAACCATAATTTCGTCCGGCAACCTCCACAATATCATTTAATAAGTCTTTCTTAACTCAAATCATCAATCAGAATGTGGTCATCGGTTTTTGCATACGGAATGATTCGCAGCGCTTGCACTAATTAAGTTTATCAGTACCGCGTCTTGCTGCTTTGAACGAAAATGCTCCATTTCATGAATTTGAATTTTCTCGACCATGCAGAAAAGGAATCCGAGTTACTGATGACTTAACAGGCTCCATCCAGTACCATTCTGTTATGGCTATTACTATCATTTAATTTCTCATAATTGAATAACTAGAAAACGTAATTCCAATACGTCAGTTGATTAGAAATCTGAACAGTGACAAGAAATTTGAATATACTCGTAATACATTCAAAAAGGAAGTTACAGACGAAAGTTAATGAAATGAATCCTATAATACTTTTCCGCATGCATTGAAAAAAAAACGAAGAGATTGAAGTATTTTGAGAAGCCATGCTAAAGAAAATAATAATTATCTAGTGGTTTATATACTCAGCTGGTTCTTCTCACAAAAACTCGATTATATTGTTTAAAACAGTAATGGAGTAAAATTCATTTTAATCCGTGAAATTTATGTTTCTCTCCATTGGCGTAGCTTTATAGTATCATATAGAAGAAACAAGGTGAAACCCGATGTGTTTATGCAGCTGATAGGGAACAGGTACTGGTGAAAGAATGAAATCAAAATATTGTAGAACTACTATATTTCAAAAATCGAATATAATCAGTTTAGTAAAGTATAAATGAAAAAAGCAGAGGAACTGAACGATCTCAGAAATATAGGGTCAAAGTATGATCGAATAAAAATTGATTAATTAATTTTTGGCTCTTTTCTTCTTCGAATCAAAGAACATAAATCACAACTTCTATGAAAGAAATAAAATGAGAAGAAATACAAACACTCTCTATTGATAGGTATGTGTTCATCATTCAAAGATGTTTTGATTCTTTCACAATAAGGAAGAACAAGATTTTCATGCTAGGAGTCGCGGACCTCGATAATCCTTAACTAGCACAAATTTCGACTCATGAGGGTTGCCGTTCAGCTGATCAATTTTTGAACCCAATTTTTGGAAGAAAATCAATAGTTGCTGGGTTCAGGTTTTATATTGAAACAGTTACTCTGTGTTCTAAAAATAGGAAAATCAATTCCTCAATGCATTTTTATCAAAATTATACGTTATTTGAAGGTCAGTCCATGTTGGATGTTTCGACGATGAATTCAGTACCTATTAATGGTACCATTTGAATGTTCATTCACCCTCGTATCCATGACTAATTTGTATACAATTCTGTTTATAGAACCGATTTTTAATGTGAAGTGAAGCTTGTCGTACGTGCTAGGGACATCCGTTACTTAGAACAAGAAGTCCCTTGAATTGCATTTAGCATTTCACTAAACTTCTTCACTTCCATATATAGAGTGTGTCCCTAGACCAGTGGGACAGTTGAATATCTCTCGAACCAATAGGAATTTTCAAAATATTATTAGTTCACATTATGAGAGCTAACTTCAGGAATTACTATTTTTTATACGAGGGGCGCAAGAAAGGCTCACAAAATCGAACATCAATTTCTTCAAATGGAACACCCTATATATTTCAATATATCTGAACTCTCATTCCTTTAGGCTAATTATTGGTTTTTTATTTCTGAAAATCCGACAAGGCGTTGCCAAGTTATACCAGTGGTTCATGAAATGCAGACATTTTTTTAGACAAACCCATTATTCATCCTACGAAGAATATCTGGAATCATTCAAGACTGTAGGTATTCGGTAGCATATTCTATGATGTGGAATACTCATCTTCTTCGAGAGTTATACAGGGTGGTCAGAAATATTTTATGATTTTCACGAATTCAAACTTTCTTTACATCAATCTTTCAAATAGTGCACCCTACAATATGAATTATTTTATAGCCCATTGGGGATTTGATTGCTCATGGTCAATGGTTGTGAAGGAGACATGTGAATTTCATCATCAGAAAATGCAAAATATCATCAAACTACGTATTCTAGTGTAATTAACTACATAAGAGTCCCTACAAGAAAGTACCTTCTTTACGAATATCTAGGCACGATAATCTCCAGTAGATGTCTAGAACCGCCCCGATAATTTCACTCTTAATGTTCAAATCGTCTTCTGTTCACTTAAAGTCATGTATTTTTTTTTCAATACTTGATTTTTATACTTCAATAACCACCTTCTGCAAATGCTCCAAATTGAACATTTGAGTAGTATATTCCTCTATAGGTAATCAATAACTTGTGTAACTCTGGTGAAACAATTTGATAACCAGAATTTCCTTCAAGCTTGTGTATCCTGCACACGATCGAGGATAAATCAATAACTCAAGCAGTCCGGGGTGGCTCTGGACAATTGAAAGCATGTCAGTTATATGACATGAGCGAACGTCAATAAAAATACATTGGTGCATAAATACACACTGTGTTTCTGAATATCATATCCAATAAAGTAAGTTTATTGTAAAGGCCCCTCAAGACGAATTTAGTTGCTGCCCGGTTATTTGTGGAAGGAATATTGAAATGCCACAGTTATTTTCACCAGATGAGTATGTTGACATATTTGGCGAAGCAAGAATAAACTCACGCAGAGCTCGTGTATTGTAAGTCAACGTTACCTAGATCGAAGACAACCAAGAAAAAATACCTTCATTAGACTTGAGGCTAAACTGCGAAACGATCAGGAACTACCATCAAACAAACGACCAGGACATTCTGAGCCAATCGTAAATGATGATATGTCGGTTAACATTTTAGCATACATAGACCAAAATCCCCATGCATCGGCACGAGGAGTTCCGTACATAGGATTTTGAAGACCCACAGGCTACATCCATTTAAATTGAATTTAGTTCCAGCTTCAAAACCAACTGACTATGATAGGCGGATAGATTTCATCATTGAGATGATGGTAAGAATCCAAGATGATGGTGATTTTTTGTCAAAAATTATGTGGTCTGATGAATGCCGCTTCCACAATAATGGGAAAGTTAATCGTCATATATATATATATATATATATATATATATATATATATATATATATATATATATATATAGTGGGGTGTTTCAGCAGGAAAAATCTTATTTGAGGATGGTTGCATTGGTGTTAGACTCATTCTGTTATCAATTCGATATCCAACATTATTGTTTCATAACAAACCTCGAGGATCTAGAAGGAGTCAAAAAAGAGATTAAGGCATCTTCAGGGAAACTAGAAAATGGTAACGATATAAAATTATAAGAGAGTTCTTTATTGGAAGTATCGCACAATAACATCGTATAATTAAAAACAACTCCAAGCAAATAATATAAGGTATATATCTATAAATAACTGAATGAAATATGTAGGAGGCATTTTTAAAGATTTTCGAAAGTATATATGAAATGACAGTGTTTGAAACTGATAGACAACTTATTTCAATTAACAGGATAATAAAGAGTGTTTTTTAAATCTGATTCATCCATGCAAATTGAATAGGAGTCTATTTCACTCAGGTGATTCAAATCTGTTTTATTTTTCAATGATTTTTCTGATTGAGTGATATATACTGGCCACGTCCACACCGTCGCTTGGTAAGCTGACTAATGACTCAATTTCAACCAAATAATCTTGGTCATCTTGGTGTGTACAGTACACTTGGTCATGTGACCGGCTTGGTTTGGTACCGAAAATTGTTGCGTACCAGACCAAAATAATCAAGTGACTAAGATGAAGTAAACACCTAAGGCCTCGACTATCCGACAATATGCAAAATTTGGTTTGAATCTTTGCTAAGTGTAAGTACTGAAACTCCTCAAATCCATTTTTGTATCTATCAACAGAACCACATATCTCAAATCTCATGTTTATTATTTACTCTGAATCTGAATCTATGAATCCATGAATTATTGACGTTTTCATGTGTTTGTAGAGTTGCGAAGCTGTTTATACTTCTGTCTGTGGTATGTTTACCAAATGAGAACCAAACATGACCAAACTGTTTACTAATTGAACATGGTGTAAACAGGCAGTAACTTATTGACTTGGTCTGGATTTGGTATGGTCATCTTGGTCAAAATACCAAATTAGCGCACGGTGTTAACGTGGCCACTATTTCTAAGAAGAGCCTCTTGGCAGTGTTTCTCTCTGTAGATATGATTCTAACAGTAATCCATGCAATTTCCTTCATTAAATACATGCTCACTTGATGCACATCTCTCTGGGGGCAATCTACTATCACTTTTGTGTGCCGTTATTGGATCTTTTGATAACCCAGATGTTTGTCCTATGTATTCTTTATTCCAATCTCGACAAGGTATACAATATACTTTATATGAACAGTTGGTACGCGAAGTTTTGTCTTTCAATTATGAAAAGATTTTGCTAAGTGGTAAAACATTTTCAATGCAATTTTTACATGTTCTGAAAAAGATTTTAGAATTTTAGATAATACAGGAGTGATTTCTCTGGTGAAAGGTAATGATGCATAAACACTTGTATTAGTACTATGTGGGTTTATTGATGTGTTTTCGTGGGAATTATTATAGGTATTTGAATCAGAATGGTCAACAGAAAAGTAATCGATAGATGGGGTGTTATATAATATATTTTTGATGAATGAGGGTGGGTATGAATTTTGAAGAAATATGTTATGTAAAAGTTCGAGGTTCTTTTTGTGGAAAGTAATATTAATTTTCAAATGATGAAATTTCTGAGAGACCCTGGCCAGTGACGGACTTTCTCTCAAATTCTCTTACTTACTTCGTTTTCCTTTTTCTCGCCTCTCCAGCTCAGTGCACATGCAGAACACTCAAATCAGGAAGGATTCAGGGAAGATTATTGATGCCAAAAATATATTTTCAATGCAAATGTAATATTTTTGCATGCATAGAAACAACTGAATTCAATAAAAAATATATCTTCAATCAGAACGTTTTGAAATGAAACTTTTTTCTACTAACTTCCAATAATATAAGAATAATTCTGCCTACCCACTGCGATAGCTATCTAATATATTGAGAATCAAAATTCGAATACACGATTTTGTTTTTCCGTGTTATATATCCACGGGACCGGGCCCCTAGCCACAAAGAACGTACAATTGTTGTAAAAATAAAATTGTTCTGAAATTGTTCGTTCGGTAAACCAGCTGACGAACGTCAACCCTCAGAAGACGAACCTTGTGCGAGCAATGGATTAACGAGGCCTTACCTTTTAACGTGCGATTACCCAGCACGGCGGCCCGGCGAGAATTTGAATTAAACATTCTATGGTGTTATCCTAACCTTGAAATTCATATCGAAATAATGTCTTTGATGAAAGATCAGAAGGTGATTGGTCTTCAAAGAATGCGTGAAATGGTTCTTTGTTCACTGAAAAGTTTGTGAATGGCTCACACAGTGGAAGAGTTCGGAATAGTGCATTTCAAAACGCAGAAACTGGACTCAGGAGTAAAATACACTCCTAGCCCACACAGCACACTATATCCTCAGGATATCCCAGAATGATCCTGGATATCCAATAATGGGACAACCCTCCTAGAATATCCTCAAGCTTTTCCTTAGTAGTCATCATAACCCAGGTTGAGCCAAATGTATATATCCCAGGGATAACCTAACATAACATATCCTGAGTATTTATAATATGGAAACATATTATCCCAATGAGATCCAGTGTTCCACATCCCTGGGATAACGTTCAAATATATCCGGCCGTTCCTCTGGACCAATGGTGGGATAAACATTTTGTTCGCCGAAAAAATAATTCAGATGGAAATTTGAGTATTGAAAAATTGTACTTTCCAAAATCAATGAAACTCCTCACCGATCTTATTAAGGCGTAGGCGTAGATATTGGTTATTGAAGAAATGCTCTGCTTTTTTTTCTTATCGATCTCGACATTTTAATAATTCGTACTCACATTCAACGATATATAACAAAAGGACAGTAGGTATGTTAACGTTCAATAAGTTAAGCAGTAACAATGACAGATCTGTATTCTTCTCTGTGCATGAGTATTTATGTCATAAAAACAATATTTTGATGGCACTTGGCATTCAACTGCAACCACAAACTACAACTGAACCGACTGAACGTTATTTCAGCAGTTTACTGTGACTGAACCGCCTTGAAACACCACAACGCAGCATACGAAACACTGCTATAACTTAAATCCACGAAAAACGGAAAGTTTTCTGTGACCACGGACCACGGCACACCATCGCATGCAGAAGGATAGCGCAGCGCTAGATGACAGCACCTGGTGTTATAATACTGTTTCCTGATTGGCTGCTGAATAAGAAGCCAATCAAGAGAGAGTATGCTGTATTCTCAAAGCTGATGTCTCCACAAATGAAAATATAGCAAAAAATAGAGGAAAGTTGATAAAGATCTTAATTATTGAACAATGAGATTAAATGTACTCTGCAAAATTAATATTCTTCAAAAATAATCAGCAGATTATGTCATTCTGAAAGACAATAAGATTAATCAGTCTTATTCAGACGTACATATTGGATATCGCTCGTTGACTGTCTCACTTCAGGTAATTACATTTTCCAAAAATTGATGAAATTTCTTCAATAACCAATATCTACGCCTACGCCTTAATAAGATCGGTGAGGAGTTTCATTGATTTTGGAAAGTACAATTTTTCAATACTCAAATTTCCATCTGAATTATTTTTTCGGCGAACAAAATGTTTATCCCACCATTGGTCCAGAGGAACGGCCGGATATATTTGAACGTTATCCCAGGGATGTGGAACACTGGATCTCATTGGGATAATATGTATCCATATTATATATACTCAGGATATGTTATGTTAGGTTATCCCTGGGATATATACATTTGGCTCAACCTGGGTTATGATGACTACTAAGGAAAAGCTTGAGGATATTCTAGGAGGGTTGTCCCATTATTGGATATCCAGGATCATTCTGGGATATCCTGAGGATATAGTGTGCTGTGTGGGCTAGGAGTGTATTTTACTCCTGAGTCCAGTTTCTGCGTTTTGAAATGCACTATTCCGAACTCTTCCACTATATATATATATATATATATATATATATATATATATATATATATATATATATATATATATATATATATATATATATATATTATATATATTCAAGTCGATTGATTTTGTGAGGTAATAAAATAATGTAGAAAAGTAAACGTTAATATTATTTCTGAAAAAACGGCAGTCGAGAGTAATTTTCCATTACGTCAAAACGTGCACCTTCATAACTTTATATCCTTTTTTTTTTGGTGCTAATCTCTATCATTTTACTCGAGTTATTTGTCCTGAGGAAGGAAATAAATATTTTCCGAAAGCTTGACAAAATGGCAAAGAGCTTACTTTAAGACCAGTACAAGACTGCAACACCAAACTACTAAGATTCATTCCTTCTATATATATATATATATATATATATATATATATATATATATATATATATATATAGTGTGTCCCCAGACCAGTGGGACAGTTGGATGTCTCTTGAGCCAATAGGAATTTTCAAAATATTATAAGTTCACATCATATCGCATTATAAGAGCTAACTTCAGGAATTACTACTTCTTATACGAGGGGCACAAGAAAGGTCACAAAATCGAACATAAATTTTTTCAAATGGAACACCCCAGGCCTTCAGGCTAATTATTGGTTTTTTTATTTTTGAAAATCCGACAAGGCGTTGCCAAGTTATACCAGTGGTTCATGAAATGCAGACATTTTTTTTAGACAAACCCATTACTCATCCTACGAAGAATTTCTGGAATCATTCAAGACTGTCGGTAGCATATTCTACAATATGGAATACTCATCTTCTTCGAGAGTTATACAGGGTGGTCCAAAATATTAATAATATGAATTTCATCATCAGCAAATGCAAATAAAAAAATGCAGAAAACTATTTATTCATTCAACTGTCCTAAACAAAGTTTCACAAGAAAAAAACTGTGTTGACAAATAATTAGGCACGATAATATTGATATAAATGTTCGAATTGTCTTCCGTTTGCTGCAAGGCACATTTCGAAATTCTTCATTACATGATTTCTTGTGACGTTCTCCAACATTTGCGGCGTAATACTTTGACAAACATTTACATTTCGATTTTGCAAATCCTCCAGATTCAATGGTTGAGTAGTAAACACCTCTGATTTCAGATACCCCCACAAAAAAAGTCCAAGGGGGTCAAGTCTGGCGAACGAGCCGGCCCTTTTATTGGTCCGTTCGTTCCGAGCCATCGTTGAGGAAAAAGAACGTTCAATTGGTCTGTCACGATCCAAGCATTATGAGGCAGCCTCTATCCTCCTTCACTATTCAGAGTATCTTGATAAATATATGGTCCAATCAAATCATTTTTGAAAATTCCACACCAAACATTCACTCCCCAAACCTCCTGAAAATAGGTTTCTCGAATCCAGTGCGGATTTTCTGAAGCCCAGTAATGTACATCATGACGATTAACTTTTCCATTATTGTGGAAGCGGCATTCATCAGACCACATAATTTTTGACAAAAAATCACCATCATCTTGGATTCTTACCATCATCTCAATGATGAAATTTATCCGCCTATCATAGTCAGTTGGTTTTGAAGCTGGAACTAAATTCAATTTAAATGGATGTAGCCTGTGGGTCTCCAAGATCCTATGTACGGAACTCCTCGAAATACCCGATTCCTCAGCAACTCCTCGTGCCGATGCATGGGGATTTTGGTCTATGTATGCTAAAATGTTAACCGACATATCATCATTTACGATTGGCTCAGAATGTCCTGGTCGTTTGTTTGATGGTAGTTCCTGATCGTTTCGCAGTTTAGCCTCAAGTCTAATGAAGGTATTTTTTCTTGGTTGTCTTCGATCTAGGTAACATTGACTTACAATACACGAGCTCTGCGTGAGTTTATTCTTGCTTCGCCAAATATGTCAACATATTCATCTGGTGAAAATAACTGTAGCATTTCAATATTTTTTCCACAAATAACCGGGCAGCAACTAAATTCGTCTTGGGGCCTTAACAATAAACTTACTTTATTGGATATGATATTGAGAAACACAGTATGTATTGATGCACTAATGTATTTTTATTGACGTTCGCTCATGTCATATAACTGACATGCTTTCAATTGTCCAGGGCCACCCCGGACTGCTTGAGTTATTGATTCATCCTCGATCGTGTGCAGGATACACAAGCTTGAAGGAAATTTTGGTTATCAATT
Source organism: Zygogramma bicolorata (assembly GCA_032362365.1). Taxonomy (NCBI): domain Eukaryota; kingdom Metazoa; phylum Arthropoda; class Insecta; order Coleoptera; family Chrysomelidae; genus Zygogramma; species Zygogramma bicolorata. Next base: position 601,932 of record JAVJAQ010000143.1, read on the forward strand.
TGTTTCACCAGAGTTACACAAGTGATTGATTACCTATAGAGGAATATACTACTCAAATGTTCAATTTGGAGCATTTGCAGAAGGTGGTTATTGAAGTATAACAATGCAAGTATTGCAAAGAACAATAACATGACTTCAAGTAAACAGAAGACGATTTGAATATTCAGAGTGAAATTATCGGGGCGGTTCTACTGGAGATTATCGTGCCTAGATATTCGTAAAGAAGGTACTTTCTTGTAGGGACTCTTATGTAGTTAATTACACTAGAATACATAGTTTGATGATATTTTGCATTTCCTGATGATGAAATTCACATGTCTCCTTCACAACCATTGACCATGAGCAATCAAATCCCCAATGGGCTATAAAAAAATTCATATTGTAGGGTGCACTATTTGAAAGATTGATGTGAAGAAAGTTTGAATTCGTGAAAATCATAAAATATTTCTGACCACCCTGTATAACTCTCGAAGAAGATGAGTATTCCACATCATAGAATATGCTACCGAATACCTACAGTCTTGAATGATTCCAGATATTCTTCGTAGGATGAATAATGGGTTCGTCTAAAAAAATTTCTGCATTTCATGAACCACTGGTATAACTTGGCAACGCCTTGTCGGATTTTCAGAAATAAAAAACCAATAATTAGCCTAAAGGAATGAGAGTTCAGATATATTGAAATATATGGGGTGTTCCATTTGAAGAAATTGATGTTCGATTTTGTGAGCCTTTCTTGTGCCCCTCGTATAAAAAATAGTAATTCCTGAAGTTAGCTCTCATAATGTGAACTAATAATATTTTGAAAATTCCTATTGGTTCGAGAGATATTCAACTGTCCCACTGGTCTAGGGACACACTGTATATATGGAAGTGAAGAACTTTAGTGAAATGCTAAATGCAATTCAAGGGACTTCTTGTGTAACACAGTAACACAGAGTAACTGTTTCAATAAAAAACCTGAACCCAGCAACTATAGATTTTCTTCCAAAAATTGGGTTCAAAAATTGATCAGCTGAACGGCTATATATATATATATATATATATATGCTGGCTGGAACTTCCGGTTGATCCGCGTCTGGAAAGATGTACATTTCGGCTCCCATTTCGAAGCCATTTTCAAGACTGAGTGACCTTGCGTCTAGGTCTGAGTTGTCTCACTAGCTGGCTATCATCACTGGAGATCAAGGATTGAAGGTTGGTGGGATTTAAGGGTTCATTAGTAATTATGGCAGGATCAGTGATCGGACGGTCGATGGGAGGTTCGTACGGATTAGTTCTCAAGTCGGAGTAAATAGAAGTATGTCGGACCAAGAGTGGTTTCCAGGTTTTGGGGAGTCTTTGAGAAAATCATTCCAGACGCGGATCAACCGGAAGTTCCAGCCAGCAATATATATATATATATATATATATATATATATATATATATATATATATATATATATATATATATATATATATATATATATATATATATATATAGGAGAGGAAGTCTTTGCTGACAAGTTAAGAACAAAACTTGGGAACTATTTTGGGACAGCAGTAAAAGCGAAAGTGTATATATATATGTATATCAATATAAACCTGTTTCATATTTTCACTCATAAGCATTATTTTTGTAGCACCTTGATGATGACAAAAACCATTTGTTGAAATATATTGTTATGAGAGTACACTTTCGCTTTTACTGCTGTCCCAAAATAGTTCCCAAGTTTTGTTCTTAACTTGTCAGCAAAGACTTCCTCTCCTATATATATATATATATATATATATATATATATATATATATATATATATATATATATATATATGCTGGCTGGAACTTCCGGTTGATCCGCGTCTGGAATGATTTTCTCAAAGACTCCCCAAAACCTGGAAACCACTCTTGGTCCGACATACTTCTATTTACTCCGACTTGAGAACTAATCCGTACGAACCTCCCATCGACACTCCGATCACTGATCCTGCCATAATTACTAATGAACCCTTAAATCCCACCAACCTTCAATCCTTGATCTCCAGTGATGATAGCCAGCTAGTGAGACAACTCAGACCTAGACGCAAGGTCACTCAGTCTTGAAAATGGCTCCGAAATGGGAGCCGAAATGTACATCTTTCCAGACGCGGATCAACCGGAAGTTCCAGCCAGCATATATATATATATATATATATATATATATATATAGCCGTTCAGCTGATCAATTTTTGAACCCAATTTTTGGAAGAAAATCTATAGTTGCTGGGTTCAGGGTTTTTATTGAAACAGTTACTCTGTGTTACTGTGTTACACAAGAAGTCCCTTGAATTGCATTTAGCATTTCACTAAAGTTCTTCACTTCCATATATACAGTGTGTCCCTAGACCAGTGGGACAGTTGAATATCTCTCGAACCAATAGGAATTTTCAAAATATTATTAGTTCACATTATGAGAGCTAACTTCAGGAATTACTATTTTTTATACGAGGGGCACAAGAAAGGCTCACAAAATCGAACATCAATTTCTTCAAATGGAACACCCCATATATTTCAATATATCTGAACTCTCATTCCTTTAGGCTAATTATTGGTTTTTTATTTCTGAAAATCCGACAAGGCGTTGCCAAGTTATACCAGTGGTTCATGAAATGCAGAAATTTTTTTAGACGAACCCATTATTCATCCTACGAAGAATATCTGGAATCATTCAAGACTGTAGGTATTCGGTAGCATATTCTATGATGTGGAATACTCATCTTCTTCGAGAGTTATACAGGGTGGTCAGAAATATTTTATGATTTTCACGAATTCAAACTTTCTTCACATCAATCTTTCAAATAGTGCACCCTACAATATGAATTTTTTTATAGCCCATTGGGGATTTGATTGCTCATGGTCAATGGTTGTGAAGGAGACATGTGAATTTCATCATCAGGAAATGCAAAATATCATCAAACTATGTATTCTAGTGTAATTAACTACATAAGAGTCCCTACAAGAAAGTACCTTCTTTACGAATATCTAGGCACGATAATCTCCAGTAGAACCGCCCCGATAATTTCACTCTGGATATTCAAATCGTCTTCTGTTTACTTGAAGTCATGTAATTGTTCTTTGCAATACTTGCATTGTTATACTTCAATAACCACCTTCTGCAAATGCTCCAAATTGAACATTTGAGTAGTATATTCCTCTATAGGTAATCAATCACTTGTGTAACTCTGGTGAAACAAATTGATAACCAAAATTTCCTTCAAGCTTGTGTATCCTGCACACGATCGAGGATAAATCAATAACTCAAGCAGTCCGGGGTGGCCCTGGACAATTGAAAGCATGTCAGTTATATGACATGAGCGAACGTCAATAAAAATACATTAGTGCATCAATACATACTGTGTTTCTCAATATCATATCCAATAAAGTAAGTTTATTGTTAAGGCCCCAAGACGAATTTAGTTGCTATATATATATATATTCATCAAAATTGGGTTATTGCCATTTTTGGCATCTACAACCACCAGAGCAACTTCTGAGAAATTTTGGATACCGCAGCTATTCAGCTGAAGACACAAATTCAATTTGAAATTTGTCGTATCTACAAACTATACTGACTTTACAACGCAAAAATGTCGTATCTGATATTACTAAGCAAAATTATCGTATCTACGATGACAATGGCAGATACGTCAATTTTGCTTAGTAATCTTCGAGTACATTGGCAGATACGACAATTTTGCTTAGTAAGTCACTATGAAAAATTCATTCTTCACCCACATTTTGGGGTTATGTCTAGGAGTTTGTTGTTTACAAGTGTGAAGAGGAGGACTTTCAGATACTCATGTGAATGAATTGGATATAATTCAGAAGTATTTTCTCAAAATAATTTTCAAAAAAGAATTTACCTACCAAATAGATGAACTATTTGCAGAAGCAAAATGCCTCGACATGAGACAACTTCATTACCAGGCAGTAATGATTCACCTTTATCACAATAGAGCCCAGTTAGTATTTCTGAATCATCAATACTCTACCCGACCAAAGAGCAGATCAAATATCAAAACAAATACGTTTTAAAAAACCATAGGTCAAAAATGCCATAGTTACCTAGCTCCAGGACTTTTTAATTCTCTGAATATAGCTATGAAAGGATCAGTTATTCACTGCCACTCACCAAACCCTTTCAAAAAGAAACTGAAACTGTACGTTTTGAATACACATAGGATGAGAACAAGAGAAATCATAGATTCCAAACAATAAATGAAGAGGTCATCGATACACTCTTGAATAATATGTAAACTCTTCATTTCTTGTCCAACATTAAACAAATATTGAACCACTATCAGATACGATAATATTCCATTCTCAGTAAGGTCCAATGTTTATGTCAAGATACATATGTTCTACTGCAAAATGTACACGTATACATGACATACATAAACTTTTTAGTTCCGCGCTTAACTCAGACACCTTTCAGTTGAATGACTTTTACTAGCTAAGACCTTCACTGCATCATAGTTCATATGGTGGTCTTTCTTGTTGACATGTTCTGCTAGGGCACAACGTTAATTGTGTAGTTAGCAATCGCTATGTGCGAAGTTATTCTAGACCCTAAAGATGTTAGGACAGATTTATTAGCAATCTTGATGTCTGTTAAACCTTGAGAACCTCTATGTAGCTTGGAAGTATTCTTCTTGATAAAAGGTAATGAACAGAAAATCAAAGGTTGTGGAGGAACATCATTTTCATTGTTATTCATGGATATTTGTTGAAGATCTGGAAGAGGGATTGGATTTATGATAATGTCCATTACGGATGAATGGTTGAACAAAATATTTTTAACCATCTTAGAAGGGTACGAATTTCCTATAAATAAGTTTAAAAGGATATCCAAAAGATTGTTTGAAAATTTTATTATTAAATGAGAAGTATTTATTGGCAAAGAGGAATTGAAGCAAGTAAATGAAATTATCTTCAGATATATTCCATTGTTTGTGGATAGCTCTTATACAAGTTTCCATCTAAACATTGCTGAAAAGAGAAACCACGTCCAGGCTAGCTAGAACATAGTTTGGGAAAGTGACATGTTATTGAATTTATTGGATACTTAAAACGAATCTTTTACACAGTACTCACTGTCTAAGTCATATGCTCTGGTCAAGATATTTGTGAGGAAACCAGCAATTGTTTCGGTGGGAGCTCCTATGGAGGCAACTATCGGTCTCACAGGTTGGTTTATGTATCTTGGGCAATGCATAGAACTTTGGAGAAGTACTGCTTTGGCAAGTTATTTTCCTTCTCATCACCCCATCAATCTGATTGCAATCTTTCAATGATTTGAGAAGTGAGTTGGCTGTTCTTCGTACAGAATTCGTAAGATCTTTGTTCAGTTGTATGTATAAGGAGTTATTGTTGATTATTCGATTGGATAATTGTAAATATTGTTCTTATTCCATAACTACGGTAACGTTACCTTTGTCAGATAAAGTGAGGATTTAATTAGGGTTTCCTTTTGAAAATCGTTTGGAATTATGTAAGATTATGAAAAAAAAGTTTGTTGAGGAATATGTACGTGATTGGTGATGATGTTTGTTGCCTTTACAACAGCAATTCTTCTAAATGAAATGTCTGAGATAGTAGATGTGATATAATGTGTATCTGCTAAAATATTTTTGGAAGGAATATCTTCTCCCAAGTTACGTTGCCCTCAAGTGCAACTCCAGCACTTTCTCACGGATTCTGCTGACGAGGCTTTCTTCCGGTTTCCCTGGGAACGACGCCACGAAGATTCAGTCTGACATAATCATTCTTATTGTAAAGTACTTTGAACTATCGATACTTGTAATTTTTATCGAAAATAGATTTTTTAAAAACACTTTTCGCTGTCTCGTAAATGTAAATGGCGCAGTCAGTAGGATTTCGAAAGAAGTGAATTTATCGTAAAAAGACTTCTTCAGTTTCAACTGTTTATTCGGAATCGCGGACCACCGTTCCATCGAGGATCACGAGAGGTTCATACTTAGGAGAAGAAACGAGAAGCGGACAAGAGAAGTAGACCACAACCAGAGGGACGATGGTCATCGTAGTTTTATTGTGAGTAATTTTCATTCAGTCAGACTCCTCTGTATACCTATCCAGAGTATCCTTACAACCATATTCATTTATTGATTTTATCCAATAATTTGATCACGTATTACCACTTATTGAGATATCATTTTGATTCAATCATTTGAATTAATTCAGTTTAAGTTATCGACTTGATAAATAATATTCATCCGATTGAATAGATCGATTTTTTTGTGAAATATAAATATATTTTCCTTTTTTTTTCATCCAATAAATCATGCCTCCGGCCGCAATCGATTCAAATCTTTTACAAACCATCCCTGAATATGATGGAAACCCGACCGGCTTGGCAAGGTTCATTAAAATTGTGGATCAAATAACCATAACTTATTTTGATGCAACGAACCCCAACTGTGCCCAAAATATTTTAATAACAAACACTATTTTTTCCAAATTAAAAGGGCCTGCAATCGAAGTAGTCAATATATATAATGCTTCCAATTGGGCAGAAATCAAACCAACCTTACTTCAAAATTTTGGTGATCAGAGAGATCTCAATACCTTGATACAAAATTTGATGGCATTGAAACAAGGAAATTATTCTCCACTACAATTCTATTCAAATTGCATACACATGTTGAACACTATATGTAACCATATTGATTTGCATGTAGCAACAGATGTCGAAAGGATAAGTCAAAGGAACTTATTCACTGATCAAACTCTGAGAGTGTTTCTAACCGGGTTGAGAGATCCACTTAGTGCAAGAGTTAGATCTAGAAACCCCACTAGTCTATCACAAGCGCTAACCATTTTAAATGACGAAATTAATATTGCTAACTTACAAAATCCACGAAATTCACTGGTAAAATATCAGAATAATGTATCACACCCAAAACCGGTACAACGTCCAACATATTACAACTACCCAAGACCAAATTATTTTAATTCAGGGTTCGCACCAAACCATACTCATTATTCCGATCAAATCCAACACCCTAATTTTCCGAGTGCACCTATACCTATACAACCAATTAATCGTCCTCCTCAAAAATTCTTCACCAATTCTCAAGTATTCGGTAAACAACAAAATGTGTGGAAAAATCCACCCAATAAGCAAATCGCGAATTCCCGTCCCACACCTATGAGCGGAATATCTCACGGTTCATCGAGACCTCACCACCGTCCAAATCATTTTCAAAATAATAACCAACCAAGAACCTTTACGTCCCAAGAATTATTTAATACCGAACAAAATTCCGGACCCGAAATCGAATTTCCGGAAGAATCTTCCGATTTCTTCGATTATTCGGAGGAAGGTACTGTAGGTTATGATTTCGAAAATAATGATTATCAAAATGAATGTGAAGATGAAAATTTTACCCAGGTCACAGAACTACCAAACCCCAGATAGTATTTGAGTCACATAACATCAAAGAGAGATTATTACCTTTTATTCAAATAAAAAATCCACCGTTGAAACTGTTAATCGACACAGGTTCAACGAGATCATTTTTAGACCCAACTCTAGCACAAAAATATTTTTCAAAGTTTGTATTCAAGGAATCCTTTTCAGTATCAACATGCTTCAACACATCGCAGCATGAATTCGCAATGAATATACCTGCTTTCGAAGAATTTAAAACCACCAAAAACTTGAAATTTTATTTATACAAATTTCACAATATATTTGATGGTCTTATAGGAATCGACAATTTAAAATTGTTACAATCAAAATTAGACCTTGTCAATAACAAAATCATTAATCCAAATACAATCAATACCATTCAATATTTCCAATCCAATCCTGTGATCCTATTTGAAAAAATCATTCCCAAGCAATCAGAAATTTCGGCTGAAATTCCAGTTGATTGCAATAAAGGAGAGGTTATCATACAGGCGCAAGAAATCTTATCTTGTAAAATCCCAGAAACACTTGCATTCGCTAACGATAACAAGGCGTTCGTAGAAATTCATAATCCAACAGACAATGACATCAGACTTGTAATGTTATATCCTATTAAATCTACTCCTCTGCGAAATAATGAGATTTATCATCTCGAAGAATTTCCGCGAATTAACGAATATGATTTGAGTGAGCATTTCGAAGTATTTTTTTCTGAACAAAATCTACAAGAAGTTGATCGTTCTAATATCTGCAATTCAATCAGGACAGATCATTTGAATCAAGAAGAGAAAGACCTTATTTTGAAATTGTGTAAAACATATTCCGACATATTCTATGTAGAGGGTGAACCGCTAACAGCAACAACCGAGGTAAAACATGAAATAAAAACTAAAGATGAGATTCCAATTTTTACTAGATCCTATCGATACCCTTTTATTCATAAAAAAGAAGTTAACGAACAAATCAAGAAAATGCTGGAACAAAAAATCATACGTCCAAGTAAATCACCATGGTCGTCCCCTATTTGGATTGTACCAAAGAAACTTGATGCGTCGGGCAAGAAAAAATGGAGGATTGTGATCGATTACCGCAAATTAAATGAAAAAACAATAGATGATCGGTATCCGATTCCCAACATAACAGATGTCTTAGATAAAATTGGTCGTTGTCAATATTTCACGACGCTAGATTTAGCCTCTGGTTTCCACCAAATTCAGCTAAATCCGGCAGATATTGAAAAAACCGCTTTCAACGTGGAAGGGGGGCACTACGAATTTTTGCGTACGCCCTTCGGTCTGAAAAACTCACCAGCAACATTTCAGCGTTGTCTAGACAATATTTTGAAAGAATACATAAACAAAATTTGCCTAATTTACCTCGATGATATTTTAGTTTACTCCACTTCCTTGCAAGAGCACATGGACAGTCTCAAAAAGATATTCCAAAGATTGAGAGAAGCTAATCTAAAGCTTCAAATGGATAAATCTGAATTTTTGAAACGCGAAACAGCCTACCTTGGTCATATAATAACGAGCGAGGGTATAAAACCTAACCCGGACAAAATCTCAGCCATCCAAAAATTCCCAATACCCAAAACAACTAAGCAAATTAAAGCATTTTTAGGACTACTCGGATATTACAGACGTTTCATAAAAGACTTCGCGAAATTAACAAAACCATTTACTTCATGCTTAAAGAAAGGAGCGAAAATTATACATGACTCCACCTTCATAAATTGTTTTGAGCATTGCAAAACACTTTTGACAAACGAGCCTATTTTGATGTATCCTGACTTTGAAAAACAGTTCATTCTTTCGACAGATGCCAGCAATTTTGCTTTGGGAGCCGTGCTTTCACAAGGTCCAATCGGTTCCGATAGACCTGTAGCATTCGCCTCCAGAACGCTGAACCAATCAGAACAGAATTATTCAACGATCGAGAAAGAATTGTTATCAATTGTTTGGTCTACAAAGTACTTTAGACCATATCTTTTCGGCCGTAAATTCAAAATTCTGACCGACCATAAACCGCTCCAATGGTTAATGTCCCTGAAGGAGCCAAATTCTCGTCTTGTAAGATGGCGATTAAAGCTCGAAGAGTTTGATTACGAAATCGTTTACAAACGAGGAAAACTCAACTCTAACGCTGACGCTCTCTCACGAGTCGAAATTCACGCGAATGAAACAATCGAAGACGAACTTCAAGAATTCATTGACATTACTAACAGAAATAGAGTCTCCGACCTGACAAATGAAGACTTAGAATCAATACTAGGATTGATAGATGAAACTCCTGACCCACATCAGCTTGACGAAATCAACACAGTTCATACTAGCGACGAAAATCCTGTCCTGACAATTCCAATATCAGAATACCCTCTTAATAATTACGATCACCAAATCAACATTACTACCGTTTTTCATTCTCCAGCTGTACCCAAAATTATGCTTCTTTTCAAGAATAGAAAAAGAATAATCGTCCAACTATCATTACACAGCCTAGAGGAAGACATAATAACTTTCGTAAAAGAATATCTCGATCCAAAGTTCAAATATGCCCTGTATATAGAAGACGAACGAATTATTCCCAAATTCTGTGAAACTATTCAGAAAACTTTCAAAACACCTTCTTACAAATTCGTTAGATGTACAAAACTTTTGAAAGACGTCACTAAAGAAGAAGATCAAAAGCGTACTATAAAAAAATATCACGAAGGTAATACGAACCATCGTGGTATTGTTGAAACCGAGAAACGTCTGAGAGAGACGTATTATTGGCCAAAATTAGGAATTGATCTTAGAACATATATCAATAATTGCCAAATCTGTCAAACGAATAAATATGATAGGAACCCTCCAAAACAAAAACTCTCAATCACACCGACACCAAGCAAACCTTTCGAATTTGTCCATATTGACTTATATCATATTGGTAATCAACAATTCTTAACTATTATCGATGCGTTTTCGAAGTATGCACAAGCATATGTATTATCTCATAAAAGTGGAATTGAAGTAGCAAATAAACTAATAACATTCTTTTGCCACCACGGAATACCATCAACCCTCATATCAGACAGCGGTTCAGAATTCAAGAACGAAACTATCCAAGAATTGTGTCAACTTCACGGAATCAAATTACACTATGGTACACCCGACCATCATGAATCCAACTCTATGGTTGAACGACTTCATTCAACTATCGGTGAACATATCAGATTACTCCAAGGTACGCACGGACAGCTTGATATCATTAATTTAATGACCTACGCTATTTTAGGGTACAATCATTCTATACATTCGGCAACGAATATGAAACCGATTGATATAATAAACGGGCATTTTTCTGTCTCTAACCCATTCGACATAAATTTAGAACATCATATTTTGAGTACATACATTTCGAATCACAAAGAAAAAACGAAAACTATTTACAAAGCATTGAATGAAAAATTGAAAAAACAGAAAGAAAAAATAATAGGACAAAGAAACGAAAACCGTGACGAACCTTTAGAATATCAAGAGAATAGCATTGCCTATAAAGAGACAACCCCACGGAATAAACGACTTCCCAAGTTCAAAATAGTCAAAGTAGCGTCAGATGAAATAAAAAAAGTTAAAACGTCAGACGGCAGAATGATTCACAAATCAAATCTAAAACGTCCATTGTTTCAGATCCGTCCTGTCGATGACCCTGAGCCAGGAAGTTCAAGTACTACCGCTCAATAAAAACCCCGGCATACTACCCTTTAAACTGGGAACCACAAGAGTAAAGGAAAAAACACATACTTTCATTCACTACTTTGACCTGAAACCTATAGCTAATGAAATTTCAACTATTTCCAACCAATACGCACAACTCATCGATGCTGTGAATCAAGGACTATCAAATCCTTATTTCATAGAACTATCGGCGATCAATCAATCAATAATAATTCAACTTCAATTAGTAACAAAAAAATATAACGCTATGACCCCAGGAAAACGATTTAAAAGAGGACTTATAAATGGTTTAGGCAGTATTATCAAAAGCATTTCGGGAAATCTAGATTCGGCAGATGCAGAAAGATACGAAAATGCTATTTATGAATTACAAATCAATCAAAATAATGTAATTTCGAAACTCAATGACCAGATATCATTGTCTAAACATATAATAGAGACATTCAACTCGACAATAAAGTTATTGAAACGAAACGAAGATGTGATGACAAATAGAATAAACAAAATTTCTTCACAACTCTCAACATTCGAATATAATTTCAGCCACTACTTAGAAACAAAGGAAGCGTTTGATCAACTCAGCTCAACCCTTCACATCATTTCACAGTTGTTAACAGACCTAGAAAATGCCATCACATTTGCAAAATTGAATATAGCTCACCCAAGCATCATAAATATTGACGAATTGGAGGTATTGATAAAAATACTGGAAAATAATTATCTTCTCGAAAACCTTTTATTTGGGACACAATCAAGCAATATTCATAAATACTACGATATACTAGATATAGGCATCTATCATAAGGAAAATAAAATCGTATTTGTGATCAAATTTCCATTGGTATATCCCGAGTCCTATAATCATTATCACCTTTACTCCATTCCAACTGCTGACCAAAATACCCTTATACCACCTGCACCTTATTTGACCTCGAATGAAATTTATTTTCAATATCACACGATACCATGTCTGAACCTCCACGAGACCTATTATTGTCCATCCAATGACCTGCTTTTGGGAAGCGCCAAGGACGACTGCATTTTCCAAATACTCAACATCGATTCAACTCCGTCAGGGTGCCAAAGAACTCCAATACAGATCGAAGAGGACATCATTCAGCAAGTGAACGAGGCCCACTACATAGGAATATTCAAGAATTCCACTAGAGTTCAAACGATTTGTACAACAACGGACATTTCATCCCTAACTGGAACTTACTTAATTACTGTTCCGCCCGGATGTTCATTCAAAACCCCCAAAGACATCTATATAAACGATGCGACGGAGGTTCAACAACAACCTCTACTACTGCCCGATTTGCCAATACCAAAATTAGCGGCAATCAAATCTATGAAACCCATTAAAATCCAGGATATCCCACTAGACAATCTTTTGAGCATCCAAAAAGAGGCCACTAGGCTCACACCCATAGAGCCACTGACGTATTCACCAATGGTTCACGTCTGGACCATCCCCCTGTATATATGTGTGATAATTTTCATTGGCATGTTTGTCCTATTCAAATACAAACATGTCATGCAAAGAAGAAGACAACGAACGAACCCGGAATGCAGCCAACCAGGAACATCAACTCAACCCATACCGTTGGAAAGAAAAACAATTTTTCCGGAGAAAAATTAGTTTTTCGTCTTCGAGGGGAGAAGTTACGTTGCCCTCAAGTGCAACTCCAGCACTTTCTCACGGATTCTGCTGACGAGGCTTTCTTCCGGTTTCCCTGGGAACGACGCCACGAAGATTCAGTCTGACATAATCATTCTTATTGTAAAGTACTTTGAACTATCGATACTTGTAATTTTTATCGAAAATAGATTTTTTAAAAACACTTTTCGCTGTCTCGTAAATGTAAATCCCATCAATGGTTCAATGCAAAATTTCCGGCCTGAGGCCAGAAATGAAGAAACATCTTCAGGAATTGAAGTGTTATATACATTTTTTAACCGTCTAGGGTTCGTTTTAATTTTTGTTTGAAAATCTATAAGTTTTAAGTTATATAATTCATTAATATTTTTGATTCTTACTCTATGGAAAAGTTTTTTATGATAACAATGTATTACCAATATTTCGACAAATCAATGGTTATTGTCATCATCAGGGGATAATGTTAGTGCGATTGGTCGCTCAATGAAATTTCATCACAAAACCCCAATTATATCAAAATAGTTTTCAACTACATTATACTGAATTCTCGGCCAATTTGACGGTTGCTGTCCACCGTGTAGTCCTTCATGGAATACGTCAAACCGGCAAACTATGTAATATTGTCATAAATAATCTATCTTCGAAATGTCATTCGATTCCATATTAACGCCATCATTTGAATATAATGGAGGAATGAATGGTAATCGTTCGGACTTCCATTGTCTATATTTTCAACTCTATTGAAACCTGTTGCTAGGAACGGAAAGATTGAAATACAAATCAAGTGAGTCTTCAGGTGAAGACGATTGCGGATACCAGCAATCGAAACGTCGTGAGTAAACTCAACTTGAAACTTGGTTTCAACATTTTTTCATAATATTGCATTCAATTCCTTTATTTACATTTTTTGACTAGTATTTCATATTCGATACCTCAATTTTTCTTGCCACAATATTATTTCATTCATTTCGATATTTGAATTTTTTTTTTGACTTATGTTTCATATTCGAGATCTCGATTTTTTGTGACAGCAGTGTTTTCTTTGATCAATCAGTCCCTGATTTCATCATTGACCGAAAATTCGATTTTGATTTGATTTTTTCTCACTTGATTTGTATTTTAATCTTTCCGTTCCTAGAAACAGGTTTCAATAGAGTTAAAAATATAGACAATGGAAGTTCGAACCATTACCATTCAGCAAGGAACATTGTCAACCACTTTCAAGCAAATAATGAAGGAATGATATGTCATCCAAATCAGACAGAATCTTGCACTGAATACGTCGGAATGTTCTATTTTCACGTTATTTGGTGGGAACTTGTCAAGCTTGCCACGCACGAATCGCAGTAATAACACAAAAGTGAACTTGAACTATCTTCTTACATGCACTTTTCATATGACGTTATATGAATTTTTTGAGTTCGAACAGAGATTGTTGAAGGAGGTACGAATGAACATAGAACTAACTCAGCTCGAACAAGTAAGCAGTAAAAAAGCTGGTCATCGATAACATAAAAGTAGAATAATCACTTCAGAGCAGCTGTGCAGCCGTATGTTGACACGTTTTCCAGAATTTCATATTCAGTAAACAGATTATTTGCTCGATGAAGGCGAACCGATTCGGAAACGTTCTTATTGCGACTTCAATCAAGACCTGAGAAATCGCAATTCTATATAAAAACCACGGAAATTTTATATTATCATACAAGGAAATCAACAAGAAAACCTGGAATGAAAGAATTGAAGAAAGTTTCTTCTCATTTCCTGATTGAGCTCAGTTCTTTCATGAATGCCGTCTCCACAATGAATATATTCAACTATTAAATCTAACTTCGCTTGGTTTTAATTCCATAGTAGGTTTTTTCAGACTCCAATTCTATTCAGAGTTTTTTTCCTACATCCCTATTAGTGGTATTGGCCTGCGATTTTTCCAAATTTGTTTGGGTAGGATTCGAACCTTCCTCTACGGTCCTCTAATGAATCATCAATTTAAATATTTCGGTGCTCATAAAAGCCAACCGTTGAATTTTGTTTATTTGTGTTCATCTTTCCAAAGCATTACTCTAAGACATAATGGATTGAAATTGCTAACTAACGTCAAAAAATAATTTTCTTCCTGAGACAAATGATCTTTTACGAACGTTCTGGAATAAATTAGCATAAGTTTAAATGCTCATTTTATACTTGGCGCCGTGAAACTAATATATCATGATGTTATTAGTTCATTGTCGATTTCGTGCCCACCAGTTATATGAAAGAAGTTGGTGCAGTGTTGAGAAATAGGAGTTGATGAAAGAAAATATTCCAGTTGAAGTTGAAACCTGATGTATGTTATATGGAGATTAATTCTTGGTGGTTAGAAGTTAGAATTATGACGTTTTATGTATTCAATCGATAGCTAGTCCAACTATCTACCAAAGTTTCAGATGTTATTCTGCTATCATATAGTATGTAAAATAATGTCATTTCAATTATTCATTACAGCTATAATAATATCAATTCTTCGCAGAGCCAAGTAAATCAGAGTTTGATCAAAATTATGGGTCATTACCACCACACACACAAATATATATATATATATATATATATATACAGTGTGTCCCGCTTTTCATGAATACACCCTTATATCTCACTTATTGATAATGCGATTTTCTTGAAATTGTGGTGTTGATCATATATTAGGTAAATAAAGTATTTGGCATACCATTGGCATACGGTGTTGAAGGGTGAAAAAAAGCTGTTTTTTGGGAAAAGGATTTTAGGGCTCAATTTAGATATTTTTTTTATAAGATTCAGAATCAGCATCCCCAAAAACCTCCCAATTTATATTTTCGAAATCTCAAGAGCTGATTTGAGCAGAAAAAAAAATTAAATTCATTTATTTCATGAATACACCCGAATGTCTCTGTTATTATAAATGCGATTCTCTTGAGTTTTTGGAGGTGATTGTATGTTAGGCGAATGAAGTATTTGGCATACTGAACGTTTCTATCGATCATTGGCGTACGGTGTTGGGGGTTGAAAAAAAGCAGTTTTTTGATAAAAGGATTTTAGGGCTCATTTTAGACAACTTTTCTTATCAGATTCAGAACTAGCATCCCCAAAAACCATTTAATTCATATTTTCAAAATCTCGAGAGCTGATTTGAACAGAAAAAATTTGAATTCACTTTTTAACTAGATTGTTCATTTCCAACTTCTTGGGTCAAATGCCCTAATCTAATCCTATTGAATTTCAAACACATCCGTTTCGTTATAATCAGTTTCAACTGCCCTTATACTACAATTGAGGTATTTTCGAAGATACGCGTGCTTTGTTACCGTTGGCTTGTCGATTTGTGTTCTCAAGCAAATTAATGAAAGAGTGCTTTGAAACAAAAGTTTTTGTTCAACATTCGGTAATCAGTACGAATTGTCAAGCAGTGTTACTTAACTGTTAATAAGATGGCACACAACCAAGATTTACGCGTCAGGTTGCTGGAATATTCAATGAAAGGCATCATGATCGAGAACCAATTTCTCACGATACCGTTGCCAAAATCAACAGATTGTTCTCAAAGACTGGAGCGGTTTTCAAGACAAGACCTGGAAGGTACAATTTGAATCAAATACACTATCCAGACGACGAACGTATCTTTGCAGAATTTCGAAACAACCCAAATGGTACTCTGAGGGCGGTTGCGAGGACACTGAACTCAACGAAAAACAAAGTATGGAGATGTTTGAAACGCAATAGAATAATGGCATTTGAACCAGAATTTCTACATACTCTATTAAATGGTGATTGCAGGGTAACTATCTTAACGACATACTTTTTCTGAAGAACATGACGTTTACTGACGAGGCAACGTTTACAACAAACGGTGTGGTATCTAGTCAAAATTGTAGGTTTTGGGCAGCTGAGAATTCGAATTGGGTAATTCATTGTAAAAACCAATAAAGTGAGAAAGTTAACGTGTGGTGTGGCATATTTCACGAACCAATTGTTGGCCCTTTTTTTCTGGAAAACCTAACCGGACAAAATTTTCTGCATTTTTTACAAAATGATCTTTATGATTTTCTCATGGAATTGCCATTAGCACAAAGACAAAACTTAATTTTTCAATTAGATGGTGCTCCCGCACATAATTCACGGAGAGTAAGGAACTTTTTAAATGCAAGTTTACCTATGGCCCCCTAGATCGCCAGATATTACCCCTTCTGACTTTTTTCTGTGGGGACATTTGAAAAATGAAGTATATGCTACTCGGCCGCGTAATAGAGAGGAACTTTGCTTTGCAATTAGGCAAGCGTGTCAGGAAATAACTCCCCAAACTTTAAGAAAAGTGAATATACGTTTGAGAAGAATTGTTGAGAAGTGTGTTGTTTCAGATGCTAGTTATGTTGAAAACACAAGAATATAAAATAATGTAATTCGTGATTTTGTTACCACAGTTACAAATAAAGAACTTGATAAAAAGAGACGTGAATTTTTTTTCTCTGCTCAAATTAGCTCTTGAGATTTTCAAAATAAGTCTTTAGGGGTTTTTGGGACTGCTGATTCTGAATCTGATAAAAAAGCAGTCTAAAATTCAATAAGCCTTAATATCGTTTTCTCAGAAAAGCTCTTTTTTTCCACCCCTCAACACCGTACGCCAATGATCGTTGAAAATGTTCACTATGCCAAATAGTTCATTTACTTAACATACAATCGCCACCAAAATCTCAGGAAAATCGCATCTATAATAACAGATATTCGGGTGTATGCATGAAAAAAGTGAATTCAATTTTTGTTCTGCTCAAATCAGCTCTTGAGATATCGAAAATATGCAATGAGGGGTTTTCGGGGATGCTAAATCGTAATCTGACGAAGAAAGTTAGAAAAATTGAGCCCTAATATCCTTTTCCCAAAAAACAGCCTTTTTTCACCCCCCAACACCGTACGCCAATGGTCGATGAAAATGTTCACTATGCCAAATACTTTATTTACCTAACATATAATCACCACCAAAATTTCAAGAAAATCGCTTCATTGATAACTGAGATATCAGGCTGTAGTCATGAAAAGCGGGACACACTGTATATGCATAAAGTATTTAAATATGTTTTCAAAATGGAATGATTGATTACTGTGATCAATGATAATTATATCATGTACGGCTATGCATATTTCCATAATTCGAAAACTGTTTTCGAGTCAACAGTATCATTGACAATATTTCTTGAATCTCAGCATTTCGAAATTTTCCCCCCTTGTCTGTGCTCAATTCTGATATCTTCCTCAAACTTCCTACAGGTCCTTTTTTGTCATCATAATCCCAGTTCTAACAAGATCCACCCCAGAACAGAAGGTTTCAGAACTGTCAGTAGGGTGAAAAACTTCACTCGTCTGGTCGAATGTGATGAAATTGCTAGAAGGTATTCGTTATATATTATTTCAGATGAGCAGTGATCGTCATATATCCGTACATAATTTCTGAGCGTAAAAATTAGGTAATATTATTACACCTACAAAGATTTTTAGAACAAAAAAATGTTGCTTTCAAACATGGGGCAGGCACGTTTTTTCAGTTACATTTGCATATACCAAATCATTCCAGATGTGAAACGATCGTCAAAATATCCGAACAAGATGGTGAGAATTCAGTAACTACACCTAAAAACCTTCTTTGGATGAAAAAAACTTCTTGGCATGAACATGGTGTTCCGGGTACTGACTAATAAAGAAGTATGTGTTACCGACTGGAATAACGTGAAAAAGAAGGCGGGATATGCCCTTTTTAACCATCGAAGGCTCGTAACTTTTGGAAGAGGAAGAGAGCCGCGTTTTGACAGATTCGTGTTCAATGCATCAGAACACTTGAGAACAAAAAAAAACAAGAAAGGCTCGGGTGTGTGTTTTTCAACAATGGTGCAGTAAGTTGGGTCCGATCGAAGTGTTCGGTTAATGAAAAGAAGCAAGCCTTATGAAGAAGCACAGTATTGGATCGTTATAGTACCATAACACAGTCAAGTCCCCCAGAGCAAAACGGAACAGTACGAAACATATTCCGATTATCGTTGCGTTCTTATCTCCTTGCGATCATCGCGAGAATTGCTCCAAGCAAAACGTACCTTGAAACGGAGAGCTTTCCGCTTCCTGAAAAAAATTTGCAGACAACTGGAAATACTTGCTGAAGTCAATGTGGTATCAATATGGGAGAACAAGCTCTCAATTGTTCCAATGCAGTGGACGCCAAAGTGATTGTGAACTGAGTAAGAATTTCGATACATAACAGAGTTGATTCTGCTTAGCTTTCGATGCAAATATTCGTCTACTTGAATGAATGAACTTCATCACAAGTGTTTTTTCATTATCAACAACTAGCTGACCCGTGCCCACTTCGTTGAGTGTTGATTATTTTTGTGATGCAATTATATTGTGTAGTTCTTAGTGGTAAGTTAAAATAGGTTTATCACAGCTCTGCTTTCTGGGCGCACTGGAAAGAGCGTTTGAAAGAAATCGAAAATGTTATGAGCCTATTTTTCACCCCGTTAGAAAATGAATTTCAATAAAATGCGAAACACGCAAGTAGATTGAAGTAGGTTGTCCCATATAAACTTTGAGCCCGTTTTTCAGCCCCTCAGGGGTGGAATTTCGGAGCAGCCTTTCTCATTGGATGCTTCGTCATACAAAGAACATACCCTTGAGGTTTCAGATCTCTACGGTCAGTGGTTCAGGCTGTGCGTTGATCAACCCCCATAATAACTTTCTACGCCTTTTCAACCCCGGTAGGCTATGAATTTCAAACAATGAACCAAACACGTCATCAATTCTGTGAAATAATTTTTATGCAAAATTTGAAGTAGATTGGACCAAGGCATCACGTTATCCCACACAAATTTGGCGCCAGCTTTTCATCCCCTGGGTGGAATTTTCGAAAACACGGTGAAACGAGAAAAAAGTATTCTTCATCTGTCTCCTGATCCTCCTAAGCTACCTCTCCACCAATTTTCAGCCAAATCGATACAATCGTTTTTGAGTTATAATAGTGTACCTAACACAACTTCAACAAACTCACAGGAAAGTTTGATAATTCGATCTGAAGTATTTGAAATTCGAATGCGAGTTATGTAGCGGCCGTTCATAGTTCTGCAGCTCTCATGAAAACATGATACGCTGATGGTGCTTTTCCAGGAATCCCTTCTCTGAACTATCAGAGCGACGAGACCATTTTTCTCATTTTTTATTCATTCCTATTATAAATATCGTCAGAGAAAGTCTTCTCTGGCTCATACTTTTCAAATATAAACTTTTTTGAAGACAAGCTTCCGTTCCAAGTATTCAATTGGATCAGTCGACAGGATATCTGCAGTGTGTTAAAATGATTTTTGTTGCAACTTGGAGTTCCAACCCTTGAGTACATATTCGACGAAAATCGTGATTCATTGAGAAATGTATCGGACGGGCCAAGAGACGACCCTACCATCAGAGGCAACGAGGAATCACAAAAGAAGAAACTGAAAACGACAAGATTTTCGAATTTCCTTTTTGCCTTAACTTAACCCTCTGCATGAGGATTTCGGTGGAAATAATTCAGGGCAGTTCATCGCGAACGAAACCAGTGTCTATTCTGGACGATCAATTTCAAGAAATCAATTTTGTGGAACATATTGAATTTCAAGAAATCGATAATCAATATACAGATTTTTTGATTGAAAGATCGATTCATGAACGAATCAGATGATATTTCAAGAGAACTTAGTAATTCATCTGTTCAAGAACACTAAGTTCCTGACGAAGATGGTACAGAAATTCCAGTATCAACAATTTCACTACAACGAGAACAACCCGTTCAAGTTCAAATGAACTGGAATCGATTCAAGTCTCGACTGAATAACCTCAAACCATTCGATGGCGATAGTAACGCATTGAATAAATTCATTGATAGGTGTGATTCGTCGATTGATACCTATAGAACATTTACTGATCCAGCTTTTGACGAACATGTGAATTCATTTTCGAAAAATTGACCGGAAAAGCAAAATATATGGTTGGAAATCGATCAGAACTCAATAATTGGGTAAGCCTGGAAAAAGCTCTGAAACAATGCTTCTCAGATGTTAAAGATATTGATTGTCCTGTACTGGAACTAACGGGAAGCCGTCCTCATTAAGGTGAAGATTTGCTCAGTTTCGGAAGTAGGTTACAATTGATCAGAAGTAGCGTGGTACAGAGGAAGAGTAATGATATAAATCTATGTCAAAATGGGAGACCTCACCAAATTTCACATTATGATAAAGTTGCACTCAATACATTCATTGCTGGCTGCTCAGGCATGCTCAGAAATAAATTACACCTCAAAAACCCAAATTCTCTCGAAGACGCTATGGCATACGTGAATGAATATGAAAATTTCAAAAAATTATATGGTGATGTGCAAGAAAATCATAACATCAAATTGATTGTCTCTACTAACAGGCAGACACACAAGAGCAAGACCCAAAACCAATTTTAGAAATCAACAGTTCGAATCGATTCCAAAATCAACCAAAGTTTTTCCAAAAAAATCAGAAACCAAATTCATGTTTCTGAAGAATTATTTTCGGACGAATATAAAGACCCAATTGATTATCATGACGAAACTCATAACCAATATCAATACTATGAATACCTCAATCAAAACGAATTTCCGAATTAAAATCAATATTCTACAATGGATATCGATCAACAGCAACCTTGTGTCTCCAATGATGACAACACAGAATTTGACGAACCTGCAAATTTTCAAGCCAACAAGACCAATTGAATAAGCTGAAATCAATCTCTCGTGTAATGATGATGTACCTTACGTAAAAATGAAAAATCCGAAATTGAAACTACTTATCGATACCGTAGGCTCGATAGATATTCATACCATTGATAATCAAAAAATTACTTCCAGATAAAATATATCATCAGTATTACTACTTTTTCTCCGGATTTGAAGGCCGTCGTTCTTTGAAATTTCTTCCTGACGGTTCGCTAGCGCGAGTGGCTAGCTTCTTCAGAGGCTCACTCATCTTGACTATTAATCCGAAGGAATTTCGAAGAACGACGGCCTTTAAACCCGAAGAAAGTAGTAATACTGAAAATCTCGGCCGCGAAAGCCTTAACCATTTTGTCAGAATATATCATTTCATTACTATAATAAAAACAGCTATTTGTTGTCAAAATGTAAGATATCAAGTTTCGATACCGGCATTTTCCGAATTCAATACTATCAGATTAATTTTATTCTACTCAATTTTCATTTCGATGTTTTTTAGGATTGACAGACTTGATGAACATGATTCTGAATATCGATTCAATCAATAGAAAATGTATAGGAAAAAATACTGAAATACCTTCCAAATTCAAACAAATAATCTGCCAGTAAGTATATATGAAGGCGAAATTTGGACAGTTAAAGGAACCATGAACAATCTAATCATTCCGCAAATATTGAGTATTGCCAAAGCCCGTATCGAGATTCGAATCCAACCTGTCATTCATTTCGAAATTGGTTTTTTCAAAATTACGTGAAGTCCGATTGGAAATGCAAATGGATAAATCCGAATTCATCCGAAAGAAAGTCGAATATTCAGGGCATTTGATGGTATCAAACCCAGTCACCGAAAAATCATTGCTATCAATAATTTTCCGATTCCAAAGAATCAAAAGGATATAAATTTTTTTGGGACTATTGGGCTATTAAGGGGAAGTACAGAAGGAATATTCTCAAACTCACGAAACAAATGACCAGATGTTCCACGAAAAATTAAAAGGTAGAAAATGAGGAAGACTTCATTGATTGCTTCAATACATGTAAATCGATAATTACATCTGAACCTGTTCTGGCATATCCTGATGCATAATATCTTGAAATGATCTCCCTATATGCCATGCCCGAATCAATTATTCGACAATCGAGAAAAAACTTCTAGCTATTGTTTGGAGCTGTAACTATTTTCGACTATATTTATTCGGTAGAAGGTTCACTATATTCTCTGATCACAAACCTCTCTAGTGGGTCCTTTCACTGAAATAACCCAATTCTAGATTGGTACGCTGGCATTTGAAACTCGATGATTCTATTACGTCATGGAATATAAATGTGGCAAGTTGAATCAGGCAGCCGATACTTTTTCTATGAACCTTTTTGACGCCGACCTCAATGCCCTCAAAACTTCATCAATCCAAAACAATCCTAGTGGCATCAACTGAATAATCGGAAATATATCGAGAAATCCCGCTGAAATTCCCGAATTAGACTATTCTCCAAATTCTCGAACCTCCCAAAAATATATAGAATATCAATATAATTTCAGACATTCAAATTGTTCCGCCAAAAGAAAAACAAGAAAACTGTGACCTCGAAACTGTTCACACTTCACTCGAGAACCCTATATGCAATATTCCCATCTCAGAACGCGGCGTAAATATATACAAAAACCAGACAATCATCACACTTGGGGACATAAAAAATCCCAGATGTAGGATGGAAAAGATTTTTGAGAATTTTCGTTCATATGTCACACTATCAAAATGAATACTCAAAATAACATACTCAAATTTCTTAAAGAGCACATTGACGCCAAACAAACTTACGCCTTCTTTTCAAAGACCCCTCATTGCGAAAACTCTTCAGTAATACAATACTAATAAAGTACTTATTCAAAAAATTATTTCTTCAGAATAGTCGAATTTCCAACGTTCCTTACTGATATAGGAACATCAGATGAACAGGAAGAAGAACTCTACCATACGAAAAACAAAATTATAACCGAGGTGTCAAGGAAATGAAAAAATCTTTGAGTTCACGGTTCAGTTCAGAAGCTTGCTAAGTTGATAGAGAGAAAAATAACATCAACTAGAGGATGATGAAAAATCAATACTAGATGCACGAAAATCTAACTAAATTGGAAAGCGCTGTGACGTCGACGTTGAGGAATCTGTCAGTCCGAGACACATAGGATAAGGAATTTTCAACTATATTCCATTTAGTTTTGTTCGTTTAATTTTACGTTGTACCCCCCAAGTATTTATAGTTACTATTGCTATGGTCGAGTGAATTTTTTATTTCTAATTACTTTTAGAATGGATTATTTTGCATTGTTTTTGGTGTAAATACTGCCGAATGTAATATCCATTTCCATAATATATTCAGTGGCTATCGCAGGTAAATTATTTCTTGGTGTTAAAATGGTAGATATTTTTGAAAATCCCAGAAAAAACATTGATGTCACTTGATAATAGAACGCGAGATTTTTCTATTGATATTGAAAACAAACTTCACTTTGAATGATCTTTCTCAACTCACTTGGGTATAAATAATATTTTTGTGATTTACTGATTGTTTTCCAGAATATCCCAGTTGTACATATTTTTCCAGAATTAGTGACAATGATTATTACGTGCCTAGTGAAAAAACAATAATTTCAAAACATGAAAAATGAAGTTCCTCCAGGCAAGTGTTTTCAAATGACCATTACCTTCAAAACTGCCTTCGAGCGTGCAGGAAATATGACGTTACGTTACCAGATTCATGATGTTGGCAATCTCGCGAAGGAATTTCTTTGGTTGAATAGTTCGAAATCAAGAATGGAAAAAATCAAGAATTTGTACTTACGATTTTTTGAGTATAAGTCAAGGCACCAGGGCTTTCATGCATCTTGTTCTAGAAGTATGTGACTGTTGCAACAAGTGATCAACATCAGCTAGCAGTGAGGGGTTTCCTGATTTGGGCACCAGAAATATGTTCGGTAAAATTACAAAATTGGTGTTTCCACAAATTGAATATATAAAACAAAAAATATGAAGAAAATTAGGTCACAACGAAACTATTGTGTTACAGTAAGGAAAAAAAATTTACTGAAAGAAAAAGCGCCTGCGAAAGTGAAATGGAAAGAAACTGGTTTGTGTGCAAATATAGCATTGAGTTAGCTGCTATTACAATACATAATTAAATCACCCATCAAATTCAACCCGACTCCTGGTTAAAAAAAATAAGTGTTGATACGTAATTTAATGAGTTAAACACCATATTTGTGACAGAAATTCAAATAAAATTGGCCATTTAAAACTCTATTAATATCAACCTCACGAAAAAGTAATTTATCTTCTAATCTCGAAATCTTAGAATGATTTCACGTAATTATATGAAGACAAACGAGCTGAAGATCCGAATTAACCAAAATGAAGCCACTACGATTCATGTAATTACTGAAAAAGGCAATTATGGAACGTTGCTTTGTATTGTCGTGTTAGTTGCACTATTTATAACTTAAGAACGGTTGAATCGATTTCGCTAGAAATTCGTAGGGAGGAGACGGACATATGATACTTTTTATCTTTTATAAATCGCCTAACGGGGTAGATAAGGGGTAGGAACGTAGAGATCTGAAATATTTTCAAACAGAATTGTTGGAAGACATGTATCGCATTTTATTGAAATTCTTGGTCCAACGGGGTAAAAAAATGGGTTTATAATATTTTCGACTTCTTTCAAACGCTTTTTCGAGTAAGCCCAGAAGGCAGAGCTGTGATGAACCTGATAAAACTTAGTACTAAGAACTTCACAATATAATTGCATGACAAAAATAATTAACGCCAAACGAAGTGGGCACGAGTCAGCTAGTTGTTAATAAAAATAAATTAAATGATCAATTATAAACTGTTTTTCAATTGGCGCAGCAACTTTTCGGGGTAGATTAAATCTGCCCTTTTACACTTGTATATATTACAATATAAATTACTTTATTGAAACCTGTCAAGAAAATTGAACTGAATGCAAGAGTTCTCATTCAGGTTTATTGTTCCTATTTAAGAATAGAATGGAATAGAATAGAACAACCTTCTTCAGCTCCTCTGTATCGCTCAATACTAGTTGTTGCCCGCGACTTTGCAGATTTTATGAATACTGATATTCCGGTCATGATATCACCGCTGAGGGTGAGGCTTAGCAACGCTAGCAGATCAGGAAACTAATCATCACTTGTCGTGTGTTGCTATTCTGGTTCGAGTGATTCGTAAAATATAAAATAAAGACTCAAGAGAGCATCCAAGTTTCGAACTGTGACAGCTGCTGGCTATGGACTTTCTGTCCCCTGTTCGCCTGCAACTATTTCAAGTGAACAGTGGTTCAGGAGTGAAACTTCAATTTTAATATAGTTTCAATGCTTAATGAAGGGTCATTCCAATCATTATTTTCACTAATGGTAGGTACTTGTTTATATTATATATAATATTATGTGTTAGACCAGTTAGACTATCTTATTATCTTATTGATCTGTAGAGAAAAACGTTCAAGATGTTTCAGAATATTCAGTTCATTTCGAAAATGTCTGAAAAAGAATGACTAGATACAAAAAGACTTAAAACAACTACATGGCAGGAATTTTCGAAATATTTCTCACAATCCCACAATAGCATTATGTGACACTGAAATAAACTATTTCTCATGTCAAACAAACAAAAAAGGTTTCGTTGAAATGGAAGGAGACAGGGTGAAATTTGGATGATTGACAAATTATTACATATTTTTCACAGCATCAGCCAAGATTTCTGAAAAATTACCTCAACTTGGGTCTATATTTAGAGCGGTAACCACTAATCTCATGTGAATATGTCATCCGGTGTAGCGGATGTCACAATAAACAGTGTCATTAGAGATATCAAAAGCAACCGCCAAAACCCCAACGGCGCCCCATAACTAATTGAAGACCACCCTCGAGCTGTTGAAATGTCTCTAATTGGGCAGATTATTTCTGTTTCGCGCAATCGTCCCTGATTTCTGAGCTTAACCAGTATAATTTGTTATTTTTTTGAGGGAATCAGGTATGTGGGAAAGAGTATTGCAAAAATAAAAACAGTAACAGTTCATGCTCAACGAATTCCCTTTTAACGAAATATATATTTCAATCAATATTTGAAAACTTTCAAAAACCAAGGAAGGCATCAGTGAAATAACTCTTGGGTAAGCCCAAGACGCTCTGAAGACGATTTAAAATGTTACCAATTTAAATCTGAACATGAAAACAATTCGAGGTCACGAGAAATAGTGGAACACATATCAATAATAAAAATGAAACGCAAAGATGATACTTGCATTTTGTTGAACGAAAATAAGGGATTGCTACTTGTTCTTTGATAATATACCAATGTTGGATGCCTATAATTGAACTGGAACGATTCAATTAGAAGTAAGTTTTATCAAAATAATCCTTTGGTATAGCTATTGATGAATTAGTCAGTGTAACGTTTTGATATTATTAACCAAAGAATTCTTATCTTGATAGAAACTCCACAAAGGCCTGAAAAAGAAGGCATACTAGCTTACGTTGACAAGGAAAAGTAAATGGATTTTTAGCTATTTTTTTTGAGGTTAATCTACAAATTCATGAAAAGTACGAAACGTAATGGACAAAATAGTCAATTTTGCTTTTTTATTATATTTCAGTTACGTCTCGGGACAAATATACCAATTTGCCTTCAAAACAAATATTATAAAAACTCAAAGCTTTTTCGTTTTTAACTCCCAAGGAAGAAATCACACAAAAAATCATTCAAGAGATTTCTACCTCCCCTAAAATCATTCAAACAATATATTAACCTCTTGAAATGAACGAATTAGTTGAGCATATGAAATTAAGGATTATAGTGAAAAAAGTAAAGAGTACGTGGATATTCTTACAGTTAAGATAGAGCGGCTTTGCTGGAAACATTAGTAAATTCCAACCTGAGTTTTTTGAGGATTCATCGCATAGGTGGATTCAAATAATTTCACTACTTTCAGAACCGAACTTGTTGTCTGTAGATAGTTTTTCTCTATCACCTGAAGAATTTCACTCTGGTACTGAAGGAGAGATTGTTTTTCGGGAGAATATTTTATTCCTTTTTGAAAACTAGTGAACCTTCTTCTATATTGGATGAAATACGCAGGGATTTGAAATTGGAAATCATAGTCAAAATTGTAATTTTTCTCACCAAGCAGTTCCTGTTCATATGAGTATGTAATTCATTATGGCGATGACACAAACTTTGCAACTGACGGCAGCAACCCTGAGAAACTGCGAGATAATTTGAATAAGCTAGCAGTAGAATTCACGGATTGGTGCAAGAGACACTCTTTGATAATTAACTACGAAAAAATAGTTTGCATTGGGTATTATAACAGATATTGAATGCAAAAAAAATCCAGGTGAAAGTGTTGAATAATACAGTTGATCTTTCACGAAGTGCGAAATTCCTTGAAACCTTTTTAGATGCAGATATGAGTTGGAGTAAAAATATAAATGATATTTGTAAAAGGATAAATACTGGTTATTATGCGATTCCACAACTTAAAAACTGTTTCAACAAAACAAATTTTTTCAATAGTTATTATGCTTTGTTGAATTATTATAACGGACAGTGTATCAGTCAATCTGCCAGTTTCAACTTCACTATCTCGTATCACAAGTCGTGAAAAAATATTTCAAGATGAATGGCTACTACATTAATTGAAGAATCTCAAAAAAATTACCTCGGTGCTGCCCTTTTCTAATGACAAGAAGGAAATGTCAGAATTCAAAAATCTCACTTCATAGTCCAGGATCCAAGAACATAAATGCTTTTTATGATAAACAATTTTCCGTTTCTGGTGGAAAACATGTTCCAGATTGTGATTTAGACAAAGATAGTTTCTATCTTCCACTTAAATACCCAAATGATGAAAAATACCAAACAGCTCTGAAAACGTTAGAAATTTCAAGTCAAGATTTAAAAGCAGCAGGTGGATCGAAACAATATACTAAAATAAATGGATTCGAATTCACTCAAATCAACTTTATTCCTACTACGAATAATAACTCATCAAGAAACCCAACTATAGTCTCTTCTCGAATTGAATCATTGAAAGGATTACAAAGAGAAATTTTGCTACTGAAAACAATTATAAAAGATAAAGAAATTGTTATTATAGACGAAAAGAATAGAGTGATACGACTATTAGAACAGAGAAGTAACTGTTTTTCGAAAAAATTCGATATGGTGAAGAACTTGACTGTGATTTGTTTTCGTTCAAAGAAACTTTATCTCCATTAGTAAAATGGAGGAATTTGAAAATCCGAAAATAGTGATTTCTGGACTTGAGCTAGAAAAAAGCATAAGCAAAAGAGCGTTAGAATTACTCATAAGAGAACAAAATATTATTTTTGAAGAATGTGATTAATTTTCTGTGAATTACATCAAATACTGAGATATTGAAAAACAATGTGAGCAAAAATCGATCATAAAGTTTGATATTGAAAACTTGGGAAAAAGACTGAATGAACTGAATGACTCCATCAATCACTATGAAGATCCAGATGAACTCTACATGAAAATCACCAAAACTTTCGAATAGAGCTCATCACAGCATCGCATGAAAGTGGAAACAGATAATAAACCATGGTTCAATAAAGACTGCACTCCTGATTAAGTTAAGGGATAAATCATTTTGCAAAAAGGAAAAATATCCAAATGAAGTAAGTTTCAATAAAAAACGACAACAAATATAACCAAATAGTTAAACAACACATCAGAAGGGCCAAGGAAGAATACTACAAGAATGAATTTTCGAATTCAACACCAAAAGCTACGTGGAAAACACTTAATAACTTGGGATATATCTTTCAACGAACATTCCAAATACAACCCTAAGAATTTCAGAAATTTCAAGTCTCCAGTCAATGTTTTTAGAACCATCTAGTATCCAAGAAATCGAAGAGGTCATCGCTGAATTGGACAACAAAAAATCTCTAGGATTCGACGGAATAAGTGATCAAATCAGTTAAATCAGATCAAGCACCCATTCTCACTTATTTCACAAATTTATCTTTCGAATCTGGATTAATTGACAGAGTATTGCCCATTTTCAAAATCGGGAAAAGATATTTGATTGTTAATTATAGACCGATTTCGATGCTTCCAATATTTTCGAAAGTTCTGGAAAAAATTATCCATAAAAGATTGTCAAATTATTTGGAAAGAATTCAATTTCTCTGTAAAGGTCAATATGGCTTCCTTAGATCCAGTGATACTGAGTCTGCAGCTCTGGATCTTGTCACTAACATTCAATTGAAAATAGAATCATCCTTCGAACAATCTGTTCAGGCCAGTCTCAAATTACCTACACAGTAGGTTTCGGCTGGCACCTGTCAGAAAACAACTACTTCCCTGGCTAATACCAGGAAGGGCATTGAATTATATCTGACCGGTGCCACCTACTGTGTAGGTAATTTGAGACTGGCCTGAACAGATTGTTCGAAAGACGATTTGAATTAACGCCAGTCTTCAAGTATGCCCACTGACTATGTCAATTGAAAATAGATTCAAATCATAAATGTGGACTCATATCACTAGAACTTTGCAAAGCCTTCGATACCGTTAACCACGAAATATTACTTGAAAAACTCAAAAAAATTGGTATCAGGGGTAAAGTTTATGATTGGTTTCAAAATTATTCAAAAGACAGAGAACCATCCGTATATATGGGGAAATTTGAATCGAGGACAAGGAAAATATCATGTGGTGGACGTCAAGGGTCCATTCTTGGTCCCAGTCTTTTTCTCATATATATATATATATATATATATATATATATATATATATATATATATATATATATATATATATATATATATATGTGAATTAAATTCACATGGTGATTTGAAATTATTTGCGGATGGCACTACCTTGGTTTACTCCTGTGAAAATATTGATGAGATCAGAAATATAGTGGAAAGTGATCTCAGCATTATTACACTTTGATGAATTCAATTCTGTATATACCAGAATAGGAAAGGAAATGGCTAAAAAGATAACACGACTCAGAATATAACTGTTCGGAACTCATTTGTCTTTCAACAACTGACACGAATGAGATTGAAAACGTGATCAGTAACTTGAAATCAAAAAAGGCCAGCGGTAGTGATGGTATTAATTCCAATGTTTTAAAACTCATCTCTCAGTTCATAGAGGAGCCTCTGGTACATTTGTTCAATACGTGCATAGAGACAGATCACTGGCCAACAGCCTTCAAACAAACGATTGTAGTACCGCTATATAAAAAGTGTGATGACGACTTATTACAAACTACCGTCCTTTATCTCTGATTACCCACCTAACCAAAATTTTCGAAAAAATCCTTAAAAAAAGGCTAGCATCATATGTTTCCAAATATAATTTAATATCTGACTCTCAGTTCGGATTTCGTGAATAATTGTCTACACAAGATGCTATATTAGCACTAACATCTGAAGTGTCATCAGTTCTTGATGGAAATAAATCGAGCCTACGCGTTTTCATAGTCTTATCGGAGGCATTTGACACAGTACACCATGAAATGCTATCACAAACAGTGGAAGATACTGGCGTAAGGGTTGTTCCACTCAAACTATCCAGGAGTTATCTCACTAACAGACACCAAAGTGTAAAGATTGATGAAGTTGTTAGCAGCAGGCAAAGTATTGATATAGGTGTCCCACAAGGTACGGTCCTCGGACCAATCTTATTCAATATATATATATTAATGGATTATTTTCTCAAAAATTAAAGGAAAAATTTTAAGATTTGCTGATGATACGACAATATTTTACAAAGCACGTAGTTTGCAAGAATTGAAAGATATGGTGGAACTAGACTTCATTACAATAAAAAACTGGCTTGAACATAAATTACTGACTATCAATTCAGAAAAAACCCAATATCTTCCGTTCAGTTGTAAAAGCGCGAACGAACCTTCATTTCCACATTCGAACGTGGGGAATCAGCAAATGATTCTCCCTGATTAAAAAGTTAGGTGCCTTGGTGTGATTTTCGTTTGGAATGGGATGCATATATAAATTATGTCTGCAATAAATTGCGATACACAATTTATAAATTCAAATTTTTGAGAAATATACTGGGCCCTTACCATCTGAAAATCATGTACCACTCACTTGTAGAAAGCCACTTACGCTATGGAATAGCCTGTTGGGAAGGACCCTTCAGAACACACCTTCGCCCACTTGAAATGCTTCAAAATAGATTTCTGAAATTTATTCTATCAAAACCCAAACGCTTTTCAACAGAAAAACTGTATTCTGAAGCTAATATCCTCGATATTCGTCAACTCTCATATTAAAATATCATTATAACTTACTATAAACAAAAAAAAGAGGTTATATTTTACGGACTCACAGATATACTACAGGAAAAAAAGGTCACCACGAAGTCCCACTAATTCAAAAATCACTCATCCCACATTCTTACACGTACTTAGCTCCAAAACTGTTCAACACTATTCCTGATACAATCAAAAGTATCGATATGTTCCACATTTTCAAAAAGGCACTCAAAACATTCATATTCAGTCAGACAAGACAAGCAATCGCTGATTTTATTGATAAGTAATATTTTCGATCAGTTCTAGCAGTAGACTTTCTATTATATGTTATGTATATATTTTGTAAGACGGACTTTTATGATTCGACTCGTTTTTCAATTTTATTCAATGTATGTGTGTGTGTATCCGTCTGTTATTTTGCATGAATTTTGCAAGTGTGCATAGTTTATTGATAGTATTGCAGATAATTTTAACATATTATTTATAATTTTATATATTGATTTTTTCGGGTGATTTATATTTATTGAGTACCTGTAATATTTAAAATTGTACATACTTTGAAGTCTAAAGCATTTTATCACTTTGTAATTATTTTTTATTTTTTTATTTCAGTATATTGTATTAAATTTGATCTGTAATGATGTTTTAATGAATTGTTTCTTCCATTGTTCATTTGGTTGACATAATTCTGTTTTTATTTTCATTGTTATTTCATTTCCAGCGAAACAAGTGCAACAGCACCTATCGCCGAACCAACTTTATTCGCATTTGTATAAAGTTTGTAAACTCATTTCATTTGAATAAAGTTATTAATATTATTATGGCTAGATTTCCATCAATTGACTCCTCCCTAAAATCAAGTTTTATGTATATATCTAACAGAACATTACCTAATGTGATCCAACCACTTATTTTCAACAATTCAAAAATAGAAATTACAGAAAATATTACATTTCTGAGACTAATCATTGATCCAACTCTGTCTTGGAATAGTCATATTCTGAACTTTAGAAAATAATATCACAAATTATTGGTATATCAAGAGTTTTTCTGTCACTGGAATATCCCAGAAGGAGTGTTAATCAGGTTCAAAGTTTCATTTACATTCGTGAATAGGGAAACCAAATCAAAGCTCACCAGCAAAACATTCGAAAAATAGGTTCCAAGAACGAATTGACCCTTCAGTACCATAAGTGGCCTTGTTGAAGGGATCACTGGATCTGGCAACATCGCCGGAGCCGTGATCGATACAATTCTATGCATGAATATATACAAAAGAGGTGAATTCGTAAGATGATGATGGGAGGCGTTTCACATCAAGATATTTGTATAAAAAATTTGTATATTTTAAGAAGTGTTAATAGTATCACTACCTTTATTCGGGTTTGAAGGCCGTCGTTTTTTGGAATTTCTTCCTGACGTTTCGCTGGCTCGAGTGGCTAGCTTCTTCAGAGGTTCATTCATCTTGGAATTCACTCCGATGACTGGAGATTGTTTCTTCGCAAGTTGTATTTATGCCGATTCAGGTAGTTTGCGGTGCTAATTATTCCATTCGGATTCGGGGAATTGTCATTAATATTGATTACCTTGTTTACCTCATGTGGGTTCGGAGAATAATCATCATTATTATCTGAAGAACTACCTGCAGTTATTATCGATTTTCTTAAAATGGGATTCCATATTCGGTTGAGGTTGACAGCTTCTTCTTTTCTGTTGAAATTATCCGTGTGTTTGTGGATTTCTATTGCCTCCCGTACCAGTCGGCTATGGTATCCCTGGTTGGGTGCAATCAGTTTTGCATTTTCAAACAGAATCCTGTGGTTTCCCTCACTAAGTGCGTGTTCCGCCACAGCCGACTTGTCAATTTGCCCTAGTCTGCAGTTTCTCTCATGTTCTTTTAGCCTAGTTTTCAAGTGGTCGAGAAACGCTCTAAAACTCTTTCTCGACCACTTGAACGCTCAACACCCCAATATTAAGTTCACCATGGGGACTGAACAGGACCAACGAATAGCATTCCTGGATGTTCTGATCGAACGATGTGGGGCAAGACTAACCCACAAAGTGTACCGAAAACCCACACACACGGATAGGTACCTGCACGCGCTATCGAATCACCATCCTAGCCAAAAGAGAGGAGTCATTTCTACTCTAACGGAACGTGCTCTCGAAGAATATGCGAACCAGAACATCTGGGGGAAGAACTGGAACATGTTCAAGTGACCTTGAGGTCGAATGGATACAGTGTACCAGAGATCAACAGGGCCATGAAACTGAAGAATTCCACTGTTCGAAACAAGGAGGACGTTCAGATAGTTGCACATGCATATTTGCCATACATCCCGAGGGTCACAGACAGAATTGGAAAACTCCTGAGTAAATACAACATAAAAACTGTATTTAAACCCACAAAGAAGATTCAACAGAGCCTCAGATCGGCTAAAGACAAAAGAGATCCACTGTCTGCAGCAGGGCTTTATCGCATACCGTGCAACTGTGGGAAGGTATACATCGGTACCACCAAAAGATCCATGGGAACTAGGCTAAAAGAACATGAGAGAAACTGCAGACTAGGGCAAATTGACAAGTCGGCTGTGGCGGAACACGCACTTAGTGAGGGAAACCACAGGATTCTGTTTGAAAATGCAAAACTGATTGCACCCAACCAGGGATACCATAGCCGACTGGTACGGGAGGCAATAGAAATCCACAAACACACGGATAATTTCAACAGGAAAGAAGAAGCTGTCAACCTCAACCGAATATGGAATCCCATTTTAAGAAAATCGATAATAACTGCAGGTAGTTCTTCAGATAATAATGATGATTATTCTCCGAACCCACATGAGGTAAACAAGGTAATCAATATTAATGACAATTACCCGAATCCGAATGGAATAATTAGCACCGCAAACTACCTGAATCGGCATAAATACAACTTGCGAAGAAACAATCTCCAGTCATCGGAGTGAATTCCAAGATGAATGAACCTCTGAAGACGCTAGCCACTCGAGCCAGCGAAACGTCAGGAAGAAATTCCAAAAAACGACGGCCTTCAAACCCGAATAAAAGTAGTGATACTGAAAACCTCGGCCGCGAAAGCCTTAACTATTTTGTCAGAAGTGTTAATAATTGTTACCCCTCGAGAGACGATGGTTTTCATATGATATTGGCATAGAATACACGCTTTCAAAGTTGATATTTATACCGGAGGCGTGGTCGCCTGTGCCGTGTGTGGTGACCACTCAGATAGCGGTGCATATATATATATATATATATATATATATATATATATATATATATATATATATATAGAAGTGATACATATAGAAGTGATACAGAAAAAATTTTTAAAACTCATGTTACATAAACCCTACCGCTATGAAAGTGATAAGTTGTGTGAAGAATCTGGAATATTCGACATAAGGCAATTATTTTATAAGATAATTGCGATAAATCAATTCAAAGACAGAAGAAATCTCACTCGACCAAGTCATGATTATAATACACGCAATAAAAATAACTATATGATACCACATGCACTCAAGAATGTAGGGCAGAGATCCTATAATTTTCTTGGACCAACAGTATTCAATTCTCTTCCAGAAAGCATACAATTCTCAAAATCTCTTCCACAAATGAAAAAGTCACTCGAAAAATTAATTAAAAGTAAACCTCGTAAGGAAATTGGAAAAATTTTGGACCAAAATTAAGTGCGACTCTGTGTATGTGTGTGTATATGTATATATGTGTGCATATATTTTTACTACGAGTAAAATACATTCAATCAGACAGTAGGATAGCCTATCAATTATAAATGTTTTCATGTTCAACTATAGCACTAAGCCCCCAATGTTTTGTTCTATGACTGTTTCGTATTAAGATAATTTGAATTTTTTTTTTAACGTTTATGCATTAAAATTTTAATAGTTTATAGTTTGTTTATACAAATGAATGCATATTTCAAACACATAGTGAAGTATTATTTGAGTGTTAATATACAGTTATTTTAGTAGTGTTGACAATATTTTGTGATTGTTTCAATTTATACATCTCTTAAGCACTCGAATTTTCACCACAAGCACCCCAATATTTTTTTTCGACTGTTTCGTATAGAGATAATTTGTGTTTTTTTAACGTTTTCTGCCTTGAAATTTAAAAATTTTAATATTTTGGATACACAAATGCATATTTTAAACGTATAGTCTATTTCTATAGTATTATTTTAGTGTTGTTAAACGGTTGTTTCAGTGTTGACAATGTTTTGTGATTGTGTCAATTCTACATTTCTTAAGCACATGAATTTTCACCACAAGCACCACAATGTATTGTTTTACTTGCGACTGTTTCATATTAAGATAATTTGTGTTTTTTTAACGTTTTTTTTTTAACCTTGGAATTTTAATATTTTGGATATACAAATGCATATTTGAAACGCATATTCTAGTATTAGTTTATTATTGTTGAAAAGTTGTTTTAGTATTTACAATATTTTGTGATTGTTTCAATATATATATTTCTTATGCAATCGAGTTTCCACCACGTACAAGCAGCATGTGTTGCTTCTGTGTTTTTTTCTGATGTTTATTCACGACATGTAATGAATACTTTTGTATGTGATACTATATTTTGTGTGAATAAACGATGATGATGATGATATATATATATATATATCAATAATAATCAATGAAATTTGTGACTGAAATCAATTCTGCGAATGAGAGATCAAGATTGAGTAATTGGGTACAGCGAAAAAAGGTAAAACTCACATCAATTTCTGGTTTTTCTGTCCTAATAGATGAAGATGAAAGGGCTTTCACATAACATTAATAATAATCAGTTTTCAATTCTGAAATTTACAAAAGTATATTTCTGACCGTTAAAAGGTTCACTGTGTAACCGACAATTGAAGATAAATTATGAACTCATTTACTTTCTGCACCTAGTGCTTGGGAATACAAATAGTGAAAAATTGATACAATTGTTCGAAATGCTGTCCATCAACGTCAATGCACTTCTGAATTCGCATTGCTGTTTCTTGAAGAATGTTTGCTAATTACTGGGCCGTTATACTATTAATTGCGCGTCTTACTCGAAACTCCAGGTATTCACGTGTTGTGACGGCGGTTGCATAGACAATGTTTTTAACATGGCTCCCAATAATGAAAATGGATGGGTGTCAATTCAGGTGACCTTGGAGGCCATCGCACAGGAACATTCGTCGAAATTACGTTTCCTTCGAATGCCTGTTGAAATTAATCAGTTACTATTCTTGTATTTTGTCGAGGAGTTCCAACTTTTTCTAAATGCATTCGCTATCGTGAATGAAGAGGTAATTCAGTTAACCTGTCCTCAACTTCATTTCGTAAACGCGCAATTCTCCTCAGTTTGTTGAATGAACAAGCATATAAACTTCTGTAAGACACGTGTATTCCATTGGAACCGGATTCAAAATTATACTCGTAAATTTTTGCACTGATGGATGAACATTTCCAGCCGGCGGTGTCGGTCATTGACAGTGGGGAAAGTTTTTCAAATCTTACATAATGATCAGTGACACTCCGAAGGAATGGGCCGCCTGAGTCAGGAATTTAGTGTTGTCCTGCATTTTTACAGGAGAAGCAGAAATCGATCATGCCCTTGTAAATCGCTTCATTAAAGGATACGATGAAGGATCTGTAAAAAATAGACTCTTTGAAGAGAAAGCTACGATGACCTTTTTCGAGGTAGTGGAAGTAGCGGCCTCGAAAGCTGCGGTTCAGCCATTTTGTACAGCAGTGAAGAAAGAGCCAGAAATTCATTAGACCAGTGCCAACGCAAAATATAAGGATTATGCGCAGCCTCGCCAACCCACTTCAAAAGCGTCAGGGTGCAGGAATATACCAATATACAAATCTCAGGTTCCGTAGTTTTTTGGGTTTTTACCTAACAAAATCTGAAAAAATAAAAATTAATATCGGAATCTATACGAATGTAGAAGGGCAGATTTTCAATCTACCCCGAAAAGTGGCTGCGTCTATTGAAAAACAGTTCTTTCTGGATAGAACAAGTCCAATTAGTCAGCAACTTCTCGTATAACTCAAATTTTGCCTATCAAAAAAAATAATAAGAACTGATATAGAAGTTTCGAGAACGGAAGCAGATTTAGATCCGAAACGTTAAGAGATAAGTATTTTCATATATATATATATATATATATATATATATATATATATATATATATATATATATATATATATATATATATATATATATATATATATATATATATATATATATATATATATGAAAATACTTATCTCTTAACGTTTCGGAAACTGAATCTGCTTCCGTTCTCGGAACTTCTAGGCAAATTCCTTTTCAAATGCAAATACCTCGTAAAGACAATTTTCGTGATTGATATTTGTCAAATTATTTCAAATTTGACATAACATTTTGTCTTTCAAGAGGGGCAGCCATCCGCAATCCAAATCAAGCGAACTGATCATCATCATCAGAAAAAGTGTTTTGATATTGAAATAAAAATTAAAACTATTTAACTATTTCCACTGGCGCAGAAAATGTGAGATTTTAGGATAACATTTTGGATCGCAACTTGTATTGGAAAAATCATTGTTCTTCACTATTGGGAGGTTAAACTCTCTATGTTTCATGTTCAGAAGTTTGAAATCATTGTCAATTTATGAACAAAAATTAAAAATATTAAGAGAACTCAAACATTCAAGCAATATCATGATACCAGACTATGTAATCTACTTCTACATAAATATAGTGTTTCTATAAATTCATAATAAATTACCGAAAGTTACCATGAGTGCGAAAACAACAAATATTTTCAAACAGAACTGAAACAATATCTCCTTACAAATATCTCCATATTCCCCGACTACTATTCTGTTGCTTTCAAACTGTATTTTTGATTTAGCTCTTGGTGTATACTGATTTTATGTGTAGGTATTGTTATCAATTTTATTGTATTGTATTTCATAATTTATTGTATAACATTTGTATGGTGTTTGACAAATCCTATATATATTTTCTGCATTGATCGGAAAATAAAAGGAAAGGAAATAAATAATGTAAAGTAATCAAATCTGCGCCCGTGGCGTCATATGAGCAGGGAAGTAGTTGTTTCAGATCAGCTCTTCGTTTTATGAATAACCGAAACGTCTATGAATGTTCTGACAGTTCCATCAATTTTGAAAAGTGAGACACTTAATATGACAAAATTATGAAAATAATATTTTCTTGCAGTACAGAATGGTATGTTAATTAACGAGGCGGAAACTAAATCATTTCTCTCGAGGGAAAAATACAGCATATCGAGGCTGAAACCCGAGGTGAACTATGTTTCGAGAGAGCAATTTTATGTTTTGCCAAGATTCGTTTACTTTTTTATTCACAATTATTCGAAATACTTTCATGAATTGAACAGGACATAAATATTTGCAAGATTAATTTCAATACATTTTGTGTTTCGAGTAGACTGCAGGAATTACACTTGAGGCAGTTTCATGACGTCTCCTCAAATGTCAAAATTGTCATTATGAGTGCGTATCACTACGTCGAATTCCCATTACGCCGAATTCCCACTACGTCGAATTCCCATTACGCCGAATTCCCACTACGTCGAAAAGCATCCCCACCACTTACGTCACCAAAACACGATCATTATCGAAGCTGGATCCCATTCGACGTAATGGTAATTCGACGTAATGGGAATTCGGCGTAATGGGAATTCGGCGTAATGGGAATTCGACGTAGTGATACGCACTCGCAAAATTTACCGGATATTCTGCAATTTCCTGTTAACCCAATCTGACTTAACCTAACTAACCTAACCTAAAAGAAGGATGAATTTCGCTGTGCTGTTGATATTGAAAGTGCATGGTGTGGCACTACGTCGAATTCCCATTACGTCGAATGGGATCCAGCTTCGATAACGATCGTGTTTTGGTGACGTAAGTGGTGGGGATGCTTTTCGACGTAGTGGGAATTCGGCGTAATGGAAATTCGACATAGTGGGAATTCGACGTAATGGGAATTCGACGTAGTGACACGTCCCGGTCATTATTTGTGTGTCATTTGCCTAAATTGAGGATGAAGTGTTTCACAATTTAGCTCCTTTAGTTTTAATAAATGCGTTCGGCATGCCAATTTCATCTCATAAAAAAATATCCGTTATGTTTCAAACAGCAACAATTGTATTGAAATATTAACTGCCTTTTCGACAATGAAAATTGACTGGCTTTGAGCTACGAGAGCGCTGAATCCTCGAGAAAATGGGTAATGAAACAGTAAGGTACCATTTTTGGAAGAGAAGTGGTGTGTTAGTTATAGGAGAGGTTTGTGGTTTTCAAAGTTTGGTTGTGAGATAATGTGTAATAACTGTATTACCATTCCAGGTATAGCTTGTTTTTTTTAACTACGCTGGTTTGTACACGTTTGCGGAAATCTGTGTACTTCATAAATCCCGATGGGAAGAATGACGTTTCGAATAAAAGAAGAAGGCGGAGTCGAGAAAGTGCCAAGAGGTCGGCGCCGACTCCGTCTTCTGAGCAAACAGTTGTTCACTTTCCACCTGGGAAGATGGTTGAAAATGAGCACATTTTCGAATGATTGTGAATGAATAATATTCGCCAATAGCTTTTCCTCGTTGCTTGGCAACCACTAGATTCCGCTACCTACGAAGATATGTTGACCTTTTCTCTAAAACATATTTACCGAAATGTAAATAGTCTGGGATCTGGGATGATTCGCAAAAAATAATGATCTACAGAGTTCTACAAAGTTTTTGGAATATATAAAGTAATGAACTCATATACAAATGAGTGAAATATATTTGAAATTGATACATCTGTGTATTTATGTTCCATTTCTTTTGTTGTCCCGTTACATGTGTCATGCCTCAGCAATGAGTTATCGCATTGCACAACACGTATAGCAGTTAACAAAATTAGGTCTAAATCTTCAAACACAATAAGCAATATTCAATTGAAACTACTATCAAGTAGGTCCATTCGAATGACTTGAATATGATCCTTCAAAGTTTTCCTGGTGAATATCCGCTGCGCTACTGGTTCAGTATGATTAATTGGTTTGTCTGAATAAGGTAGTCAGCAGATGATCAGTGGCCAATTGAGAGGAGCTTTTGTACTTTGATTGATAAATAATGATGGATTGTTGCGTTTGTCGATACCTTAGCATATGACAGGTGAAAAATCGCCATAATGAAGCGAATTCAAGAAGTTAAAGTCATAATGAGTTCGTCGTTAATGACTAATTATAAAGGCTTTCTGTGTCGATGAACTCCTTGACA
The DNA here is from genome assembly GCA_032362365.1 of Zygogramma bicolorata. NCBI lineage: Eukaryota > Metazoa > Arthropoda > Insecta > Coleoptera > Chrysomelidae > Zygogramma > Zygogramma bicolorata. Next base: position 643,183 of record JAVJAQ010000143.1, read on the forward strand.
AACAGTGCCACCCAGGAGAAATCATAATATTTTTTCCTTTGAATAATCCTCATTACCGATCTATTAATCTCTGCCTTGTAGTGTTTTCCATATAACCCGATCTATTTGGTTAACTGTCCGATAATTGATAAATATCCATATTGAACACAAAATACTACAGTTTCCTATACGAATCTTTCTCAAGCAGGAACCTGGTTTAGAACATTTTTTATTTTCATAACTACACACGTAAATGAGATAAGTGTCGGTACCAGACGTTCTTGTGAGGGACTTTGGGAGTTTTTTAACTATGGACAGAGGGACAGGCAGATGATGAAAAAACATTTGTATCAACTGGATTCGGAATGAAGACGATCAAGTTAAATGTATCGTCGACCAAATTTCAATTAAACGAAAATAAACTAATTCTGTAACGCCTTTCAATCAGTTTTCACAAGGAAATGAAAGAACAAAACTCAACACATTTTTATACGATGATTTGTCGAAGCATTAGGTTTTGAAATCCTCCTGAGACAGAAGTCAAAGCGTCTCTGAAAGCGGAGATGATAACCAATCGTCTATAATAATCAAATTTATATGTTTTCTTCTAGCTTTTTTGGGTTCTCAACCTACCACAATCTGAAAAAATATAGAAATTAATATTGGAATCTATACCAGTGTGAAAGGGTATATTTTTAATCTACCCCGAAAAGTTGTTGCGTTATTTCCAAAATTGTTTCCTCTGGATGGAACACGATCAATTAATTGGTCAGCAACTTTTCGTATATCCCAAATTTGCCTATCAAAAAAATACAACAGCTAATATTTATCAGAATACTACATATAAATATTATTGAGAATTGGAGAAAGAGTCATCCCCAATTTTTGTAGATAAAAGTCATTTCTGGACTTGAAATCTGTTTTTTTTTGTACATAGGTTTAGGATATTCATTATGGCATATACATTCAACTTCGTTCTTTGGATCAAATTTCTATCATTCTCTAACTTGGATTCGAAGTTTCGGAAAGCATATTTGCTTCTGTTTTCAAAACTTTCACAAATATTTTTTTGAGGTCTAGTTTTTATGTTTGTTCCTCAGAAATTTGAGTTTTGACATGTCTTTCAGAAGTGGCAGCCAGGTGAGATTCATATAACCGAAGTGTTCGAGATGCAACCATTCGCAGACAGCATGATAAAAGCAGATTCCTTCAACTTTCGTCTCCTGCTATTGCCCTCTTTCTCTTGCTATCATCTGAGTGTCATTTCATCCAACTGTATGATCTCTATTGACAGTGAGAATGTATTGTGATGATTCAGCCCTACTGATCTGTCTGTTCTTGAGACTGAACAGTCTCCATGGTGAACTTGGTGACCAGCGGAAAGCATTCCTAGATGTACTGATCAAACGATGTGATGCTAGACCAACCCACAGAATATACCGAAAACCTACGCACAAGGATAGGTACCTGCACGCACTATCCAACCACCATCATTGCCAAAAGAGAGGAGTCATATCTACTCTAACGGAACGTGCTCGAAGAATATGTGAACCAGGGCATCTGGAGAAAGGACTGGATCATTTTCAAGTAACCTTGAGATCGAATGGATACAGTGTACACGAAGTCAACAGGGCTATGACGCCGAAGAGTTCCACGGTTCAAAACAGGGAGGACGCTCAGAGACATGCACGTGCTTACCTACCATATACCCCGAGGGTCACAGGAAAAATTGGAAATCTCTTAGGGAAACACAAAATTTAAACGGTCTTCAAACCCACTAAGAAGATACAACAAAGCTTCAGGTCGGCTAAGGACAAAAGAGACCCACTGTCAGCAGCAGGCGTTTATCGCATACCGTGCACCTGTGGGAAGGTTCACATCGGTACCACCAAAAGATCTATAGGAACTAGGCTAAAAGAGCTTGAAAGAAACTGCAGACTAGGTAGTGCGGCAAATAATATTAATGAGAATTCTACAAATCCACAAATCCAGAAAAAGTAATTACCACTCCAAACTACCTGAATCCATATAAATATGCTACAAAGTCGTAACACCCAGTCATCGGAGTCAAATTCAAGATGCATGAGCCTTCGGAGAAGCTAACCACTCGCGCCAGCGAACGTCGGGAAGAAATTCCAAAAAACGACGGATTTTGAACAAAAGTAGTGATACTGAAAACCTCGGCCGCAAAAGCCTCAACCATTTTGTACTACTACTTGTTTCATGTTTGTTATTATTGCATTATATTACCATCTTCTTTAGATCCTTCTTGGTGGAATGACATTATAAGGAACGGGAATAAATTCGAAATAAACAACAATCTCACTTCAATTGATTTAAGTTTGAGTTGAATATAATGTCATGATGAAGAATCTTGCATAGAAAAATCATAATTTATGATATATGGCCGATGGCAAGAGGCTATGCTAGAAATTGCTTGTAAAGCACCAAATTTGCATTCGTTGGAATCCAATGATGTATGGCTGACTTCAAATAAAATTATTTTTGATTTCAAATTCACCATATCATGAATAGGCACAGCCCACCCCAAAAATGATACTGAATAATTCTGCACTGCTGAATGTGTTGAACAATCCTCATATTCATCTCACAATAAAAGAGAGATGAAATGCCACAACCCCTCACACAGTCTCCAGTAATAATGATAGTCTACGAAGAATCAATACCAGATATGAAAAAAAAATAATCCATTTCACGTACTGCCCATCAATATCAGAAATCTAATATGTAAACAGGTTATATACACAACCTCAAGTGACCAGAGTTGACCAGTAGAAATCTTGAACAACCATTATAGCGAAACAATACGAAACAACATATTTGGTTATTTGTAAAAATGACACAGGTCGATAGTTAGTGGTTTTTTCGAGGAAACCGCATTGTGCACGCGTTACTCAGAATATTTTCTTCTCATTACGGATATATTGATTGAACACGAGAAAATTACATCGACTGGTGTTCATTTTTATGCTCGTTTGGGTTTTTGTAGCAGCAGACATCCTGTGCTTGCGGTAAAACGACTTCTTCTCATGATAAAAACCAATTTTAAATGCGATCTTTATGTTTCTGAATTGTCTGGCTCGCTAGTGCTCGCATTGTGATCCCAATTTTATGTTTATTGTTATTGCCTCTCAGAGGTACTGTACCTCCCACTTCGATTATATAATTGAAGAAATTCTTGTCATATATTATCATGCCAGCGATGGTAAAAATTGTCTGATAAGTATATAAAGTAGTCATTCAATCGAAATAATCGCACTTTGTAATTCTATTACCATGTTCGTGAATCCATGTCTACCTGGGTAATAAAGACGAGAAAGCATGTATTCTGAAAAAGTATCTGCTACTGTGATATTTTTTGTAATGCCGAACTATATATTTGTCAATTTGGAGTTTTTGAATATTTGATGTTCATTATTTGAAATCTCCCAAAATTGAATACTTTTTTCGATCGAATCCTTCTGAGGAAGGTCCTGACTCAGGCCACATCATACCAGTCTGTGATTGATATCGTATCCATATATTACTATTTGTGTATCAAAGTCCATTCTTGTTCTTCCGAGGATGGTAGAATATCATCTTTCCAACATCTATAATGATCATCCTTTAATTTTGGGAAGACATATCAAACATATACGATTTTTTGCATATTTTAATCGATATATTGACATTAATTGATCTTTCATTTATCTTCATACCAAGCAGTTGAGGACTAGACCACTCTCATAAGAAAACATCGTGAATTTGCAACTAACTCATTCAGTGGAACTTCTCCCATGTGATGTTTGATTGGGAATCATCTAGTGAAATGATCCGAGCTTTTTGCAAATATGAACTTTTTTCTCTGCTCCAGCTGCTTTCATAAAAAACAATAATTAATTCGGTACTGAAATTATTGCAGAAATAAAATATTAATAGAAATCCTAGGTCATTACATATGTTTGAAACGAACTGAGAATTCATCAGTTAATAGTTTTCACATAAAAAAAATTAATTCTCAAATGCACCCATCCCAATTCAATAGGTACTGTGTTTATTCTCGAAACAATATTCGGATTCTCATTTGTTTACAGAGAGAAGGGGGCGGTGAATAAGTCCAAGTGTCTAGCTCCAATGTTTTCCAAACCTCGTAGTTCTCTTATTGTCCTCTTGACACTCCGTACCGTTGGGGCTAATGAGACTTTCACACAGACATATGAATTCTTTTATCGAGCATATCTTACTCATAAATATATACTAATCATCATCTCCAACCTCTAAACCAAGTAAGGTTGACTACAAATTGTAATCAGTTTTCAATCTTCAATCTAGTTCAACCATCATTTAATCCATCATTATGTCCCAGTATAAATAATAGTCGATAATTTCAAGTGGAAGGAAATACATATTTCAAGATATATGAAGACGAAAGCAATAATCCTGTCTAGGAACAAACACTTATAAATCCCCACAAATTCATTAGTAAAACCAGCTAATGTTCAAAACCTCTTTGTCAAATAAATTATTGCGTTATAGTTCTGCAGATATGCAAACAATTTGAGATAATAGTTTTGGAGGTAGTATTTGAACCAATGCATACAATTCAACATTGGTAATGGTTTTAAGATTGACATAAAGTGAGCACGGTTAAGAGATATAAAATGTATCCAACAGAGAGCGGCTATATACGTAAACATGGCTGGCTGCCACAAGATATCATTAAATACAGCTGGGATCATATAAGATAGGTGAAATAAGGGCAATAAAACAGCAAGTGACTGAATATGAAGCCAAATTGAAATGTCATACATAAACTTCTAGTGATATAAAAGTAAAATTTACGGAATTTCTTTTCTTAGCGCTATGAATAAACATGTGAGTTTATTTATAATTACTAAAGTGAAAAGCATTTATTTCCACTTCATACTATGTGAAAATACCGCACTTCTATACAATACTGTATAACTTCAGTATTTACAATAATAATAACTTTTCAATGTGAAAGTTTTACGATAACTCATTTTTTTTCGTATTTTTCATACAATAGGCAAACATCTATTCAAGGAACGTATTGAGATCATCTCCCTTGGAAACGAATTCCATAATTTGGTCGTTCTGTTACGAAACGAGTTGCGGAAAAGTGAAATTCTGCAGGTCTCTTGACTCACAACAGATGCTTCCAAAGGCTGTGCTTCTAGGGCTGATCGCGATGGAATTGTCAAAGGTGGAGGTGATCCTGAGATTCATTGCACAAATAGTCAGTGAGCACACGTGGAAATCAAATTCCCCGAGGGAATAATGCATTCATGCTCGTCTCAACTTACAATTCTCTGTGGTGTCTCAGAGAAGGGGCAAGTTCTTTGGTGAAGTATAATCTATGAGACATTATTTCTTGGAATACATCTGGAATACATCTGTAGCTCCCTTGCGGAACTTCAACCCCCAAACGTCGAAACTTACCTTTCAACATATAATTCCTAGCAAAAATGTGGAGTGGAATTCTAATACGAATGCGGTCACCCTTCTGAATGTTAGCAGCGAACAACATTGCTTAATCTTCTTCAAGTTTCATCTCGATTCAATCAAAAGTTCAAAATATGATAAAGGTATAACAAATTTGGGTTTGAAATTCACATGTCATGCACAAACCGGGCGGCAGTGACAGATTTTATGGACCAATTTTCCACAGTTTGCCATTGAAACGGTACAGTAATTGAAGGTAAAATCGAGGTAAAACCAATCGTAATCTGCAAAAAAATTACTCGTAACGTGGTACTTTAATGAAATACTCATAATATACGCTCGTTAAGATCAACAATTATTTGGATGGTAGATCTTTAACAGGCTGCCTCGCATTCGTTACACAAAAAATATCGTTCTATGTACAAAAATCATGACGGTAGACTGTTCCGAAGGAAAGAGGGTGATTTACAAATTGCCCGAATGTATTGCGAAAATTTGTGATAAAAACCAACTTTCCACAGTTTGCTCATCATAATTTGAACTAGTTTCATCGTGAAATTAACAAAAATATATGGGGCCATTCTCTTTGGAAGTAAACAATTTGTTTCATCAAACCAAATTCTTGGTTTGACATGAAGTTCAACGCAGCTTGTAATTTTTTGGCAGATTATGAATTGTATCATCTACAAGTGTTGTCTATTTGAAAGGTAGATTGAAAAAACTGGTCCAAAAAAATGAGTCACTACCGCTCGGTCTATCATACCCGAACTGATCCAATCGGAAGTCAATTCTTTCCGAGATTCGTTTTTTTTTGATTATTTCTTATGGGTCATGTCGATGGAAAAATTATTTCAATCATTTTCTCCACATCCAGATGAATATGCGGTGAAGCCCAAGCCCAATTCAAAGGCTTGGGTTAATATTTTGAAAGATGCAGATAACAGTAATTGCAGATTTGAAACTCTCATCGAAAGATATCTTCCACATCTTGATACTTCTGTTCATATGGTAACAGATATTATAACGCTAGAATTGCACATTTTCCAAAAAATATGATAATAGTTTTTGATAACCTGGTGTAATTTTGTTAGAGGTTGCATACCGCAATCGTTGCTGGAGGTAAACAAATTACAACCGTGGGTGAATTGATATTGTGCGCATATTCCAAGGAACCGAGAACGACACAAAAAATTGACATAGCGAGAGAACTCGAAAGAAAACGGTGGTTATCGGTGTACGAATTCCGAATTCATATTCGGAAATAAAACGATGATTCATTCACTTGCCAATATTTTTTATATCGGAATTGAGAAGGCTGTTCGTTATAGAAGGTGGTCTTTTTCTTTTCAATCTACATGAACTTTTCATTGGACCGACAAGGAAAATTCAATTCGTATTTTATAGATCTGTCTGGCCTTCATTCTTTTCAATAGTGAAGTCGCAGTTTTGAGTATCAATGTCAATAAGTCGAAGATGTTATCCAATCCTTACTATTCATCGATGCAGTGAATGCCAAGGATACTAGTTCCAAGCTGAGTGAATAATTTTTTTCTTTGGATTGTAAGGTCACCAAAAAACAATTAATTATATGATCATTTGGAAATTATGCAAGGATATACCAGCAAAAATCCTATATATCTTCGAAAGTATTAGTGAATCAACCACTCCGCATACTGTTCCCAAAATCGAAAGATTGCCGTCGAGTCTCCAAAGACTCACCATTTATCCATTAATTGAATCTGAGATGATATATTTGCTACCTTGAATGAAGTATTTAAAAATATTGTAAACCAAGGGTAACGTTACTCCAGGTACCGATTTTTTTATGAATGAAGCAATTTTGAAATATACCTACGCCTCTTTCTGAAACCAGTTTCAAGAAATCAAGTCGTGTGGCGCCCAAAAATGAAAATTGACGAAAAAAAAAACAGGCAGGGCATGAGTATTCTTGAATTCTCCGAAATTACGGCCTAATATATTCAAGGCAATGGAACGTCAAATCTATATCGGAGAGGCAATAGATAAAGAACCCTTCAAAGTCGCCGAAAAATCCTTTTTTTTTTTCGATTTTGTTCAAATAATTTTTTTTTAACAAGTGAGGGTGTTCAATCTGTTGGCATTATGAGTTCAAACTATTTTCAGTACAAATGATGTGAATCAGTGCCTTCCGATTTCGATAAAATTCACCACTACTTTCGCCACCACCAAAACCTATTCAGATTACAATAATGCCACACACTACAAATAATTCTTGAAAAGCCTTTTCAATGATTACTTGCCGAAGGTTTCAAAGGACAACCACTTGGACAATATGGTAACCAGACAGGTGAGAATGATTTGATTTTCATAAATAGTATATTATGCAACGATCGTGTATTAATAACGATTACATGAGAGTTGCATACGCTATTTTATCTACACCCAATAAATAATGAAGAACTAAAAATATTATATTATTAGGTATTTATATTGAACACAATAATAGTAGGTAATCAATCGTATTCCTTTGAAAAATTCTACAAAATTATAATTAATGGTAGGTATAACCACGGAAAATACAATGAGAAATCTAAAAAAAAATTTAAATCTCTGCCACGGTCAGGATTTGAACCCGGACGTTTCTTATCGCAGCCCTCGCCATTGACCACAAGGCCATGAGAGCTCATTCCATTTGGTCGAAAATAAACAGATGTGTTGCATTTGTCAAATGAAAAATATAATCCTTCCGATTGTATTTTTTTCCTGTCTAAGCAGCTGTGGAGGAGTCGCTGGTAATTCTTCTATATCACTGCTATAAGACATTTTCATTCGATTATCGAAAATTGACTAGATTCTTCAGAAATTCAATACCTACTGATTTTGACTTGACAAACGTCAAAATGCAAAGCTTGCACATCATGCTTGATTGAAAAATATTGGGTTTCTATTGGTTGAAAATCTGTATCGTAATGGATTTCATTTTAAAACGGGTTGTGGGCATATAAGTGTATTATTAGAGTACGGGTGTAGATAATAGTTATTTATGTAATAAGGATCATAAAGACGATCATTATGGTACAAGTCGCCCGATAACACGGCGTGTGCCATAATGATTGTTTATGATTCGTATTACCTACAAAATTTTATCTGATGGCATTTATATCAATACATTTGAATAAACTTTTTTGATCAAACCATTACATGTTTTCCTAATAGAATTTCATTATGGTACTTAGTACCATAATGAGCTTCCTTATGTCATCAAAATTGAGTGACATAACGTTGTCATTATGACATGCCATCAGATAGAAATACTTGAATATAACAATGACGTCTATGCAAACGTCTATGCAGTCAGTAAGAGGTGACTGAAAAAAATTTTCGAGAATTATAATTGGCTTATGGCATTATTGTAATATTAATGAGGTTGGGGGTGGCGAAAGTGGTGGTGAATTTAATCGAAATCGACGGTCCTAATGCACTCAAATTTTGAATGCCATCCGATAACAAACTACCTATTGTATTTTATAAAAATTGTTGAAAAATCGCAAAACAGGGTTTCTAGACTCTGAAGGGTTATTTCTCCGAAACTGCCCATAAGATCTAGATGGAATTTTCTTTCCAACGTTTGGTGGTGTCAATAAGTATGCTCACCAATTTTTAAGCGGTTGCCCCTCCGATGTACATTTGACGTGCCATTGCTTAAACTAAAACTCGGTAGTATCTCCTATTCAACTGGACAGGAATCCGAGATTATATCTGATCTCATAGGAGTAATTAGAGCGGAAGGGGAGTTTCAAGTGGGATATGAAATGAATTGTAGAGATTACCGTCAAATGAAATGAAATCCTATGAATATAGCTCATTTTTAAAAACTCATTCGTGGGATTGCTTGCAAAACAGCATCTGGATTAAATAATTGGGTCCAAGCAGAAAAATGATAACATATTGTTATTGGAATAGGATCAGATAGGTAATGATAGAAGTGCCTCAGTAGTGATGAAGCTCTTTCATCAACTGATTAGCCTTTGACATTAGAGCAAGCGCTGCGAAACATTCCGTTTGAAAAAACCGATGACCTCATTCTGACTGATGATTTGAGTTAAGGAAGACTTAATTAATGATATTGTGGAGGTTGCCGGACGGAATTATGGTCCAGTTTCTTTTTTGGTCCTATAATAGTTTTCGCTTCCATCGCTGTAGCTGCGAAAAAAAAATTGTTATTGACTATTAACACTTGGTTTGGGTGAGGTATGGATAAAAACGGCATGATCTAATTCAATACAAATATAATAAATAAAGTGGTTTACCTATTAATAAGTAGTGAAAAATTCATTCAGGTAAGTTTTGACAATTATTATTGCCGATGCATTTATAAAGGAAAATACAATTGATTTCTCTTTTTCTACAAGTGCAAAACATTGTCAGGCATTCAGCATTATATTTGCAAAGCCTGATCAAAGAATTTGTCACAGGTGGTTTTGCCATTTGCACCGGGTACAACTTTCCATCTCGTCTTTCTTATCCGAATTGGAGTAAGTTCGAAGGCCCATGTATTGCAGCCCTCAAGCAATGTAAATACAAAACATCGAAAGTTCTAATAATTTCAGACACATTTGAATTGAATCCCAGCTTGAAAGATATTTTTTGGCTGATCCTTCAAACCAAATCCCTCAAAATCTACTATTCGATAGCTGAAAGTGGATGTTGAGTACGGAAACATCGGAATCTGCACAATTTATGAAAACTTGTTCAATTCCTTCACGAACAGCAACAAAAATATGGCTGAAAATCCTTCAATCTGCTTCTGGAGAGATGAATGAACATATTTCGACGGAAAAAGGTTTCATTTTCTTTTTAATTATTGATGTAATAGTTCATTAATAATGTTACGAAATTTTCTAGCGCCAGCCTTGTCGCTCGTAAACGCAGAATAATATGAATCTAACAATTCAGAAGACCAATTACCTTGGAGCTTGAAGATTTTTTGTAGTCTTCATATCCACCTGTAATGGCCAGCTGAGATTTTGGTTGAAGGACTTGATATAAATATTTGTAGTCAGTTTCAGTTAGTTTCGGTTTAGCAGTGTCTGAGGTGTTCTTTTTTTTAAATGATTTATTCAACGTCGGCCTGTTTTCCCTACCAAGGCCAATCATCGACTCCGGTGACCACATTTCCCCCAACCGGAAATTTTGCCGAACACTCTGGTATTCTAACCAGAGGTAGGGATCCTTTACGAGTCCAACAACCATGGACTCAGGACCGCCGGTTTTACGTCTCCTCCGAAGGACAGCAGATCCTCAATATATCTTGTGTTCATTGATATATTGCCTGCGAGCTATGATATAATACTTTGCTTCAGTTTTATGAGATTTCGACGCGGTCTTTCCCTGCTGCTCAGCTTCAGATATCGAATGACTAGTCAACATGGAGAGCTAGGCCATGCCCGTGAGGTATTCTTTCATCATTCTTTTGTTGATTAACTATCATGATTGTAACGGTCATAGAATCTTCGCAACTTAATGTCCCCTTGAAAGTCATTGTCACAGTGACTAAAATTTTTCAACAAACATATGTTTCGATTTAGTTAGGTAGGTGGTGAATGAATTCGGCTAGAGCTGTATGTTGCGGTGTCTTTCTGTTCGTTACACTGATATATATCACTAAACACCGCTAATGCTTCATGGAGTGTATTGCCTGACAATTTTAGATTTTGACTGCTTAATGAGGCTTGTATGAAAGTCTACCATTTCGGCGTGAATGTGCATTTCTTCGCGGCATCTTCTATAAGAATTTCATCACACAACTTTTCCTCTGGTATAAGTTCAGTAGTGGATAGTTCCTTCCGTAATTCCTTAGCACACATGACGATTTTGCTACAGTCTAGCCGACGTACACGTTCAGCTATTTCCTTAATGAACTTCCTGCCATGAAAACCAAAGAAGATTGCCTCCTCTCAGTAAGATATGAGAATAAAACCTTGTCACCAAATTTATCAATCAGCATCACTTTGAGATCACGATTAAAACTACATCCTCTACTTCAGCGAGTACAGTCATGCGTTGAGCCAAGTATGTCAGATCAAAAGCGGTCGTCGAAACACCGTCTTTTATATCCGCCATTAATTTGTCAAAAGCAGCCAGTAACTGTATTTGTGATATTTGTTGTTGGTCGATCTCTTTCGTTACTAGAAGATATTGGTAATGAAACGTAATTTCTTTAACACGACGTATGATATTGGAAGTTTCTGCAAACGAATCTTCCGGTGTTTCGTATAACAATTTTTTGTGAAAATTTCATAGTATTATCAACGCATTGAAAAACAGCAAAGCTGCTGAAATTTCAGTTGAAAGATGACTTTTTTCATTTTGGTTTTCGTCGTATACCATAAATGGAACATCATGAGTCACTGGACGAATCGCTGTTGCTTCTTTTTGATTTGCAGGTCAGTTGATGATCCAGCTACGCCCTGTGTTGTTGATGAAGCTCTTCCTTCCAGCTTCCTATGTAGTGACGACGACGAATTTTTTCTTCGCTGATATAGCTGGCCATGCAACTTTTATACCACGAGAAGTGTTCTTCATCAGCATTCGGATCAAACAACTTCTCAAATTTGTCTGAAATTTCGTCTTTGCGTCGTCTTGCTGCATTTGAATAGTTTCTTTCGGTTCATTCACCAGTTCAGCATGATTTTTCGTTCGCCTTTTTTTTAATCTAATAATTGTAGCGATATTTATTCACTTTAAAGAAAGTTATCACAAAATTCGAAGAACTGCTATTTTAAATATTGGAAAATGTATCTGTTATAATAATGGATGAAGTTCAGCTATAACTGAAGTCACAAAAACTGTTGAGAAAAGCGCGGCCCGCTCCAAAACTCGAGAGAAGGTATGTGACGCTGGGAAGGAGATTTATAATAAAACTGACAACGGGCTTTTCTGGCAACTTTCAGTTCCAGGTTTGGAAGGATCTTGCAAAAACATTCCAGTCGAGAAATAGCGGTCAACGGTGTTTGCATTCTATACAACATTTTTTTTTCAACAACTACAGCGATGGAATCGAAAACTCCTATTATAGGGCCGAAAAAAAAAACTGTACCATAATTCCGTCCGGCAACCTCCAAATTATTATTCATCAAGTCTTCCTCAACTCAAATCATCAATCAGAATGAGGTCATCGGTTTTTTCAAACGGAATGTTTCGCAGCGCCCGCTCTACATCAGAAAAAGGTCATTCACACCTGATCACAAGAATTTTCTCTCTACAATTCGACTGTCGTATCAATGGTACTCTGATACGTGTCATGATACTGCTGAGAGTTTACGATTAAATTAAAAAAAGATCATTTTCGAAGTGAAGGTCATATAAAAATCAATCATGCGAATATTCTGAGTAATGTTGCAAGCAGTTCAACTTCTGTAGCGATTTCATGATGAGGGTATTTTTTTGTATTTATGTATTGGATAAATTCGGTCTATTCTATATCAATATGTATAAAATCCCATCCATTTCTTTCGGGATTTTGATTTCAGTACAAGTTTTATGAATACAATATATAACAGCAACCGAAAGCCTAATCAAGAGCTTACGTTGAAGAATTCCAAATATGTGTTTTCCAGTTTTTTTTTTTCACTTTCTCATGAGTTATCGACATAAATATGAGTAGATGCGATGGTCAAACTACAATATGCCCTTGGAAACTTCCTGATTATCATTATGACGATGGCTCGGTTATCAAAAATGAAAAATGAATGCCACCGAAATGTTTATAGAAACTGATGACCTACTTTGTCATAAGTTGAATATGTTGGAATCGTTCGGAATCCCTAGTGGCAGTGTTGCGTAATATATCCATTTTTCCACTGGACAGGTGAAGAGATAATATTTTCGGAGCTAAACGAAATCTTGTCCGGACTTCATTATCAAATATTATTCTAGTGAATGGGATTTTTTACATAGATAGCTGTCTTATTTGCTTTGTGTAGATATTCTTTATGTAGGTATCTATTCGATTCAATTTTTGTGTGCTTGAGCAAACAAAGTGACTTCTATGTTATCCAGTGCCCGCCGTGCAATATAGGCAGGGACGTTGCTGTTTTAGATGGTCTCATTCTTCCATTTCGTGATTGAATCGAATATCATTGAATGATATAAGTAGGATATTTGAGCCGGTTCTGAGACTCCCACCACTATGACATCATTAATGACTAATTAATGACAAGTGGTGTGATTAGGGTGAACTTGAACGATATATCTGGAGCATTATGATCAGAAGTTTGAGTTTATGTTTATCATCTGGTACTATATTTTCCATTCGATTTCATTTTCTTACAAATCAGCATCGATATCACCAATATGAGTTTTTGAAAGATCGAGCGATTATTGAAATCAGTTCATGTTTGGCATTCAAAAAACTTCTGGTGTAATCTTCAGCAAAACCCATCGAATATTTCAGTAGTAATTTTCCGCTGAATACGTTACTGGTTATATCCAAGATATCCTGTTTTGACTGGGGAAGCCCCCATCCAGTTAATAATGAAGTGTTTGTATGCGATGGCCCAAACGAGATAATAGTTCTAGATATCCTTGGTTTTATAACAACAGCTACTACTTCACCACCCATTCCATAACGTATTTCATCAAAACGAAAGCATTTGCATTATCAAGAGATATCATGTTTTCGTCAGATACTTAGGGGTGAATTTTCCTTCTATGTAAATCAAACTTTCAGCAATATCAAGTTTAACATCTTGGTTATTGATAGCAATTCGAATTTCATCCGAATCCCTAAACAGTGGTTTCTCGTATGATTGATACGGGTCTCACTACTATAATATTCATTGGCTGTGATTATTCATGTCTTTGATTCGATGGAAATATCATGACTAAATCCCATCATGTTTGCTATAGAATTAGAATGTGTCAGATAAATTTCATATTTCGATCTCATCCCACTTTTGAATGTATTTTTATTGGAATGTAGGTAGAAAATGTCCTCTGCGTTTTGTCGTGAAATAACCTGAGCTTTATATGTTTTTGTATGTCAGCATTCACAACACCACATGAGATATTGATGGTGTATTTCTGGAGTATGAGAGAGGTGTCATCACCGATACTGAGACTGATCATATATATATATATATATATATATATATATATATATATATATATATATATATATATATATATATATATATATATATATATATATACAGGGTGGCCCACCACATTCGCCTCGGTATTTCTACGAGAAATGAAGAGAGTTAGGGAAAAAATTTCAGCACAGTCATATGTGGGTTCATGGGGAGCATATTCCAAAATTATTTTGAATTATATAGGGTGACCCACAAAAAAATTACATACCAAAGTTATATTTTTTCTTATGGAACACCCTTTTTTTTTATTTTTCGATACTATAGACAAAATAAAGAAAAGTTACTATTATATTTCCTATACCTTATGAAGGGACTTGCGCAGGCCCCATATTCATTCTCCGAGATTGAATTTGATGCCCAAACTAGACAACTGAGAAATCCAGAATTCTTCAAAATACCCTTTAAAAAAACCTACGCTGCACAGAATTCACCACTATGCAGGATGCTTAGAACATTCAACAGCACATGTAATGACATTAAATACTTCGAACTTGATTTGAAGTGTTTCAAATCAAGAATTAAAAAATATTTCATCGAACATTTGTAAGGGATATATAGACTCATTGATTTCACAATATTGTATAACAGAATTTATTATTGCCTATTCCATGATTTACTTTTTGTTTGTTGTATTTATTTCTTCTCCTCTTGTTGACAACCCACTAAGTCCAAATTTTGGGGCATTTTTTTTCACCACTCTGTATAAAATGGCATTAAAAATTGCATGTAGTCGTTAACTTCAACCTTTGAGCTAAGCAGTACATTCAATCACGAGCATCTTGTTACACGTTACAGGATGAAAACAATTTTCAAATTATGATCTGTATTTTTGAATTTCTCAAAATTTCTCAGAAACGGTTAGTTTTAGGTATAGGAAATATAATAGTAACTAACCTTTATTTTGTCTATAGTATCGAAATATATGAAGAAATATAGGGTGTTCCATAAGAAAAAATATAACTTTGGTATGTAACTTTTTTGTGGGTCACCCTATATATTTCAAAATAATTTTGAAATATGCTCCTCATGAACCCACATATGACTGTCCTAAATTTTTATTCCTAACTCTCTTCATTTCTCGTAGAAATACCGAGGCGAATGTGGTGGGCCACCCTGTATATATATATATATATAAGACGAAGATTGTTATTGGGTAAAGCAGCAAGCAGAAATGTGTACATTTTTAACACTTTATTCCAATATTTCGACAGTTGTTACTGTCATCGTCAGGGAAGCTACAAATAATATAATTTCATTTAAAGAACAAACAGGAAAATGAATTATTACTCACAGTGACTGAACAATTGATATTCCAAACAAAAAAGTTTCGTTGTAAACATTTTTTTCGTCTCGATCTCCTGTCAAAAAAATGATGTTGCTCAAATTAAATCACAGAAGCAATCATTCTCGCCGACACTGTGAGTAATAATTCATTTTTCTGTTTGTTCTTTATATGGAATCATATTATTTGTAGCTTCCCTGACGATGACAGTAACAAATGTCGAAATATTGGAATAAAGTGTTGAAAGAGTACACATTTCTGCTTGCTGCTTTACCCAATAACAATCTTCCTCATATTGTTACCGTTCAGCAAAAAACTTCCATTTTACTACTATATATATATATATATATATATATATATATATATATATATATATATGTTAGCATGTCTGCTTCTCAATATATAGGGGTGTTCAATTATGGTATCTTCGACCTGGGCCCCTCCCACTTTCTTCGTTGGTACGACTGCATTTTTCATTATATCTGTATGGTAATTACTTGATAAGGTCCGACCTTGTTCCTCTGGTGTGATCGGCTTGTTTTTGTTTTGTGATAGGATGGATTGCCACGTTCTTGGTAATCTTTGGGCGTCATCTCTCTTATTCATACTACTCGGTCGTTTCTCGATTTAGATAGCCTCTCTGATTGTTCGAGAGTAGAAGTTTTCATCGCTCGCTAATGTTTCCGTGTTTTCATAATTGATGTTATATCATCATATATATGTATATATATATATATATATATATATATATATATATATACATATATATATATATATATATATATATATATATATATATATATATATATATATATATATATATATATATATATATATATAATCCATAGCAGCTGTTTCTATCCAATTCAATGCGTGGAAAAAGTCTGCACTCAAGAAACTGATTCCGACAGCTTGTACTTTCATGACATGACTGACACATTCGATGAATCGCATATCAATTCATTGCTATCTACAACATATCTAAATATTTTATATTCTCTCGTTGACAATGTTTTGTAATCAATGTCATTTTTATTGACACCAATATTCATGTCTTCTATATTGCAAAAGCAACAAAATAACTCTCTAGGTGGAGGGCCATCATTGACATCAGACTCAGAATTGGATTTTTCATCAGGATTATGTTCATAACAATATTTATACCTCATTATGTCGATATCATCTTGTAATATTTGGATAACTTTTCCCAAACATATGCAATCTCATATGCATCACATGCAAGAACCACTTCCTTAGGCATATTTTCAAGCATCATTTTATCCATTTTTGTCAAGGTGTGATATTCTGAAAAAAAATCGAGCGAATGTCCCATTCTCTTAATAGCCCCACGATCCATTGCTGGAGTTTTATCCATTTATATATTTGCAAATTGATTCAGAGAGAAACTCAAGACACAAATGAACATAGAAGACTGTATTGGTTTTTTGTTGACGATCATAGTTATATTTGATTTAAACTCCCGAATATTCTCGGAAGTATCTAATCAATTCCATTGGTAGGGGTAAATCTCCAAAACTACCAAAATATGACTTCTTTTTCACATTTCTTGTTTGCCACCCAATGTACTCCAGGGCCACTTGTTTCATTCAAATCGACAATAGATGTCCCATACAGTTTTTATATACGCATAAAAACACCACGAAAGCGTGAAATTTTCAATTTTTCTGCATAATAATTGGGATCGATATCTGTGAGAGGTCTCAGAAAAAAAATCATCTCATTTATTTAGTTGTGTATTTGCAAAGGTTTGTATGGTTTCAAATGAAATCCAAATCCTTTACAATAAGGTTCAAGATATATTCCACTGCCACGTTCACTCAATGCGACAGTCTCCAATTTTTCAATGTTGCGATTGACCCCAGTGAGAGCTGCTCTGCTTGCTTTTGTTGATTCCAAGGAATCAAAGCCAAACGTTCCTAAACTGCATGTTGGTTTTGTGGTCGAATGCACTCTGCCAAATACTGCAATTTACAAAATAGGCTACAAAGAAGGATACTGCGACAGAAATAAAACGAAAAACTGCAAGCGCTTCAACAAGAACAAGTCATATCGCAGGTGAATTCATTATTGGAACGAAAATACCTACAAGTCATCATAAATGGTGTTCAAATAATTCTCCAAGTCGATACAGCCTCGGATATAACCATTATTTCGGAAGAAACATGGTCTTAACTGAAAAAACCTCAATTTACCACAACAAATAATGTCGTAGTGGTCATCAACTTCCACTCACAGTAGAGTTTAGCTGTGATATGATTTTCAAAAAACAGACTCATACAGAAAAATGTTATTTCAAACCAATCAAATATCTCAATTTATTGGGAATCGACTGGATCATCAAGTTTGGATTGCCGGACATTCTATCGAATTCTGTTCGTAATCTCATGTCATTGACAGATTCCAAGATGACAATTCCAGATTCAGAGCACTTACAGGGTGTCTCACAGTTACAAAATCAATTTTCTGATATTTTCAACGATAGTCTTGGTCTTTGGAATAAGATGAAGGTGGAATTGCATGTCTCTCAAGAAAGCAAACCAGTTTTTTGCCCCAAACGACCAGTAGCTTATGCTTCATTAGCACAAGTTGAAGGGGAGCTGAATGGAATTCACAATTTGGATATCATTTCTCCAATCGATTATTCCGAATGAGCCGATCGATTGTGGTTACGAAGAAATCCAATGGAAGTATAGGAATATGTGAAGATTATTCTCATTCGACTGGTTCAAACGAGAATGTTTTTTCGAAGCTGGCCATTTTATCAGGTTGGGCTCTCATATAATCATTATCTGATATATGTCCACAATTGAGTGTTTGTCAAAATATTGATTTTTGTTTGGAAGTCTTGGATGATTTAGTATGGCAAAGTCAACAACAGTAGTTGATAGGAGTGTGTAACGAGATGTTCTGTGAAAGATATATATATATATATATATATATATATATATATATATATATATATATATATATATATATATATATCATCAGTTTTGGGATAACATTCACTTTCTCTTTTTTTTTATAAAATTCCTTTATGAATAAGTGAAAATCATATCCACTCAGACTGTGAAAAATAATAGGAATGAAATTTGGTAATTTAAAATTCAAATTACATGATGAATGAGCAGCAGGAAACCTTTTTTCCCTATGAGATGACAATGATCTCACTTCAACTTCGCCATCATTGGATGGCTCCGAACAAGCCACAATTTGTGACAGAAGCAAACTGATCCTCTTCTTCAGGGGTTTTTGCATCCATAGGAATAGGTACCTGAGATGAGTTTCATGAATGTTTTTCGATTCGGCTTCAATTCTGCTCACAAATTCCTGGGCTGCATCCTCACCCCTATACGTAACAAATTTTGACAAATGACCATTGTATGTACATTGAATCAAATATGGCCGAATGCACCTTGGAGGAAGCGAGGGCCAATAAACTAGAGAGAGAGAGAGAGAGAGAGAGAGAGAGAGAGAGAGAGAGAGAGAATCAAGTAAGCAAATAAATGAGGCTCGTGTTTGAATGTCTTAATCGAGTACGAGTGTTCGGGATTTGGCTTAGTAGTTTGAATCGTTTCAAACGTTAGTATTTTTTCAGGTACCATTTTTCCTAATTCAAGATTATGGAATTGGTTGATGGCGTTGTAGTACTCAGGTGATTACAATCATTCTTTTTATGACGTGATAGTCATCCCTATTGATCAAAATATAATAAACATCCATCACAAAATCATTTTTTATGTTCATGGGCAGATAGTTGACTCGAAACTGATCTTGAGATATCATTAATCCAATAATAGTGACTGTTTCCGAAATCATCTGTGATAAGTAACAAATTGACATGTCTCCGAAGCCTTCTCTGAGAGTAACGCAATGGTCCAACTATCTCATACATTATTTAACGCTTTTCGAATTTACTCTCCTAATCTCACACATTAACTGAAATATTATTCTTGTCTTCAAATTTTTAAATCTCTCCAACTTAACCGGAGAATTCATACCTGTTACATCTATAACAGTATTGAAATGACTATATAATGAAACTTCCGACGTTCTATCGACTGCAGGATCTGATGTTGGAGTGATAGCCCACGCAAATTAATCAGTCACCACGGCTTTCCTTCGCTCTATACATTCAGGTAGCTTCACATATGAACATCCACTGAGCAGGCTGTATTTATTGATGTTCACCTCCAGGAACATGATTTTCCCACAAGTTCAACATTGAATAAAAATCAAAATTACGAATACATCCCAATCAAACTTAAGAAAAAAATATTTACCCGAATCACGTTCCTGGAATTCAGTACTTTGAGCGATCATACCATCACGAAATCCATCAAATAGGGAATTCACATCAGTGGATTACCGTATACGGTAATGCAGACCTGAATTACCATGTACGCCTCTCACCCATCTCAAGATCAAATTATAAGGATATGATGTCACACACAGCCACCGAGTGTCTCAAAAAAATATTCCTATGAATAAATTTTTTATCGATTCAGGCCAAAAATGCAGATAATCGAGTAACACATAATATTAGAACTATTCGTTATATGGACTGTGCTACCCAGTATTTGTCTTGGAAGGGTTCTGCAGGCGGCTTGTCTTTCGGTGGCAGATCACGCGACGACAGGGTTGGACTCTCAAATTCAGACAACACGTGCTACATGAACAGCGTACTCCAAGCGCTCTTCATGACGAAAGAGTTCCGTAACGAGGTGATGCAACGCGAAATTGGGCAATCGCCTTTGTTTAACAGGCTGCAAGAGTTGTTCGCCTTGCTTCAGTTCTCGACGAGAAAGTTCCTCGCGCCTACCGATGTGCTGCGCCAAGCGAAGCCGCGAAATTTCGAGCAGGGCCAACAGCTCCGAGTGTTTGGGCATCTTGCAGGAGCATTTGCACGAAGACGGAGGGGCGAAAGAGGGGTCGACGCCCAAGCGTTCAACCAATTCACCAAGCTCTTGCAGAACGTCACGTGGGACGAGCACCTCCATCTGGACAGTTGTCCCTACGAACTGTACCGGCTCAAGCTTGAATTCCGGTCACTACTACACGCTGGCCAGGGAGAAGAAGGTTGTAATAGGCCAGTCCGCCCCAGTCGCCTACCATTCTAAAATAAGTTGTTAGCGTAAGGAAGGTTAGGGAGTGCGAGTGGTGTTCGTGCGAGGAACGATGGGATACGGTACGCAGGTACCTGCTCCGAGGTTGATACGGGGTGGTGAAGGAAGGGAGAGATGAGCCGAGAGTCGTCGGATTGAAATTGAGGAAGTCATTCGAAGTCCAGCAGAGGTTTGGGACTGTTGACCGCTCGAGTAATTGAAAGTGTTTTCGAGCGGCGTTTTCAAGCTGTATTTTCATCGAGTGCAGAAGGGCGTTGCGAAACCTAGTAATATCACTTGCCGAATACTCCGACGCTGGTTTGCAGGACAGAGACGCTGAGATCAATCATTTGCTACCCCGGTCACCACCGACTGAGTACACAGGTATCGATATTATTGATTGACTTTTACGAGTTTCGAGATTAGTTTGTAGAAATCTGAACTATATTTACCACATACTCGACAACGGAATGAACGGTTGTCCGACGAGTGCTAGTTATTAGAAAATAGTTTGATTGTTAGGTAAAGAAAAATAAAAGTTTTCGAGCTGAAATCTTCGGAAGCTTATCTGTGACCCCACCCCTGACTTATATTCTTTTACAAGAGGAAAATACATTACAATTGGCGCCCAACGTGGGGCCAGAGAGTTGTCTGAGGATTTCAGTCGCTTACTTATAATTATCAGCTGTAGATATATACCGAAGTGGGTAGTGTGAACTAGGATTTGATTTTGAAACGCATTTTTAAAAATGTCGCGAAAAGGAAATAAAAATCGAAACGAGTCCTTTGATGAGGCTGGAGAACCAAGAATAGGTACTAATCCTAATGAAGTAGGTGAAGTTTTAGTTGAGAAAGTTGTTGATTGTATAACACAGTCCTTTTCACATTTTAGTTTAGCACTTAGCGATACGTTGAAGGTAAACCTAAGTCAAGTTGCTAACCATGTTGCGTCATCGATAGAACAAAATATGACAAAAATTAATGAAAACCTTACACGGAGTTATCTGTAAAATTGTCGGATACAAGTGATAGTCCTAATAGAAAACGAAATAATTTTATACACAATAATGTACAGGAAAACTCCGAGGCATCTAATCAAACTTCACTGTTGCGGATCATTCTGTATAAAATTTTGTATCGTGTTATCAAGTCGACAGATAATATTTTTTTTTTAAGATGTTATGTCATTCAATTTGAAGTTGTTGTAAAAGTCAGTTTCTCACGAATATATTTGTTCCCGTTTCAATTTATTTGGAGCCGCTTTTTATTGCTAAGTCTTTTTCCATATTAGACGAATTCGATCACTGGGTAGGTGTTTTGATTTCGAACATTTTGGCGACCGTGACAGGACCCAGTTCATAACAGACTATGGAGAAAGTGAAGAAGATGCTTGAGGCTCAGAGAGCGTCCTTTACTCGAATTTATGATGGTGTGATCATACTTCTTGGTGATAAAAACATAAATTTTGTCGAAGTTCGAGGGAAAGTTCGTCTATTGGATCAGAAAATTGAAACAATGAGTGATTTGGAATCGCAGTTATTAGATTATTTGCTAACAGCGGAGGACGATTCCTTGAATACTGAAATTGAGTTAGCTGATGATTATATGGCTAAATACCACAATATCAAGTTTATTGTTGAAGATCATCTATTGAAGCAGTCTTCTGATGAAACGACTAGCATTTCGAATTGTTCTTCCCATTCTAAGCACAAATTAAAGCTTCCTACTATCGAATTCAAGAAGTTCGGAGGTGATATCAAAGACTGGTTGCCGTTTTGGAGCCAATTTAAGCGCATACACGAAGACATAGAACTTGCCAATGAAGACAAGTTTCAATATCTTCTCCAAGCAACGATTCCTGATTCCCGTGCTCGTCAGTTGGTTGAGAGTTACCCACCTAGCGCAGAGAACTATCCAAAAGTTATAGATAGCCTTACTACCAGATTTGGTAGAAAAGATCTCCTCGTTGAAGTTTACGTTCGAGAGTTGCTCAAGTTAGTTCTGAATAGCATCACGAACAAAAACAAGCTCAGTCTTTTATATGATAAGCTTGAATCACAGTTGCGATCGTTGGAAACTCTAGATGTGACATCAGATACGTGTGCGGCAATGCTGTATCCACTGGTGGAGTCCTGCCTCCCTGAAGATCTGATCAGAGTATGGCAAAGAAGTAATTCCTACGATGTTGATTCTACGCTGAAAAGTCGCTTGGAGAACTTGATGATCTTCCTCAGAAAAGAAGTTCAAAACGAAGAACGAGTTTCTTTGGCAGTTTCTGGTTTCGATATGCATGTGAAAGCAAAGAAACGCCCCGATACACTTACGAAATCTATTTTTCCAACTGCTTCTGATTTGGTGAATAACAAAGTCCAGAATAAATGTAAATTTTGCAACGGATCACATTTTACTGAAGAATGTATGGAAGCAAAGAAATGGACTCTGTCTGATCGCAAGAAAAAACTCATCGAACGAGGATGCTGCTATCTTTGCCTAAAGTTCGGACATATTGCTAGGAAATGCCGAGTTAATTCTATATGTTCAATTTGCAATGGCAAACACGTTGTTATCATGTGCTCTAAGGAGGATGAAATTCGAGCCAAACCTGTTCCAGCTCCTAGACAATCGAACGTAGAAAATACTTTATCGAACAATACCTATTCAGAGGTATTTTTACAAACACTGACTGTGAACCTCAATGGGTCCAATAAATCACGTTTGGCCCGAGTTATCATCGATACAGGATCACAGAGGTCATACATTACACAATCTGCTGCTACTGAGATGCTTTATGAACCTGTAAGACGTGAACAGATGATACATGCTCTTTTTGGTGGAACAAATACGAAAGCTATTGATCATTCTTGCTATCGAGTTCGATTGAGTAGTCTTCACGATGAATATGCATGCAACTTTGAAGCTCTGGACCAGACGATCATCTGTAATAATGTTACTTCCATTAGAAAAGGATTCTGGATGGAAGAACTCCATTCATTGGGCATCGAAATTACAGATTTCAAAGAAGGCCCCATTGATATCCTCATCGGTGCCGATATTGCTGGGAAGTTGTTCACTGGAAAACGGTATGAACTGAAATGTGGTTTGGTAGCCATGCAAACATTATTAGGATGGACTGTGATGGGAAAAGTGGACTCTACCATAGGTAATCAACCTGCAAAATCCTCAACGTTCATTGTTACGTCGATGTTGAGTAGGGATCTAGCCATAGCTGATTTATGGAGTCTCGATGTTCTTGGAATCACAGATCCGATTCAGAAGAAAACAAATAAAGAAATTGAAGAAACTGTTATGAAACATTTCACTGAAACGATTATCAGGAAGGAAGATGGAAGGTATGAAGTTCATATGCCTTGGATAGAGGGACATCCCCCTTTACCAGAAAACTTATCTATGGCACGAAAGAGACTCGATAATCTCACAAGAAAGTTGAAGTCAGATGGTCACTACCATGAGTACGCGATGATTTTGAAAGATTGGCTCGAAGAGGGAATTATCGAAGAAATTCCAGCATCAAATTCCAAAATCGCAGGCCACTATCTACCACATCGTCACGTGGTTAAAGAGAACAGTGCTACTACAAAGATAAGACCCGTATTCGACGCTTCAGCTAAGGAAAAAGGCCACCCATCACTGAATCAGTGTCTCGAAAAAGGAATCAATCTAATTGAGATGATACCTTCGATTTTAATCAAATTCAGACTGGGTAAGATTGGGGTGATTTCTGATATTAAAAAAGCGTTCCTTCAAATTGGTCTAGCCCCATCAGATAGAGATTTTTTACGTTTCCTCTGGTATGATGAGAATGGGGAACTGAAAGTATTTCGTCATACTCGAGTTGTCTTTGGAGTTACCTGTAGCCCGTTTTTGCTCGGTGCAGTCATAGAGCACCACCTGAAAACGTTTTTAGAAACGAATCGAAATTTATATTTCCTGGAACCGACGATTCTAAGACTCCAGAAGAGCTTCTATGTGGATAACTGTGTAACCAGCCTTAATAGCGAAGATGACTTGAGAACTTTCATTGATGAATCCTCATTTCTGTTTGCCGATGCGAAATTTGAACTTAGAGGGTGGGAGCATACAGTTTTTAATAATTCTGAGTACGTAGCTGACTTGTCTCCAGTTTTGGGCTTGAATTGGAATAGAAATTTAGATACCTTGGAGTTGAATTCTGATTGGTACAGAAATATCAATACTTCTGATTTGATAACCAAAAGAGTCATTTTATCCATCGCTCAAAGACTATTTGATCCAATAGGATTTTCCTGCCCGGTATCATTGTGTCCCAAATTGCTACTTCAGAGAACGTGGAATGATAAGATTGGATGGGATGCTGAAGTTAGTGATGATATAAAATCTAGTTTCCTGAATTGGGTGGAAGACATTCCGTGTCTTTTGAATCTGAAAATTCCGAGATGGTTGGTTGAAACATTCGAATCTAAGATACGTTGGAGTTTGCATGTATTTTGTGATGCCTGCCAATATTCTTATGCAGCCGCCATATTTCTGAGATCAGAATCCAACAAAGGAGTCCATGTGCAGTTGGTTCAGGCCAAATCACGAGTATCACCAATAAAACCGTTAACCATACCTCGTCTAGAATTATTAGCTGCCACAATCGGAGCAAGACTATCAAAAGTAGTATCAGATAATCTGCCATCTGATGTGCCGATTTCCTGGTGGTCTGATTCAACGACAGTTCTATCGTGGATACAAAGAGAAGATCACTGGAAACCCTTTATATGGAACCGAGTTGGGGAAATTAGAAAACTTACTAAAAAGGAAGCATGGTTTCATGTTCCAGGTGATAGCAATCCAGCTGATCTTCCTTCTCGAGGATGCTCCCCAAAACAATTGATCCAGTCAAGATGGTGGGAGGGTCCTGTTTGGCTGAAAAACTCGTCTGAACATTGGCCGGCTCAAAATTTCGCTTGTGAGGAAGATGTTATCAACAGCGAGAAGAGAAAAAGCATCACTTCTTCAAATTTGTGTTCGGGTAGAAATAATTCCTGGTATCATGAACGATTCTCTGGATACGAGAATATGATACGAATCCTGAGTTGGGTGCAGAGATTTATTTTCAACTGCTCCCATGTAGATGAAAAGGTAAAAGGTCCAATGATGTTGAAAGAAATAGTCTCTGCTGAGAATTTTGTTATCAAATCAATACAGATGGAATCATTTGAGGGATTCAGTGATCCTAAACTTAAAACCTTATGCCCATTTATTGATGACGAAGGTATTATACGACTTTCGACGAAAGTTTCTGACCGAGAAGATACACGAGAGTTTCGTTTTCCTGCAGTTCTTCCAAATGAACATCCTGTTGTTCACAAACTCATTCGCGAACAACATGTACAACATTTGCATGTTGGTGTACAGGGTTTACTCGGGATACTGAGAGAGCGCTTTTGGATACTCAAAGGCAGAAAAACAGTGAGGTCCATTGTTACAAAATGCATTGTTTGTCGAAGATTCAATGGGAAATCTTTCGAAGAAACATCGTTACCATTGCCACAAGACAGAGTGCGCAATGCATCCATCTTCGAGATCACAGGAGTTGATCTGGCCGGTCCATTGTACATCAAATCTGGTGACAAAGTTTGGATTTGTTTGTTTACATGCGCTATCTACCGGGCGATACATTTGGAATTGTTGTCATCTCTCTCCACAGAAACGTTTCTACAGGCATTTAGAAGATTTGTCTCGAGGCGAGGTAGACCCACCATTATATACAGCGATAATGGAACGAATTTTGTGGGTGCTGAGAATGCCTTTAGTCATTTGGACTGGGAGAAGATTTCCGCCCATAGCTCGACACAGAGAGTACAATGGAAATTCAACCCCCCTACTGCTGCATGGTGGGGTGGTTGGTGGGAGAGATTGGTACGAATCGTGAAAGATCTTCTACGAAAAGTTTTGGGAAAGACATCTTTGACATACGAAGAATTATATACCGTTCTTTGCGATGGTGAGTCAATAATCAATTCTAGACCAATAACGTACTCTAATGAAGATAGCAGGGATTTGATTCCTTTGACGCCCGCTATGTTCCTTCATGAAATCCAAGAAGTCGGTATTGCAGATGTCGATGCCACCGAA
This sequence comes from Zygogramma bicolorata, assembly GCA_032362365.1. Lineage (NCBI taxonomy): Eukaryota > Metazoa > Arthropoda > Insecta > Coleoptera > Chrysomelidae > Zygogramma > Zygogramma bicolorata. Next base: position 670,284 of record JAVJAQ010000143.1, read on the forward strand.
GCCAATGATTTGAGGAAACATCTGAAATATAGACTCAAGCTGAAAGAAGACCTACGACGTAGATTTAGAGTCGAATATCTGGGTCAGCTCAAAATGTACTCCAAAGGAAAGAAAAGCGCCGATATCAGAGAAGGAGATATTGTTTTAATCGGACTAGACAATGTGAAGCGTCTAGATTGGCCGTTAGCTCGTGTAGAAGAATTGATTCCAGGGCGGGATGGCAAAGTTCGTGTTGTTCGATTGAGAACTGCCACGGGTACTCTGTTGAGACCGATACAGAAAATTTATTCTTTGGAAATCAATAATCGAGATAGTCAGGTGAATATCAGAAAAACTGCAAGAATACAGAAGGCAAAAACCCGAAAAGAAGAGCCGAAAAAAAAGTTGGAACGAAATGAAGAGTTGGATTCAACGAAACCTGATAAAGCACCTGTAACTTTCACGAGATATGGAAGAAAAGTTGAACCGCCATCAAGGTTGACCATGTAATTTTGAGTTACTTCTATTGGAGTTCCGTAACTCAAGGTGGGAGTATGTTGCGGATCATTCTGTATAAAATTTTGTATCGTGTTATCAAGTCGACAGATAATATTTTTTTTTTAAGATGTTATGTCATTCAATTTGAAGTTGTTGTAAAAGTCAGTTTCTCACGAATATATTTGTTCCCGTTTCAATTTATTTGGAGCCGCTTTTTATTGCTAAGTCTTTTTCCATATTAGACGAATTCGATCACTGGGTAGGTGTTTTGATTTCGAACATTCACAATCGCGAACGAGAAATTTCAATTTTATATCGACGTGGAAGGACCTGGGGGGTTTTAACACCCAATTTGCTCCGAACGGGGTACTTCATCCCGTAGTTTTAATAAAGAAATTGTCGTCTTTGATGGACGAAGCTGGTGTACCTGATGAAAAAAAAGTGTACTCTGCAACGGGCTGTCTGAAGGGGTCGGCCCTGGACTGGGCTGAAATAAGAGGTTTCGAATCATATCAACAATTTGAAGATGAGTTTTTAAAAAGATATTGGGGAATTGAGAAAGAGAAACGTTTTCTAAAATTAAATTTGGTACATATGAAAGAGGGTCGCGGGCGGATTACTTTTTAAAAATGGTAAAGGAAGCTAAATACCTTTCGCAACCCATATCGGATAAAGAGCTTATTAAAATGTGCGTTTCTCACTTTCCACAGGATATTCAAAGGGGTTTAGTTAATTCGGGATTGAAGACAATTGAAGAAGTTGAGAAACAATTGCGGGAAATAGATATTTTAGAAGAAGGGATAGTGTCAGAAAATTTAAATAATAGGGGAAACTATAGAGGTAGACAAACAGAGGCGTGGAGAAATAGGGGGAATAGGGGTAACGATGTACCAATAGATAATAATGATCGGTCTAACCGTCGGTATTATTCAAATGAAAACACGTCAGTTAATCAAAGGGTTGAACGACAGGAGAATAGTAATTCCGAAAAGAGAGAAGTTTCCACCGTTTTCAATAGGGAAATGGAGGAAATATTAGAGGAGGACGAACCACAATTAAAAACGGTGGCCGTATTACCAACGGTGGAGATAGTGATGGAAAATCAACAAACTAGGTCTCTTATAGACTCGGGAAGCCAAGTTACGGGGATAAGTCATGAATTTTGGGGTAGAATCGCAAAAAATAATCCGGATATTCCTACATTACCGTGTAAATGTACGACGCTGATGGGAGCATTGGGTACGAAATCTACTGTAGTTAGGGAGCAAGTATTCCTGTCATTCACTCTGGGGGGTATTTTATTTGAATATTGTTTTTTAGTAATACCAGGATTGGCTCGCGATGTTATACTGGGATGCGACTGGTTGAGAGATAATATGATAGTTATTGACTTCAATGAAAATTCGTTAGTGGGAACGTTCAACGGCTGTCAAGACAAAATTCCATTTTTGGGCGAACCTAATATAGGGGTGCATATATCTATAAGCGAAATTTTAGAAGAGTCCATGGAAAACGATTTCAAGAAATGTGGAGTTGAAGTTTACTCAGAAAAAGACATTAAAAATATTGTTTCGAAAGCAGAATATTTTGATGAAGCAAATAAAATGAGATTATTAGATCTGCTACTGGACTTTAGGGACATTTTTTCCGACCAACCGGGTAGAACCGAATTCTACGAACATGAGATTATTTTACGCGATACCTCTCCATTTTTTCAAAAGACTTATCCAATCCCCCATGTGTATAAAGCCGAGGTTCAGCGTCAAATTCAGGAAATGTTAGAGTGGGGGGTGATTGTTAAACGTCAGACCGAATATATTAGTCCAATAGTAGTGGTAAAAAAAAAGGATAATTCGGTGAGGGTATGCCTAGATGCCCGGTTTTTGAATTCACGCATGGTCAAGGATCATGTCATGCCACCCAACCCACAAGAGATGGTATATAATTTTTCTCAAGGTCAAATTTTGAGCACGTTGGATCTTACGGCCTCTTATTGGCAGATACCGATCCGGAAGGAATGCCAAAAGTATACCGGATTTCTCTTCGATGGTCAAACTTATGTGTTTACCGTGTTACCGTTTGGATTTTCTACCTCCGTAGGAAGCTTTATCCGCGGATTAGAAATAATTTTAGGAAACGAAGTTAAGGATTGGCTAATGGCATACGTCGACGATATTTTAATATTTTCAGAATCAGTAGAGGCTCATTTATCTCATCTGAAAAAAGTTTTCAATAAATTTCGGCAAGCCGGTATGACACTCAAATTGAGAAAATGCCATTTTGCATTGAACGAAGTACATTTTCTGGGACATATCTTGTCACCAGAAGGGTGTAGAATGGATCCGGAAAGGGTAGCGGCAATACAAAATTTCCCGATTCCACGAAATGTACGGCAGCTGAGAGCATTTTTGGGGGTTATTAACTACGATGCACGGTTTTGTGATAATTACTCCAAACTCACGATACCTTTATTAGAGCTGTTGAGAAAAGACAGAGTATGGAAGTGGGGGAACGAGCAGTCGCGATCTTTTAATGATATTAAAGAGGCATTTCTGAAGGTCACTGTATTGAAACACCCAAATTTCGAAAATCCTTTTTTTATACAGACAGACGCTTCCGGTTTCGCCCTCGGGGCAATTTTATTCCAGATGGACGGAGGTACTGGGGTAAAAGATATTATAGCGTATGCCAGTCGTACCATGCATGGTGCCGAACTTCGGTACACGGTTACTGAGAAAGAAGCGGCAGCCGTCCTTTTTGCATTAAGGAAGTGGCGTGTATTTATAATTGGGCGCCGTTTAATCGTTTTGACGGATCATAAAGCGTTATCCTTTATAAGGTCTTGTCGGTTGTTATCAGCACGATTATCTCGATGGGTTATATATATGCAAGAGTACGATTTTGATATTAGGTATTGTAAGGGGTCGGAAAATAAAATAGCGGATACTCTTTCAAGATTCCCTTGTCAGGATGAGAAAAGTCGGTTAGAGATATCAGAAGATACGGTAATTTCGATATATGCTTTCAGTAATTTAGAGTTGAGCCGTATTATTTTTTCAAATATGGGAAAATTAGCAGAAGACCAACAGATAGATGAATTTTGTGGGAAAATTATTGAGAAATTGTTACTGGGTACATCCCACAAACGTTATTCCAAATGGTTCAAGGTGTATAAGGGTTTGCTGTTCAGAAAGAAGACTATAGCTAATCCAGGATACAAGGTATGTATTCCGTCGGTACAAATAAAAGAACTGGTGTTATACGAACACCAAGGACGGGGACATTTTGGCTCCGAAAAATGTTTTCGACAGTTGGCACTTGACTATTATTGGCCGAAAATGCGGCGCGTATGTCGAAAATTGATTTCATGCTGCGATATTTGCCAAAAGGCAAAAATATCTCCATACCTATATGGGTAAATGCACAGTATTATCCCTGAAAAGATAAACCAAATAATGTGCTTAGATCTGATCGGACCGCTCCCAAAATCGCGTGGGGGTGTGACCCAGTTGTTAGTTTGTGTAGATGCCTTCAGCAAATTCGTGTCGATGTATCCGCTGAAAAGAGCTACCACGAAGGCAATACTTGAATGTTTAAATGATAAATACTTTCCTAATGTCGGAGTACCTACAATTATTCTTTCGGATAACGGTACACAATTCACGAGTAAGGAATGGAGTGATAGTCTGGCAAAGAAAGGGATAAAAGTACGCCACACTTCGGTTTACTATCCGCAAGGAAACCCGACGGAACGGGTGAATCGCGAAATCGGTCGGATACTTAGAACATTATGCTATAAATCCCACACAAAATGGGCAATGGTGCTATCTGACGTACAAAAATGGTTAAATCGAGCCATCCATAGTGGTACATCCTTCTCCCCAGCTTTCTTGCATTTCGGGACCCGTACAGAAAACCCATTTTTATCAGGAATAGATATACCCTTAACAGACAGTTCAGGACCGGAACCGGATCAAATTGTGTTCCTGGCCCATAAAAAGTTGTTGAATTCAGCCAAGAAACGCCAGCTGCGTCATTCCAAGACACACAAAATAGCGTCATTTAAGGTAGGTGATAAGGTCCTAGTCAGGACTCACCCAATGTCCTCAAGCGAAAATCGTGAAATAAAGAAATTCTTTCTGCTTTATAAGGGACCCGCGACAGTAGTAGCTGTGAAGGGACCTAATTCTTATGAGGTGACTGAGGATGCCACGGGTGTTTCTTTAGGGACCCAAAATATTTATAACCTGAAAAGTTATGTTCAGTAGGATTAGATAGTGGTAGGCGCTGTCCTCTTGTTTCAAATCTCACTTGTATTCCCTGCTTGATTTGAAAGGGGGGTAAATGTAATAGGCCAGTCCGCCCCAGTCGCCTACCATTCTAAAATAAGTTGTTAGCGTAAGGAAGGTTAGGGAGTGCGAGTGGTGTTCGTGCGAGGAACGATGGGATACGGTACGCAGGTACCTGCTCCGAGGTTGATACGGGGTGGTGAAGGAAGGGAGAGATGAGCCGAGAGTCGTCGGATTGAAATTGAGGAAGTCATTCGAAGTCCAGCAGAGGTTTGGGACTGTTGACCGCTCGAGTAATTGAAAGTGTTTTCGAGCGGCGTTTTCAAGCTGTATTTTCATCGAGTGCAGAAGGGCGTTGCGAAACCTAGTAATATCACTTGCCGAATACTCCGACGCTGGTTTGCAGGACAGAGACGCTGAGATCAATCATTTGCTACCCCGGTCACCACCGACTGAGTACACAGGTATCGATATTATTGATTGACTTTTACGAGTTTCGAGATTAGTTTGTAGAAATCTGAACTATATTTACCACATACTCGACAACGGAATGAACGGTTGTCCGACGAGTGCTAGTTATTAGAAAATAGTTTGATTGTTAGGTAAAGAAAAATAAAAGTATTCGAGCTGAAATCTTCGGAAGCTCATCTGTGACCCCACCCCTGACTTATATTCTTTTACAAGAGGAAAATACATTACAAGGTATGGTACAAGTTCAACGACTACTTGGTTTCCAAGGCAATGTAAGAATACCTAAGTCGCTCGTCGCCGTCGGAGACACCGTACATACTCTTCTACAACAGGGAAGATGTGTCAGATGTGGACGATCTGCCATACGCTATTTTCTCCCAAGTTGTAGTCGCTACTTCACGAAGATGGTTTGGAGCTAGAGCGCGAGACAGCGAGACCGTCTTTGGAGCTGTACGACATCAAACACAAGAAAGACGCTGGAGGCGGGTTTTTCTCGACCTCGAGTGAAACATTTTAATTTTGTATTATATTTTGATTGTTTCGTTGTTTATTTGTATTTATATCATTTTATAATATTTTCAGCTATGCTCCAGATATATCGTTCAAGGTCAAAACTAATTATGCACCAGACATTTCGTTCAAAAGTCACCCTAATTACATCACTTGTCACCAATTAGTCATTAATGACGTCATAGTGGTGGGGGAGGCTTAGAACCAGCTGAAATCTCTTACTGATATACACGTACATATCAACAGAGAGTGATTGTAATTTTATTTTTTATTTTACTTCTTTCATAGAAGTTCTGATATCTATTCATCAATTCGGGAAAGAAGAAAGCAAAAAAAAAATCCTCATACAATAATTATTTGTTTCCTTTTTCGTTAATGCTGGCCGACATAAGTCACCATTGTATTCTGTGTGATTCTATGAATTATTACTTTACGGACGTGAGAGCAGCAGAAATTTAACTCAAAAGAAATGATGATCTCCCACAATTTCGCGGTATCACATTTAGTCGTGACCACGCTATAATCATTAGAAAATTCTGATAATCACATCTCATGAAATGATATCACGCTCGTTTTAATGTATTATTAATTGAGATGGAAGAAACATGCTTCTTTCAGTAAGCTGATAGCCTTCTCATGACTTCTGTCACTTTTTCCCTATTGATAGTTTTTTGGAATCTATTAAAGAAATCACCTGTGTTTGTAATATGCGAACTGTTCAACAAAGTTTCCAACCAATGTTACATATATTATCACACTTATTATTATTTGTATTTTCTCTTTTTGTGGGTGTAAACCTGTTGAGAATGAAGAAATCATTTTTATCGTTGTAAAAATTTTCATCAACACACAAATTTCACACACGTAAATAGCTAATGAACATAACCAAGTTCATGGAAGATATTGCAAACGACGACTTACGTCGTGGTCAAAGTTGTGGACACTTGTTGTAGACCAATTCAAATACTTAAGGTTTCCTGGACTCAAATGAAGATGACGTATGACTGATTTTTGTTGAATTCAATTTGTTTTTTGTAGTTTGAGACGAAACCGTTTTATGAAGATCTTCATACAACTATATAACGAATAATGATACCTTCCTTCTGGCGCGATTTTTGATTCAGATTTTAGAATATCAACCTTGTACAATGAGTGGTGTGGCGCCGTATCTTGGTATCGTCAGAAAGAATTATAAGGTTTGCTTCAAACTATCAAAATTCTAGATAGCTATATCATAAGCACCGCGTAAGCATCATATCTCTTCTGGATCATAGAGGGCCTACATAGTTGTTTGATATTTTAAGGGCGGGTACTTCACGACCTGATTAACAGCCCGTTCAAATAATCGGTGCTTAGGCTGTGTTTTCCCTCTAGAATATAACAGGATGTGGTGTCCATTCTCACCACCGATTATTTTAACGGACAGTTAATCAGGTCGTAAAGTACCCATCCTTAATCGACTGCCGCAAGGTCAACTTCAAGCAATGAGATATCAAGTGTTCTGCTGCCCGATCCATTAATGCTCTAATGACTGAATTTCCTTATTTCCTCTCCATACTAATGAATTGAATTGTTTTTTCTTTGATTTGTTCAATCAATAATCCATCCACATAAAATTCGTTCCTGAAATTTAATAAGATAAATTTTCGTTTTCAAACTCAACCTTTTTTATTTTGAGGCAAAAGCATTCAAACAAACCTACGGACACGTGATTTCATCAATCGGTTTGTTTTCATACTTTTGCCAAAAAAAAAGTTTTCGTGGAAAATAAAAATTTATCGATACGATTTGAAGGACTCGTCATATTACCTTTGAGAATTTCACATTAACAGTTTTCAACCAATGAAATGCCTATTTTGTTTGGCGTTACCATGGCAACTCATCGGATTTTTTTTTCGTGGAGGTAACCAACACCGAATCATAGTGAACATTTTTCGACATGAGCAGAGAATAATATTTTCTTTGACATTACATGTCACTTAGCCACTTCGGGCAGAAGTAAACAAAATATAACGTTCGAGAGCAATTTAGCAGACTAATGAGAATTCAATATTGAGCTACATCTTCATTTGCGAACCACCTGTCCTAACACTTCAACATCTCCTTTATTGTGTTGGAAAAAAAGATTATGTAGTCTTTTTTGTACTGAGTGATATTTCGAATCGGGTGAACCTGAAATTAATACAAATTTGGGGTTATATTTACTGTAGATGGAATCGGGATTACTTGAATTATTTCGAGTGCTCATTTCTGAAATGAAATACTTACCAGACGTTCAAGTCGTCGTTGTGATGGGATAATTATTGGTGTGTTTAGAGTAGACCTTTTTCGGACGAACACGTTCATTGAAATGTTTGACAAAAAAATACCCCGTGCCAGGCGACGCGCGGTAGCCTTGCATTGTGTGTGAAATGTTATTTCAAAAGATTATCTGGTCCAGGAAATTGTATGCCTGTGCATCAAATACATCGTCGAACATTTAAATTCCTTATATTACACCACTCAAGCTCATATACACTTTTTTACACTATTTACAAAATTAAACCGTAATGAAGTGAGAATATAACAGCCCAGACGGCTCGCGACTACAGAACAGAAGTAAATCGCTATCTTACCTAATTTTCACCAATTTTCGCAACAATAATAGAAAATAATCATTCACCCCGACTGACAAAAGGCTTCTGGTTTTTTGACAAATATAAAAAACCGGCCAGTGCCGGAGATTTTTCTACAGGGGCGAGCGCTATTGTAATGACTACAAATTCGAACATACCGCTCACCTCGTCTGTCGATAGATGACGAAAATAAGTAGAAAATACCTCCAACTTCCTAAAGTACTCAATGAATAAATCGTCAAATCCAAGTCAACTAAAATACGTATGAACCCATAGCGGTAATGCTGAAATATACAAAAAACTTATGACTAATATATACAGAAATATACGAAATCAATTGGTTTAGGTCATTGATTTCTCAATATGAGAAGATGCTTCCATCTCGATGTGTGTGATTTGAATAAATCGTCTTCATCAAAAGGTCACGGTGGCACTTTGAGAGCAGTACCTATCTGAAAATGTCAGGAAATGATGCTGAAATATCATTGGGGTCGCTGCTCATAGAGCAGAGAATCCAAGCAGGCTTCGATTTGTGCGGTGAGCATACAATATTTCTCAAAAGTGAGTGTAGTTATACCCACAACTCTTATCAGATGATATTTGAAACTCTCTACCGCTGCCTCCCATATTCCACCAAAATGAGGTGCTCGACGCGGAATGAAGGACCAGTTAGTTCCTTTTTTGCCAGAGTGTCTGAGAGTTCTCTGTAGAACTCAGAGGTGGCAAAACAAATGATTTTCAATTCTTCCGCTGCTCCCCGAAATGTCGTTGCATGATCGCTATAAATGACAGAGCAGGTTCCACGATGCGACGTAAAACGCCCATAGGCAGCTGAAACTGCTAGCGATGTCTTCTCTGAGACAATTTCTGGATGCATTGCACGATCTTTATGGGCTCGTACTGAAAAGAGACCCTCATAGTCCACCCCTGTATAGACAAAAGGTCTTGAGGCTGTACTCAAAAAGGAGGTTGAGTTGCCATTTGTTGAGATAATGGTTGTGCAAACAAACAACTGTGTTTCGTTAAAACTTTCTGGCTTTCAACGGATGTGATATCGTCACGAAAATTTTCAGTTGTACCATTCGCCAGAGTGCGTTTCGATCATCTCTAAACTCTTCCGCAGACAAGGAAGTGAATTTTTCCTGAATATTTCTGTGAAACTCCATTCATCGACGGCAGAATGCTAGAACAGCTATTATTTTTGACAAGGAGGAATCTTTTTTCCAAGAATTCCAGAAGCGAATTTTCATGAGCATTAACACATTTTTTTCGTCATCGGTATCGAAAATGTTTTGGTTGTCATTGAAAGTAAGAGTTTCTTTGCCTAGCCATACAGGTCCATGCCACCACAAAAAAAAGTTCTTAGAATTTCAGCTGGCTTTCTACGAGACGCACAGTTTGCTGGATTCTCTGAAGTTGATATGTGTCGCCAAGAAATATTTAGCAGGATTTGAAGTATTTAGCTATGGTGACGTACAACATTGAAATATGTGTAGCAATATATTCGAGGAGTGAAACACAACTCAGATATAATATTCTTCTCCAAACGAGCCAGTAGCAATGCTCCACAAAGCTCCAACCTTGGTATGTTCAAGGTTTTTACTGGAGCAACTTCAGTTTGAGCAATGACAATGAGACCTACTGCTTTCATGAAATGGATGTGTCCCAGTCGACACCAGAAATCCATAGATCCTGAAGTGAAATTTTGCCCCCGATCACAACTGATTCCAACCAACCTAGCGGCTCGAAAGGCTCAGCAGAACAGAAGTTAATCGCTATCTTACTTAATTTTTACTAATTTTCGCAACAATACTTGAAAATGAGCATAAGCCTCGAGAGACATAAGGCTACTGGTTTTTTGACAAATATCAAAAACCAGACCGTGTCGAAGATTTTTCTACTCGACAGGGGCGAGCGCTATTTTAATGAGTACAAATTCGAACACATTGTTACCAACGTAGGTGGGTTGTGAAATTTTCTTACCGAATCCAACGCGTAATTGAAATATCCTTGAACATTTTTTCTTGCTCACGAATATTTTGAGAAAATTATCCCTCGCCTTCGGCGGCAAAATGTTCGTGATCTCGAGAACTTTTCCGGAAATAATTCAATCAGTAGTGTTACAAGTGAAAACTTCATGGGCTCTATCATCTAAAATCCCGATTCGAGACCAAAACACCAGACTGGCCCAATTGTAAAATCAAGCACAAAATCTGAAAGCCCTGGATTTTTCTTGAAGTTTGTCCTACAGATGATCGTATTGGGACAGTGTAACCATGACAAGTCCAAAACTATTTCGAAAGTTCGAAAGGGGCCAATATGCAACATGAAACGAATCGAATAAGCTTTATTGAAAATGTAGCGAAAGATCTGACGTGAATATCAAGTGGTTCAGAAAAATATAAATTCGATAACGTGAAATATAAGCACATCGACCGAGAGGGACAGAGATCACTGCAGTTTAAACATCTTTTACGAATCCGGCGCAATTTTTCGGAAGGACAAGTCATATATTCCGATGCTGTGAACCTAGAAGAATTTTTCGCTCGATTGCGAAACGTAATACTGATCTGAAGTCATGATAAATATTTCATACTATCATCGGTAAATAGCACTTTTTTTTTAAGATCAAGTAACTTGATGGTTTCAGAATTATTTGTTCATTCGGACACAACCGAAGAGGAAACGATATATCTGAATAATCTGAATTTATTCGATTGGAAAAGAAAACAGTTCCAATAAAATAATAACTTCTTACGAAACCTCTAATTAAAGAGTTTTTCTACATCGTTCCGCTTGGCATCTCCACAAGTTCATTAACGACAAATGGAGATCAGGATCGAGCATGAAGAAGCACTTTTTGTTCCTCCATATATTTCAACTGATACCTGACAATGCCTTGTTATACTTGGAGCAAATCGAATTTGTACCGCTAAAACAATCAATTCTTAATGCGAAAAATCACGAATCAATGAACTAAATCAACAAATATTTTTTGTATTTTTCGGTATTAGCGGAGATATAGAGTGTTACCAAGAAAAAACTTTTGTAATCTTCCTGCATAATCGACCAATAGTTGCAAATCTGGGATCAATTTTGGGTGGCCGATGACTGAAATATTTAAAATTGTGATGCAATTCACTGACCACCGGAGCAAAGCATTGGGAATATGGATTGCGTCCCACAAAACGTAATCCGAAGATTCCAGTATTCTTTATCCCAGCCTCTCATGATGTAACAATTCATCAACCACCTATAAAAAGCATTTTATTCATAATCATTCGAAAACCTTCTCACTCCTAATCTACAATCAGGTTGAAAAGTAATATTATTCATTGAAAACAGAACGATCTTGAAAAAATATCATAAAATCGAGTATAAAATAAACATAAAAACTTAGAATTATTACAATCATTCACCTTTTTGAGTAATAATAACAATAACACACTAGAAACATTTTTACAAACAAATATAACCAATATTTTTCTCGAAATCGAAGTATATACAGCGGGGTCTTTTTTTCCGTTTCGCATGGCACATATTATACGGAATTTCCCAACTGCTTTACGATTTTGTTTGGAGGGGGGGCTCTGTCGATGAGTTTCAAAATGCTCATTATTACCAATGATCATCTCTGCCCTAAACACCAGAATGTATACTATGCACAATATATCACAGCCAGCTGTAGGAAAACCTGAAAATATTAAGTTTGGCGTCTGAGCATTTCACATCGCACAACTGTTCTAAACTATACTAATTTCCATGAGTTTTTTCCTATGACAATATATAAAATTCACCTAATCTGAAACGAGATCCTGAAATCGAATATTTTAGATGAAGTGTAAATAGATATTCTATGCATGAAAGCAGAAATAAGGTGAACAAATATATAACAATTCAAGCTCTTTTTTTGCTGAAGAGGTCAAGTTGATGAAATTCCTCAAATATTACCAGTTATACATCACCGATTTGAAATATTTCAGATGGCCTGTAAAAAACAAGAGATAATTTGAACAAATATGTAAGTGATATTTCATGCTCTGTTTGAAGAGGTTGAGTTGATGAAATTTGAGTGTGTGGTGTGAATATTTCACACCACACACACACACATATAATGTATGTATATATATATATATATATATATATATATATATATACATATATATAGCATTTTAACCATGCTCACATGATGGTAACGACAGTCTGAGAGAATTATATTTCAACCTAAATATTTTTTCATTTTGTAATTGTGTATCATGTTTCGATGTACCGATGTCTCATAAATTCATCATCAACACCAAGGTAACCACCCTCGAATAAAATTCTCCCTGATGATGGAAATAAAACTTTTCGAAAGTGTTATATATTTCATTGGATTAGTTCAATTTCTTTTTGTTATGTTGAATCGTACTGTATATTACAATTTCTCACCTATTTAAACGACTCTGTATGCTTTCCATGAAAATAAAAAGAATCTCTTGATAACAGATCAGACAAGGGTAGTCAATTTTTAACTTTTGCTGAATTCAAAATAAATAGTTATTTTCTACTACTAAAGTATTTGACATTGGTCCTTCGAGCAATTTTATTGAACTAGAAGCCAAAATATGTCCACTAGAAGTAGTATGTCCAAAACACTAAGATCCGGGAAGAAATTGATGGCAGATGTCAAGAAAAAAAGCGACACTTTCAAAGCGGAAAGCTGCTCAGGCTCCTTGGATATAAATCCCAGCAATAAATCTACAGCTACAAAAAGTTCTACAAAAAAACTGAAAATCCTGGCCGAAATTGAAGGAGAGTATTGGAATTGCAATTACTTGAAAGAATGTAACAACAAATAATGTTGGAGTTGAAATTGAAAAATGCCCCAATAGATGAATTTGATTCCGATGAAGAAAAACTCGAAGTCAATGATGATGCTGTAGGTAGTCAACCAAACCACATCGGAATTCAAAAGTGGATAAACACAATGCCACATGAAGTTTCAGATGGAAATCTGGAGGAAGAAAAATATTCTCAGTTATTAACGTTGAGTGATGACAAACCTATTTTGCCCACGGAAGAAAAAACACAGTTCTTAGAAAAGTCAGTAACAAGGCAATCACTCAACAAAGACCTACCTTACTTCTCTGGAAATCCTTTAGAATGGCAGAATTATATCATCCAATTCCGAGAAACCACCGAACTCCATTTCACAAATAGAGAAAATATGAGCCGACTACAGAAATATCTCAAAGGAAAGACTAGCGACACAGTTCAGGCATTATTGAATTTTCCACATAGATCAAATGACGTCTTCAAACTATTGGGAAAGAGATTCGGAAGAAGAGAAGATATACTAGAGCGAATATTCGTTCAAATTGAGGCCACAAAACCCGTACGAGGGGAAAATTTCTAAAATCCCATTAAATCATCCAATATATTACAAAATATGACGGTATGTTTAGAAAGTCCACGATGTGAAGAATATTCGATAAATCCCCAAATTTTGAAAGAATAAGTAGAAAAACAGCCTTTGAGTCTGAAAATGAACAGGGGTAAGCACGTCAAATTGCTTGGGAAACCTGTTTTATCCATCAAAGGTTTTTCCCTTTGGTTGGAGGAATTCACAGAAACCATCGGATACATGCAGTTTTCGACCGACAGAAAGGAGCGAAAAGAGAAATCGTTTTTTACAATAAATGCAGCTGAAAAATCTAGAATTTGGTTTTTTTCCAGAAATCTGATTACGGTCATTTATTCAATTACGATGAATTCAGAAGGTCTGATATAGCTGTGCTGTAGCAGCTATAATCAGCTGACGAACGTCAACCCTCAGAAGTCGAAACTTGTGCGAGCAATGGATCAACGAGGCCTTACCTTTCAACGTGCAATTACCCAGCACGGTGGCCCGGCGAGGATTCGAACCCCGGCGAGGATTCGAACCCCGGCCTTCCGCTTGACAGGCAGATATGCTAACCACTACACTACCGAGACCACTAGAGAGCTATTAGACGGAAATTCATAGTAGATAAGAAGTTGTGTTTTTGTTGCCTTTTGAGGAACCACAGAAGTAATCGATGCGGAAAAAAAAGAATGTGTAATGTGAACGGTTGCAAGGGTTGGCACAACAAATTGTTACATAATTCAGAATCAAAAATTCTCCAGCTGTAAAAGAAACTTCGACACCAATAGAGACAACTTTTCATGCCCGTCAACTCGAACCTAAGGAAAATTTAGTTCTTCTGAAAATAGTACCAGCTACTCTGAAAGGTCCGAAAGGATCGATAGGAGAAGAAATTGCAGACATGTTGGGGTGCAAAAGAGATAGAGAGCAATTGTCGATGAAGTAGGCGAATAATACAATGAAACAAGAAAACTATTCCAGGAGAGTATCTTCGCAAATTAAAGGAAAGCAAGAGAAAAAGGAATTCACCATAAGAAATGCTAGGACTGTAAAGCATCTACAGTTACCTCGTCAAACAATCGATATTGAAAAAATACGGCAGGACTTCAGATTCATAAAAGATGTTATCATGGAGGACTTCCTAGATCTGAAACCCACAATTCTGATAGGGCAGGACAATTGGCCTCTAATAATAGGAAGAGATGTCATTTATAAAACTTGGAATGGCCCTGCTCTTTCAAAAATTTGCCTTGGTTGGGTAGTTCATGGAAATAACCTGGTCTAAGAAATTTTTTCTCTCGAAAATTACGGATTATGTGGGAAAAAAGAAAATTTGATAGATGAAAAGGCAAAACTGATTATCGAAGAAACCACGAAAGGATAGAAAAGAGATGGGAGACTGAATTGCTCTGGAGAAACTGAAATATTGAATTGGCATGAAGTAGATCAATTGCAATGAAACGACTACAACAGATAGAAAGAAAAATGGACAAGGACAAGGATTTCAGTGAAAGATACGTATCTAACATAAACGAATATTTGAAGAAGGATTATGCAAGAAAACTATCCTCTGAAGAATCCCTTGAAGTGTCATCAAAAACCTGGTACCTTCCACATTTCGCGGTCTACAATGAAAACAAACCAGGAAAGCTTCGTTTGGGATTCGATGCGTCGTAGAAAAACCACGGAATGAGCCTGAATAGTTGTCTTATGAGTGGCCCTGATTTATTCAATGATTTGATTAGAATTCTGTTCAAATTTCGAGAGAAACGAATCGCTTTCGCCGAAGACATCAGAGAAATGTTTCTGCAAATCAAAATCGATGAGGCAGATCGAGATGCACGAAGATTTCTATGGAGAGGAAACGGAAGAGATATTTTCCCCGAAACTATCAAACGATATCAATGATTTTCGAAGCAGCATCTTCCCCGTGTTCTGCACAAGCTGTTAGAAACAAAAATGCTCAAGAATTCTTTGCAGAGTGCCCCGAGGCAGTGGCAGCCATCGTGACGAAACACTTCATGGACGACTATTTGGACTGCGTAGATACAGCACTGGATAGAATAAAACAAGTGACAGATATACATTTACAGGGTGGTTTTGAATCGTGTAACTGGATATGCAATTCCAAAAAAGTTCTGGAGAATTTGTCAGAAAATATCACTTCCACCGCTGGGAAAAATTTATCTGAAAACCCCGTTTCAATGGACAGAAGGTATTTTGAATTTATGGTGGGACCCGAACCAGGACAAATTTTGATTTGACTTCGATAAAATTTTCAAGAAAATTCTGGATTCTGAGTCGACTCCAACTAAAACACAAGTTTTGAGAGTGGCTATGTCAGTTTTCGACCCACTTGGATTCTTAAATGCAGTCATGCTTCAAGAACGAATACTTATACAAGATATTTGGAGATCCAAAATTCAGTGGGATGAAAAATTGCACAAAGATTCAACGAAAACATGGAATAGTTGGTTGCGATTGATACAAAAACCCAAAAATTTTTAAATTCCAAGATGCACATTAATAGATTTACATATCTATTGTGATGCGAAAGAGCGTATTCTTCAGTAGCGTATTTTTGAACCGAGAATGGCGGAAAAATCGAAACATAATTTGTAACTTCGAAAGTACGGGTGGCTCCTTTGAAAACTATGTCAATTCCGAGGTTAGAATTTCTTGCACCAGTCCTGAGAGCAAGATTGGGACAATTCATACAGAAAGAGCATGACATACCTGTGAGGACAGTTACATATTGGAGAGATTCGAAAATGGTTATTCTTTGGCTGAGATCAGATTCACGGAATCACGAACAATTTGTTGCATTGAGAATTGAAGAAATACGAGAGAAAACAGCAAAAGGAAGGTGGAGATGGGTGGACACAAACAAAACATAGCCGATGAAGCCACCAAGTGGAAAGACCCCGAATACTTCCAGAAATGGTTGGCTGGCACTTTATTCTCGAAGAAACCAGAAAATGAGTGGCCTGAAGAGACATTTGAAGGGGAAAAATGCAATTTGGAGAGGAGAATTTTTTTTTATATGTAGATTCACACGAAAGGAAAGCCTTGTAATGTTCAAAGAACACCGCGTGAATCAAGGGACAGGAAATACGAATCAACATTTACTTTGAATTTCTGACGTTTGTAAGCCCCAGGAAAAACTTCTTTTGGCAAGGGCTCAGCTGTTCTATTGACAAAAGATCCCTGAGCAAGAGAGGTTCGACAGGTTTCCAAATTCACAATAAAGGGGTGGGAATTCTGTACTCGTCGAGTCCTCCGTGTAGATATTGCCAAGGGGGGAACGATTGATAACAATTCGGAAGAGCATCGACCGTCGAAGTATCTATAGAAGAGAGACAAGTCTTCGACCCTACGATGTTCCAATGAAATGAGCGAGTCAGTGAGCGAGTCGGTGAGCGAGTCTGTGAGCGAAGAATCACCAACATGACGAATTGCCTTTCTCTGAATAGAATCGAGAAGCCTCAATGGATGTTTTGGTGCCGAACTCCACACATGAGAACTGTATTCCATGACAGGTCGTATCTGAGCCTTGTAGATCATTAGAAGCTGACAAGAAGTGAAGTATTTCGTGGCAATGATCAATGAGAGATCTCCACATTTACCCAACCTGAAAAATTTTTTTAAATGGACTAAACTCGTCAGCTTGGATTCTACGTTTTCTTCGAAATATCAAAATTGCATCTGGAAAGGAACAGGGGCAAAAAAAAACTGGTGAATTGATACCAGTCGAAATTGAGAAAGCAGAAAAGGAGTGGATAAGGAAGGCACAGAAAGAAGATTTTCAACCGGAAATAGAAGACATACGAAAGTGGAAGACCAATTTCATTGAAAAAAGAAACACGAAGTCATCTCCACAACATACTTGATTCTTACAGGAACAATGTCCTAGTTAAGACATGTTTCGAACATATATATGTTCATCTTCAGAAAGTCGGAGCGTATTTCGAAAGAAAGCAAATTGTATCGGTTGGCACCTTACTTAGACGCAGAAAATATCGTAAGAATGTCAGGCAGGCTGAAGCACTCTTCGGATCTAGATGAAAATCCAAAAAATCCCATAATTCTTCATCCAGACCATGAATATACGAAAATGCTTATTGATCACTTCCACCAAAAAAAATTCCATCAGAGACTAGAGACAGTTATCAACATGCTGAGATAGAAAAACTGGATTCTTCGAATTCTGTAGGCATAGGAAATTGAAACCTGAAGTTCTTCAAATGGGATACTTGCCATCTTCAAGAGAATCTAGATATGTGAGACCATCTACTGAATGTGGAGTTGATTATTTTGGACCCCTTTTAGTCAAAATTGGAAGGAGACGAGAAAAACGATATATGGTGCTATTTACATGCTTGGGTATTAAAGCCATTCATATTGAAATAGCTCATTCGCTCGAGACTGATTCCACAATAATAGCTATTAAAAGGATGATATCAAGACGAGGATGTCCCAGAAATATGTATTCGGACAATGGAACCAACTTGCGAGGGGATGACAAAGTAATTCGAATGATGTTGGAGGCATTTGATCAGAAAAACATTTTCAATGACCTCACCCTGATGGGAATCACATGGCATTTTTCGCCTGTGACCGGAGCACACTTTGCTGGTACGTGGGAGAGACTCATCAGATCAGTCAAAGTATCGATGAAAGCGATCCTGAAAGAAGCAGTTCCTGAAGAAGAAACACTGACAACACTCCTGACTGAAATTGAACATACTATTGACAGCAGACCATTGACAGTGGTTTCTGAAAATGCTGACGACCCTGATTGCATAACACCCAACCATTTTTTGATAGGGAGTTCGTTCGGGAATATCTACCATCACTAAATGAAAGAACGAAATGGCATTCGGATCCTGAAAATTTGAGAATTGATGATCTGGTAGTCATTGCCGATGCCAATGATCCTCGCAATCAATTGTTGGCCCAAAGGATGAATCGATGCAGTTTACCCGGGATGCGATAACAGAATAAGAGTAGTTGACGTTCGAACGGCTACAGGAATTTACCGACGACCAGTTTCGAAATTGTGTAGATTGACATAATTACTTTTTTCTCCGGGTGAAGAATGTTATGTATCATATTGGATTTGTTCAATTTCTTTATTGTTATGTTGAATCGTACTGTATATTACAATTTCTCACCTATTCGAACGACTCTGTATGGTTTCCATGAAAATAAAAAGAATCTCCTGATAACAGATCAGACCAAACTAGTCATTTTTTAAATTGTACTGAATTCGAATATAAATAGTAATTTTCTACTACGAAAGTTTCTAACAGAAAGCTTGGACTAACTCGAAAGGGTACTCATTTACTTGCTGAAACACCCCACTATCCAAAAGTTCTATTCTTACTAGTCAGCAACGACTACCCTTCCTCTCTCTCTCCCTCTCTCTCTCTCTCTCTCTCTCTCTATATATATATATATATATATATATATATATATATATATATATATATATATATATATCGATTCAATATATTTCGGATGGCAAGTAGAAAATGAAAGAATCCCCTATAAATTCACCGGTTTCATGAACCGATCAATGGTCCATCGATTATTATCTTTTTATTGAATTCCTAACAGTTAATGTAAACCATATCGTTCAACGATTCTCATCTCATTCGTAACCTAACTACTTATCTCATAATAATCCATTCTGAGAACTCAAAATACACTCGAGCAATTTGTCGAACACAAACCATTTTTTAATTTCGTAGATTCATATAAACTCTGTTGTTATGGTATATTAGGGAAGATTAAGCTAATGTATAGTGTGGCTACATAGAACTCGTCATTACGGACCGTTATCCAATCAGAACCCGATCTCAGCACTCACGTATCGTTCATTATTATTTCATCGTAGCCAACTCCACTTATTTATCGTTGTACAGAATTGTTGTCTTGGTAAATATAGACAGGGCCGCATTTTGATTTGTGCAACTCACCGGAATTCAACTTAGAATTATATTTTTCAGAGAAACCATTTTGACTTTTTTCTTTAATCAAAAAAATTCTAAAAAAATAATACTATACCGAGTATTTCACATTAGCTTTCCACCAATGGGTTCTCGGAAACTATGAAAGATACAAAAACGATTAAATTGGGGCAGGGTTGAGCTATGCGAGGAACAAAATACTCTTAACAATGTATTGAAATTTCGAGCAGATTCAAGTCAATTTCTTAGTGTGGGTGAAATTTTGTTAGGAAGACATATATCCAATGAATAATAATAATACATAAACCGAATCTTTTTTCATCAATAATTTCATAGCAAGACAGGGATAATACCTTTTTTTACTGTTCATAAATTCGCCACTGCTTTAGGAGTCTACCGTGTACCCCAATAGTGCGCATTTGCTCGTTATAACAATGCTGATAGATATGAAGAGAAGTTTCTTCAACACTAGGCCATATTTCTGATTTAGTTTCAGATGTACAGTGTTTCATCCTTCCGTGAGAGAAAAAAATGTTGTCATTGGAAAAGGTCCCTTTAAATGAATGATGAGATTGAAACATTTGTAGAGATCCTTTACATCAAACGGATATTATCTGCACTCATCCCGCATTTCGTTGATAAGGTAAGCATCTTCAGGAGAAGAAAAGTGATAATGAACTTTTATAATTTTTTTCCTGTAGCTGCTAACCTTTTTAGCGAAACGCGCGTAGAGTGCAAATGATATTAGTTGGGTATTAGGCTAATCGATCTCAACAAAAAGTTTCATGATTTACCATTGAAACATTTTTCCTTCAGTGCGCTGTTGCCAAATTATCGATGCTTTCAGAAAAATAAAAAGTGATGCATGCTACGTTTGAAATAACTGGAATCAGGCAGTTCCTTCATAAATCTGAGAGTGGTCCGGTGAACTGACTGGGATGAGCCTCAAGTAGCGTGCAATATGCTCTGATCATAACAATGATGCTGGTAGATATGAAAAAAGTTTTTCAACACTAAGTAGGTCAGGTAGGGTGTTGTATGTTTCCGTGAGAGCAAAACACTATCTGTCATTGGATAGGCCCGCTTCTTTCTTTTCCAGCATTGAAACATTTTTCCTTCAGGAAAATAAAGAGGCTCAATTGAATTGATTCTCGTGACCATCCATATAAAAAGTGTACCTTTGCATTTACATGCTATTATCCTTACACTATATATACTGGTAGATTCCACATTCACATTATTTTACTGTTCTTCAATAGGTCATATTATGCATATGCAAGTCGATAGAATGTTACTTTCTTGTAGGGGAGGGCGCCGTTGCCAGTCTTTGAGTTGGTACGGCTTCATACTACAATACACCATTGAATCTATACTCACAATTTCGCAATAATTATAATGAAATACTCATGACAACACAAATTCTCGATGACATTTCTGTTCTCAGCAAAAAAAATCGCAAAGCATCTGTCGAACATAATATTTTCATCAGAAAATTGAAATTCTGCTTTTACGTTGAAACAATCGGAAGAGAACTGACAACTGTTCAGAATTATTTTATTATTGTTTTCCAGATTCAATTCATTAAAAAAATCCTTTTGACTGACAGCATATGTTGAAAGTTTTATTCATCGTGAAAAATCGAATAAAAACTGAAGAAACTACATATACATAGGCAGAGGAAAGAATATGAAAATCGTTTTTGTAGTGAACCAAAATCGTGCGTTTTATAGCAGACGGTAAGTGATATGATTATAACTGATCGTGGCGTAACGTTCGCTATTCAAGGAAATCGGTTCAGTACTGAGATTCTTGAGAATAAACCCAGATCAGACACACAAATAATTTTTTTATAAAAAAAAATTATATTTTCTCTGATAGTTTTGTCCATCTCTATTTCGCCTAATATATTCGTGGAGAGGGTGGTTGCCTCTTCCACAAACCGCACAGTTCCGACCTGCACCACCTTGTTTATCACTTTAACTTCCACTTGCCGATAATGAACCATGGAGCTGATGTGTTTTTTGACGCTTCTCTTGGTGTGACACACGATTGATACCTTGTTCAACCTTGATTGCGGGTTCTTCCAACTTTTGTCTAGCTGCCATTTTTATTGACGCAATTCTGATAACATCACTGAAAATTCAATCTCCATTCTCCTCGAAAAGTCTAATTTGCACTGCACCCTTTTCGAAACCAATAATAAACCGGTCTCTGAGGAGCATATCTAAATAATTCGTATCAATTTCACAGCTCGAGACTTCTTACTCTCGCAGCCCATTCTGCAGAGGTTTCGTGAATTGTTTTGACAGCATTATAAAATTTGTAGCGACAAGCAAAAATTGACTCTCCATTTCTGAAATGGTCACTGACAAAAATTAACCAAATCACTGTAATTCTTATCTTCAGGTTTATTCGGAAGCGACATATTGAAGATCAATTTGTAAGATTCCCTGCTCAGAGCATTCAGCAGAATGGCACGTTTCTTTCCTGCATTCAATATTCCATTTACTATGAAATAATTATCCAGCCTTCGAATAAAAATTGCTGTTATGAGGATCAAACTCCCTATGTGTCCTAAACTTGACATTGTGAATCTGGAACTAAAAACATATTTGTCTTGAATTCTTCTCTCGTCCACCTCGTCGCCAATGCTCTTTCGGCGTTGACTGGAGGCTGAGGATTGGTATATGAATAACTCAATTCAACTGGAGTCTGATATTTATTACACCCAAAAGAACGGAAGTATAAAACAATGAGATGTCAACTATTCCAACAGTTCGACGATAACCACCGAATTCCCATGCCCACAAAAAACAGTTCATTATAAAAACACAACAATGTTTTCCTGGTGCAAGACACAGGGGCGGAGTACATGATTATTCAGTACTGAATATTCAACTGCATATATATATATATATATATATATATATATATATATATATATATATATATATATATAAGAGGAGAGATATTGGGTGGAGCAAATATTTCGACAGTGACTACTGTCATCTTCAGGGAAGCTACAAGAATTACAAAATTGGTTAAGAAGAATTGAGATAAGTCACAGCAGAACTACTTACTGCGTTAACGAGGTTGGTTGCGATACAAAAGTTGGTGGCTAAACATTAACATAATAGAGCAAGATGAAGTCATGTGATACATGAATGAACAAATATAAAAACGTCATTAAACAGTTAAGAATTGATATTCAATATTTAAAAATAATTTTAAAGAAAAAAAATAATTATTCACCAATTGCGGTCTCCCCTTGTATCCTGACTAGTCAGCAAAGACTACCAATCTACTTTATATATATATATATATATATATATATATATATATATATATATATATATATATATATATATATATATATATATATATATATATATATATATATATATATATATACATATATATATATATATATATATATATATATATATACATATATATATATATATATATTTATATATATATATTTATATATACATATATATATATATATATATATATATATATATATATATATATCCGTTTTCTGGATATAGCATCAATTTCTTCCATGCGGAGACAGAAATTCATTTTTATTTTTATTTCCATTAACCCGGTTTGTTGAAAACCACGCCTATGTACAATCAAGGTCAATTTCACGATAAATCGAAAACATTCATCCCCACCAAGTACGCTTGTCTTTGTCATATACATATATTATATGGTTCGAGGGGTAGAAATCACAACAATCTTGGATTTATGAATTAATCGCGGCATCTCTTTAACACCCATAAAATCTTAGCTAAGCTTTCATCTATTTGAGAATACCGAAATATGATTCTTGACATATAGAGTAGTGTTCCAGAGCTACCAAGCCTATGCCATTCTTTAAGTTTTCAGATATCTCAATATCTCTTCGGTACACAATTTATGTTGATTCGGAAAAACAAACATTTTTCCAGGCACGAAGAGAGTATGTACCTACGGAAGCATTTGCATTAGCATTATTAGTGGGCTAACGTTATTCACACGCATGAATGTGAGATCTATTCGCAAGAATCAGTCGGTCTTATACTCATGGATTGGTTTACATCTATGCGTTCATACCTTTTTGTATCTGAGAGAGAATATTTGGTCTTCGATTCAACAATAAATTTACGTTGTTTGCAGTAAAATTCAGGAATATACGGAGAATATATGAGATTGCCCACGGTTCAAGACAGCAAATACGCTTACCTAACAGTATTTTCACTCAAAATTTCAACTAAGCTGATTTGATGTAGATTTCGGAATAACATAGAACATTCATGTCCTAAATACTGTTTGAAAGTTATTATTTTGTGCTGGATTGATTATTTCTTCGTAGTTTTTTGGGGAGGCTCTTAGCCTACCACATTCTGAAAGAATAAGGAGTAATATTGTCGAAGGATAGATTTCTAATCTACCCCGAAAAGTTGATGCGATGATTAAAAACAGTTCCTTGTGAAAAATATACAAGAACTAATATTTATTAAGATAGTTATCGTGGTTAACGTTTCAATCTGCTTGCGATTTTAAAACTTGTTCATAAATGTTCCTCTCATAGGATTGTTTCCAGAAATCTGCCAATTAAATGATTTCTTCGTTCATTGACGAAGGTAATCTAATCACGAGAGGACATCAAAATTCGTTTTTCTTCAGAGACCACACAGTGTGAAAAAAGACAATCTTACTAAAATACGAGATACACAATACAAATGCATGAAGCAAATGTACAAAATGAGGCTATGAAAGAAACAATGAAAATATATGAAATATATAAGAAAATAAGCCAGTTTCAACACCGAAACTATTACTACATACAGTAAAAATTATGAATATAAAAACGAACATAGATTTTAAAAAATCGAACTCTCCTAATCAATCAATTGAATCAAAAACCCATATGAGCCGCATGAGAACAAATAGGTTTCAGAAATGTTTCAAGCGTGGTGGAGGATATTTTGAACAAATGCCGTGTTCATTCTGTTGAAAATCTGAAATATTCTCACTACTTCAATTTTGTGGTAAAAAATTCAAACACGCAAATAACCAAAAAACGGTTGGGGGAATCTTTACACGTTGGTATTGTCAGACAGATAATTCCATGTAGATGGCGAACACGTCAAACAATCAATTCTTTCTTGGTGTCAATTTCAGGAACAATTACATACATGCATCACATAGAAATCACAAAGCTACAAAATACAAACTCAAAACACCTAATTGAAAGTGAGATAATATTGACACGTTCAAAGATTTGAAATATTTCTTTTATGCATACATGCTTACAATTCAAAAATGAGTAAAGTCATCATTAAGTACTGCCCATAACAGATAGGTTGAACAAAGAACGTAAGCTTTCACGCCCAGAAGTAACTGGTACTGGGGTGTTATCCGGGTTTATTGGCCGTGGTCCACAGGTTTTTATTCCTGACGGGGGCGAAAACATCTGAGGTTGGCATTTCCAAAGTCTGTGAGGTAACAGACTAACAGACTAACAGAAAATATCTTGAACATAGGGTGCATAGTAATTGAACGGAAGTGGCCGCTACTTGATAAGAATCCATTTCAAACAAATGATATAGTTGCCTGTAAGATTTTCACATATTAGGGTTCACTAAAGCGAAACCTATTTTGCTATACGATAGCTTCCTCAAGCAGGAACTTCAAACCAACAGTTTGAAGCAAGACCTTCAAACAGGATGTTCCATTCGAGGAAATCTGATGAACTCAAAACGAAAATCAAAATAACATCTGACTTACCCTGTATGAAACTGAAGGAAGATAAGAACGTTGAACGCTACTTTGTGCTCATCATAGTCAATTTACCTTCCAAATTTTTCATGAAACAGCCTGTTTAAAGTCTTTTTTTTTTCTCTTAGCCTACAAACACTTCCTAATTTCCTGCAAAAATTGATAATTTGCCAAGTGTATATTGTAGAACAAAAGATTGATTTCGACAAGAAAAATCTATATTGATTGTTTCATTCGGAAAATATATATTTTCGCTCTCACAGAAATGTGTAACATCCTTTACATATCAAACTAATATTCTAATGTGACCTTCTTAGTGCGACAAAACTTTTGTATGAAACTCTTTTCTATATCTGTCAACAGTATTGATATATCGAGCAAATGCGTACTATTGGGATACACTATGAACGAATGAACAGAACATGTTTCGAGCAGTGTTACAAAGACTAATCAAAGTTGTTCTTGAGGGTTATTTGGTCGAACATCTCAAATTTCGAACATGATAATTCTCTGAGCACTTTGAATAGGAATGAGTAACACCAAAAAATGAGAATGTCAAACTTAAACTATCATTTCATAATTATTATAAGTTATACGTTAGTCTTTTGATATCAAGAAAACATGTTGATAGGTTCCAAGAATGAATCCGAAATGAGATTCACCTCAGACAAGGTGTTTTATATTTATTATTGCTAGTCAAACAGTTCTTAAAGTCCATTAGTTCCTCACAGATTATCTGAAGAATTCATACTTACAGGATTATTAATAGAAATTATAAACATTTACGGTTCTTCAGCAGATATAAATCGTCTTATGTGTGGTCACTTTCCAGAAGTGGAATGCACTAAGTGGCACTACTATTAACATGCCCCGGAGAGCGATTTGAACTAATAAGATTAGTTTCACATCCATTCGTCGCGTGCCTTTTTCTACATTTCATTCGAATTCGGCTTTCAACCCATTTGCCACGAAAACCAATAAAAATGATAAAATTGTGTTCCATTCAAGGGAAAAAAAGTTGATTGTTCGAATGGCTTGAGGCTATGTGTATATAATCGGACTGAGGAGAGACATGAAGAATTTTTTCGTAGTGAGTGACAAAAATATCATAGGTGGCATATTCTTGCGTTCTTGGGATTCTTAGAAATAATCGACACGATCTGAACTGAGACTATTTATCTACACTACTCAACACCTCACAACATACAAGCAAATCACCACACTTTCATCACTCGATCATTTAGCTTTGTATTGCTCACTATCGACCTCAGTAGAATCGCTCTAGCATCAAATTGATAGATCTATTTATATATATATATATATATATATATATATATATATATATATATATATATATATATATATATATATATTTGATCGGCTAGGCTTCCGCGGTCAGAAATGTGCTGGCTGGAACTTCCGGTTGATCCGCGTCTGGAAAGATTTACTTGTCTACGTTTCGACTCCCATTTCGGAGCCATTTTCAAGACTTAGTGACCTTGCGTCTAGGTCTGAGTTGTCTCACTAGCTGGCTATCATCACTGGAGATCGAGGATAGAAGGTTGGTGGGATTTAAGGGTTCATTAGTAGTTATGGCAGGATCAGGTATCGGACGGTCGATGGGAGGTTCGAACGGATTGGTTCCCAAGTCGGAGTGAATAGAAGTATGTCGGACCAAAAGTGGTTTCCAGGTATTGGGGAGTCTTTGAGAATGTGTGGATGCCCAACACAACCCCTTTCCAGATACTTAGCAAACACCCTGCAACCTCTAGTAGAACAGTGTTCGTCGTATATCCAAAACTCTTTTCATTTCATTGAAATACTCAAAACCTTCAATCTCCGACCAACAGACATTCTCGTAAGCTTCGATGTAGCATCTCTCTTCACGAATATTCCTTTAGCTGACACCTTGAGTGTTTTGGAAACCAAGCATCAAACCTCTAGAGACAATCTCAACCTCATCAGCCATTGTATGTCCAGTACATACTTTCTATTTCAGGGCAAATTCTACAAACAAGTGAAAGGAGCCCCGATGGGTTCCCCCCTCTCCCCAGTTCTTGCAAACCTCTACATGGTGGACTTCGAAACCAGAGCCATTGACACATCTGAACTCAAGCCCACTTGCTGGCTCAGATACGTAGATGACATCTTTGCCATTTGGCCTCATGGGTTTGAAACCCTACCAACATTCCTGACCCACCTTAACACCATTCACCCCAACATACAATTCACTATGGAAGTAGAAAAGGACGACTCCCTCCCATTCTTGGATGTTCTCATCAGGAAGTCCAACAATTCTTTCACTCACACCGTCTACCGCAAACCAACCCATACAAACCGGTACCTCAATGCCAAGTCTCATCATCACCCAGCACAATTGAATTCGGTTCTGAATTCTCTCATACATAGGTCTTTCAAACTCACCGATAACCACAATAGATCCAATGAAATGGAAAAGCTCAAATCCGCACTTACCCAGAACGATTTTTCCGATTCCCAAATCCACAAGTCTATTAAACTCCAGCAAACCCGAGATCTTCACCCTAGACCCCCGAAGGACGAACCTGAACGACAAAAAGCTTTCCTTCCATATATTCATGGTGTTACTGATAAAATAAGTCGAATTCTGACACGACATGACATCAAAACCATTTTCACAGCTAACAACCAAATATCCACCTACCTTCGAACACCCAAAGACACAATCCCCAATGAAACCCAAGGAATATATGAAATACCATGCTCTAACTGTCCCAGAACATACATCGGACAGACCAACCGACGAGTGTCCTGTAGAGCATATGAACACGAACTAGCAGTCCGTAATTCTGACACAAACTCAGCATTATTCCAACATCATTTAGAAACAGGCCACAAAATAGATTTCAAAAACACCAAAACCGTTGCCACAGCCAAAACCCTCCAAACCAGAATTACCCGTGAAGCCATTGAAATCGAAAAACGTCCCAACTGTCTCAATAAACGCGACGATTCTCAAAGACTCCCCAATACCTGGAAACCACTTTTGGTCCGACATACTTCTATTCACTCCGACTTGGGAACCAATCCGTTCGAACCTCCCATCGACCGTCCGATACCTGATCCTGCCATAACTACTAATGAACCCTTAAATCCCACCAACCTTCTATCCTCGATCTCCAGTGATGATAGCCAGCTAGTGAGACAACTCAGACCTAGACGCAAGGTCACTAAGTCTTGAAAATGGCTCCGAAATGGGAGTCGAAACGTAGACAAGTAAATCTTTCCAGACGCGGATCAACCGGAAGTTCCAGCCAGCATATATATATATATATATATATATATATATATATATATATATATATATATATGTATATATATATATATATATCATGAGTTCGGAGGTCGAAACTCAATCACCACCTAGAAGATGGCAAATGAGACTTTGCCGAAACGTTGTGACAATTATCCTTCAGAGGATCAAAACCACAGAACACGGAATGAAACCCGAAAACACAATTCATCATATATATATATATATATATATATATATAAGTATGTTCCTTGGAATATATGAATATATTAAATTCCTTGCCACGACTGCCCGAGAACATATATAGGACAGACGAACCGACGAGTATCAAACAGGTCCTAGGAGCACGAACTAGCAGTACGTAATTCGGACATGACCTCGACTCTCTTCAAACACCATCACGATACCAGACACAAAATTGACTTCAACAACACGAAGACCATTGCCACAGCAAAAACACTCCACTCCAGATTCAGTCCCAAAGCAATAGAAATTGAAAAACGCCCTTAATGCCTCAACAAACGAGACGACTCACGAAGGCTTCCCAATTCCTTGAAACCATTATTATCCCTTCGAACAAATCCATTAATCAATCCTTCTCAAACCAGACCTGTATATGGTCCGACACTTTCAACAACGTCGGATTCTCATAAATAAATACCATCCCTCTATCCACAAAACCACAATCTTCACTTGGACAAGATGAGAGCTGGGGGTTAAGGAGACTCAGGCCTCGCCAACAAGTCAAGAAGTCTTGAGAATGGCTCCAAAGTGGGAGCCGAAACGTCGGCAGAAGAAAAATTCCAGGCGCGGTTCATCCGAAAGATCCAGACAGCATATATTGGAGATTAGTGGAGACTGAAACAGACAAATGACAAAATTTAATCAAAATTCATTGAATGGTCTCTGACTTGATTTATGTCCAACGTCAGTAAGTGTGAATATATATATATATATATATATATATATATATATATATATATATATATATATATATATATATATATCAGTGAGGTGATTGATATCTGTTTTTCATTGATACAAACTGGTCACAGAATAATGGTCTTGTAACAAACGCTGCTAAAACTCAACTCATGGTATTTTCCACCAAAAAAAACTTACCTCGAGGTCGAGAGGAAAAAACTGTCCTTATATAATTACGCTCTGTTTCAACTGAGAAAATATATACATCTCAATCAGCTGAAAACTTACTATTTCTCATTTGTCTACTCTACACTGAACTATGAAATCTTATGCTTGGGCAGCTCTAGCGGGGTGCGAAATATATTTGTTCAGCAGAAAAAATCATCCGTTTAATAACATTCATAAAATCATCACATGCATACAGAGATCTATTTATAAACCTGAATATTCTCACTGTATATTCAGCATATATCCTTTTATGTCTATTGTTTGGCGACAAACATATATCTAACCTCTCGAAATGCCACGAATTTAATGAATACTCACCTAGGCAAGCAAACAATTTTTTAAACCTAGTGTCCGTCTGGCAGAAACTGCTCATAGCCCATATAATACTACCGCTCAGGCTTTTCAATCATCTACCATCATCAATGAAGAGCGAGACAAACATCGAGAAATTCAGACGTGAAATCAAGACGATATTAATGTAGGATGCTTTCTACAGCATTGAAAAATTTTTGAACAACTTTTTGAGTTGTTATTATAATATATGACAATTATATTGATGTAGAGTCAGACAATTCTCAATGAATGTAAATTTATCACGGAAGTAAATGAATATCAATAGGGCAACATTCTGGCTGGCACAATTTTCACAAAAATTTTTGAATGATTGTGTAAGGAAGCGCTTGGTCAAAGATAACGAGAACACAGTAAGTTTTGGCTGGAACCTGTCAGAAAACAACTGCTCCCCTTGTTGATACCACGAAGGGCATTGAATTATATCCGACCGATGCCAGTGCAGGTTTCTTCACAGAAGAAAATCCTGCATTTGCTTTTGGCGATACAAATGAAGGAATTGAATTTCGATTCGCCAAAAGCAAATGCAGGATTTCCTTCTGTGAAGAAACCTACACTGGCATCGGTCGAATATAATTCAATGGCCTTCGTGGTATTAGCCAGGGAAGTAGTTGTTTTCTGACAGGTGCCAGCCAAAACCTACTGTGTAGGGTGGATTTGGGACTGGCCTGAACGAATTGTTCGAAAGATGATTTGATTTACCGCCAGTCTTCAAGTAAGCCCATCGACTATGTCGAAGGTTTTTTCGAAACTAAAAATCAATCGAAAGAAGTAATTTCTCCAGAATATCACTAGACCGAACATTGCGTGCCAACTCCAATAAAGCGGAATGAATCTAATTCACCAACTACCGAAAACAAATTTTTAGAAGAGTTAGAAGTTTAAGCATCTCAATCGTTAACAAGGAAAATCTAATAAAATTAGCAATACCCTGTTTATTCGGTGGTTTACTGACATAAAGCACGCGAGGTTTCTGGGTTTGTTCAAAGTTGAATTGACTTTCACGTAAGGAAACAATATATTTATCGACCGGTAAAACCAACTAGTACTATACTGCCCAGAAAACAGACAAAATGTTCTGCGAATGCGGAGATGTATAGTGCCCTCCTAAGCTAGAACGCAGTAACTCCTAATTTGTCATTTTGGAGTTACTGCATTTCTAACATATCTAGAACATTCTGGTATCTGTCTAACTAAGCAAAAAAGCAGTATTGGCAATCCATATTCAAATAAATGGCTAAAACGTTTGCAGTATGTCCACTTTTTGATGTTCATACATATCTAAAGAGCAGTATCTGACATTTGCTTGACTAAAATGCAGCCTCTCCAATTTTGCCTGGAGATACTGCGTTTATGTCTAGGGTCAGGTGACATGCAAACATTTTTATTGTATGTGCGGCAGATCTCAGTCGCGTTTGAACGTGTAGAAGATAACATGAACATAACCAACAATTGCATAATTTGTGTATTTTATCAGCAAGTAATAAAAAAAGTGATAGTGTTAGTTTGGAAAAAGTTATTTCGAGTAATTGGTAAGTACTTTCTTTATAATGTTTACTGTCATTTACTTCTTTCTTTCTATTTATTTTTAATTCGGGAGTTTACTTGAGCTCTTTATTATAACAACTATATTATTTTATATCAAAAATATTGTATATTTGTCTCAGTTGTTTGATCAGTTTCCTACTAGCCATTTAAAAAAACCTTAAAGGTGCTTCTTGGCTAATACCTAATTGGGAATTATTATTCATGTTATTTGAATGTGGTTTTTTCACTTGCTTCAGATTTGCTCCGTAAATTACTATGGAGAACAAGAAGTACGACGGTTATCGGTGGAAACTGATTAAGAAGGGTCTTCAGAATAAGGTGACAATAAATGTAAGTGATGTGCAAGCTATATCCAGCAATGTGATCGAACAGACAGAATCAAATGAGTATGTTACATTGAATCCGCTGAGCCTCTACAATGCTGATATCTCCAAATCTGGTTCAATTGCTGCTTCGCCATCTGAAGATAACTCAGACGGTCCTTCATTAATGCCAGAACCACCTTCAACTCAAATTATGGCCGCTGAGGAGCCAGACTTTTCTAATTTGAATCAGGATGCAAATATTCCAATATTTGATTCCAATCATTTGGCATTCGGTTATCCCCACTTACCTGAATTCAATGCGCCATCATTGCCTCTGCTGATCCATTCAAATGAAATCATGGATGCAAACATTCCATTGCTTGATTCTAAAAACACTATTGTCGACGATCCTCATCATTATTACCTACCTGATTCTGATACCCCATCATCACCAGTACGCCACACCCAAGACGTTCTGGTTGCTGCTACTGATGAAGCACAATGTTCTTCAATAAACACAATTCAAGATGCAAACATGCCCTTATTAGATTCTGACGACTCTGTGGACGATCCCCATTACTTACCTGACTCTGATACTTCATCTGATCAACCTTTGAGCAAGAAGATTCGTAGAACATTAAAGAAAACCTCAACTCACCAGAGTGGAGAAGTGGCTGGAGTCATTCACCCTGATGAACAATACACTAAAAGAACGGGAGAACTTAGAAAAAGGAAAAAGTTTTGTAAAACCGATGCAGAAAGGAATGCTGATAAACTGGAAGAAGTTAAAACTAAACATACGGTTCGAACAGGTTGTGGATCATGCAAGAAAGGATGTGTTGGAAAAATTGCGGAAGATCAGCGTATATCAATAAATAGGGACTACTGGATGATGTCCTGGCAGGAACGTCAAATTTTTCTTTCGGCAAGTATTTCAACTATGGAAGTGAAACGGCGAAGAGGTTCTGGAATGTCGAGGACAAGGTCTTGTAAATACTTTTTGAAAAATGCAAAAGGTGAAAAAGTGGAAATCTGCAAAGTCTTCTTTCTAACTACACTGGGAAATGATCGCAAAAACGACCGAGCTATCACCAATGTTATTAATAAGGAAAGTAATGCTACGAGCGGGCAAGATAAACGATGAAAGCACCCCAAAACTCCTAAAACGGATCGAAGTGTAATCAAAACACATATTGAATCTTTTGGACCTACCATTTCCCATCACAGAAGAGAACATGCGCCGAACAAAAGGTATTTAGCTAGCGATATCAACATCACTAACATGCATAAGGATTTCATGGCAAAACATCCCGACATAAAGTGTTCTTACGAGTTATACAGAAAGTGTGTTTCAAAGGACTGTAATATTTCATTCACTAAATTGTGTCACGAGGAATGTGAAACATGTGAAATTTTTAAGATGCATGATCCAAAACATACTCAACAAAATCCAATACCAGACTGCGAGTCGTGCAAGGCATGGGAAAATCATATAACTAAGGCAAAGAATGCCCGTGAAAAATACAGGACTGATGCTGCTAATGCTGGTTCCGATGAAACATCCCTAATTGTTTCTGCGGATTTAGAGAAAGTTATAATGCTGCCCAGGATCGACATGTTTAAGCAGGTGATATTTTGTCAACGAATTATTGTGTTTAACGAAAGCTTTGTACCGATTGGCAAGAAGCAGCATATCAAACCTTTCGCTTGCCTCTGGCACGAATGCATCTCCGGAAGAAAAAAAGAAGACTTGATCAGTACCTTTCACGCTTCCCTCATCGCCATGCGAGACTTTGAGAACATAACCTTCTGGTTAGATAACTGTTCCGGACAAAATAAAAACTGGGCCCTATTTTCCTATCTGACATATATCATTAATTCACCTGATACAGCAACAAATAAACTGACTTTGCGATATTTTGAGCCAGGACATACATTTATGGCGGCAGACAGTTTCCACCACCAGGTGGAGCTATCTCTACAACAAAAGAAGGAAGTCTACGATTTTGCAGATTTTGTAAATTGTGTACAAGCTGCAAATTCAGGCAAAGTGACCGTGAAGGAAATGAATCTAGAGGACTTCTTTGTTTGGCTCGATAATTCTTCCTCTTACAAAATAAAACAATTGATTCCAAGACCTTATATGAAAGACATTGTGGAAGTCATTGCGGAGAGAGGAAAACACGAACTCATTTATCGGACAAGTTTTGATGCAGAGGTGAATCATATGAATTTCCTAAATAAGAAAGCTATACGTCGACTGGATCTTCCACCAAGAATAATTAAACCAAGAGGAATCACAAATGAGAGAAAACGCAACATCGAGAAATACTTGCTTCCTTTAATACCACAAAATAGACGAGTATTTTGGGAAACACTTCCTGTTGATGACAACGCGATCGACCTAAGAAATGCAGATGAAAAGGAATGATAAATTATATATTTATATATATATATATATAATAAATTATATCATTTTTGACTTTCATTTGTTTTTGTCGTAGGCACTAATATTGCAGCATCCCTTTTTTTCATTCCATGTCGCTTGTCTACAACGCAGTAACTCCCAAATTTTTCCAATACTGCAAAACTGACTAGCACCAAAACAAATTTTGAATTTCATATACTACACTAAAACGCAGTAACAGCCTATTTTTGATTAAATTATTTGATTCAATCAATTTCAAATATCAGAGTAGTTAGAAAAAGTGATCATCCATTATTATACTTAGTTGTGGAATATTACATGTTTGTTTACCTGCTCGCCCAGGAAAAAAACTTTAAAACCTCATTAACTCAAAAGCACTAAAAGTGGACATACTGCTTTGTTAGTTAGGAGGGCAGTAGCGTGTGTGAACACTTTCATCAGAATGCGCAGACGAATATTGCAGTTTTTTACTAAATGGATTTTTTTCGTAATTCCTTTTTCAGTAGAATATATTGAGTAATCATTCCAACCGGAATGATAGCTCAAAAATATTAAATGAATTGAGAGGCATCAGTACTTCCAAATGTTCTTCGGTCATTCGTAAATTACAGCTGTAATAATCCTGAAGGTTGAAAACACGCCCCTCCATTAAAAAATCCATAAAGTCATTTGATAGCTCGTTTCTCAACATATCCTCAACTATATATTTTTGTTTTACCTATACGTTACTGAACTATAAACCATTTTACCTGATGAACCCACGAATGAATTAGGAGCATGAAATTATAAATAAAAAGCATGTGTTCTAATATTACCGAAACGAATCATAATTAATTGTGTGGTAGGGTGTTCTTTCCAGAGATATACCGACCTATTTATTTCACGATCCAAATAAAAAGTGGAACAAAAATATAACAAAACGGTGGTAACAAGTGGACGGTGGCAGTACTTTTCAGGTATCTCAGTTATAAGTATGATTTAGAATCTTTGGTATGAATGTGTGAACTTTCAATAAGATAAATCATCCAATTATTCCTGCCACCAACATATTTTGGTGTCTTATTACTGCCAGGTGAGAAAAATGATAGTCAAAATCGAAAATCTGGTCGTTAATACGTTAGAGTTCCAGCAATTTTATTATTAAGGAAACTACCCAAAGTTGAATGGATTGAAGAAAACTATGAGAACTTTAAATGCAGGAGTGTAGAGGAGTTGGTGGCAGACTTTCCATATTATAATCGAGTGATCGAATCAAACCAACAATTCGAAAGAAATCTTGCCAATAATATCAGAACGAATGTTCTATACGAAAAACTTTTTATTTTCAGAATATATCCCAAGACGATTTCCGCTACATGACGCAGTTAAAAATAATTTATCATTTTCCAGCACTGCCTCGAAAATGTTTAGGGGAAGAAATGCGTATCGTAAGTCCTCCTTCATTACTTGGCACTACGAATTCCGAAAAAAAGTACTTTCCACACGAAAAGTTGGGTGGAAATATCTGCCGAGCGAGATTATTCTTCGAAAAACTTTTCCGCGTCATTGTCCCCGACCGCGACATATAGCCCTCATCCATTATTCGAATAAGTCACGGGAAACTATATCATCGAAATTAATATAAAACCTATAGTATTCAAATTTAGAAATCGCTTTGTATGTCGGATCGACATCAAATTCAAATGACTAATGATCTTTCAGATGAACAATGTACAAATGCGGCTTTGATGTATTTTTTGGTTAGCTTCTTTATGATTTGTATGTTTGATATGTAATTCTATCATTCTGTGTCACTTATTTCAAGCGGCTCTAAATCGCTACTTGTGTTATGAAAAAAGGCGCAACTATTGCAGGGTCAAGTACATCTGAAAAAGTTGTACAACATAGTATTGGATGAAGATTACCACTTTTCATGAATGTGAACGTTCAGTCACGATAAAAAATTGAATTCATGATTTTCAGTGAGAAATCGTTTTTCGGTTTTTTCGCGTTTTTAAATAAGAAAATTCTATATAAAGTTGAGATTTCAGCAAAAGAAATGGGTACTGACAAAATCAAAAGTCCTGCAAACCAAATTTTTCAATTGTGAACTTAGGTTTATTTTGAGTTTTCTTTATAGAACATCGAAATTTGAATAGTTTGCTTTGAACATATTTCAAACACAACAGAGAATATTTTCACTAATTTTCATAAAGATATGAAATTGTTTGAGATAGTTATAATTTAAAATAGAAAAAGGATTTTTGCCTATTTCTAATAATGCTAATAAAATCGTCAAAGGCACGCTAAAAAAACAGTATGCAAAAATTAGAAAAATTGCCCTTCCAGTGAGTTGCTTTGATTCACATCAACGATTCACCTATGAAATTTGCCTCAAAGAGCATATGTCTTCACACAAATAATCAATATCGAATCGTTTGAGGTTGGGGTGAAACGAACTAGCAATAAAGCTATGAAATTAACAAAAGAGCAATAAA
Source organism: Zygogramma bicolorata (assembly GCA_032362365.1). NCBI lineage: Eukaryota > Metazoa > Arthropoda > Insecta > Coleoptera > Chrysomelidae > Zygogramma > Zygogramma bicolorata. The sequence continues at coordinate 707,326 of JAVJAQ010000143.1, forward strand.
TTTTACAGCAGAGTAATGATATATAACGAGCAAACCAACAGAAAACACCGAATATCATGTTGTAAAGTTCTCCATAACCCTAATTAATGTTAATGAAGCACTAACAACTTTATATGGCAATTGGAAATAACCCATCTGTGAACTGAATGGGAAAGACGGCGGTTCCGATTAAAATAACAGTTTGTTGGGCTATTACAACTGCGCCTGTATGGTATAATTTTCAAAAATTCATTATACTAAGTTAGTCACTACATGTTACTGAATCATGAATGTGTGATCACCCATGTATGCTATACGTGGCAAAGTAGCAAGAGGAATGATCTCGATTTTCAAGCAAAAATTGGGTTTTCTAAAGAAGCGATACGACTTCCGGTGGTAAACTTCAGCACTATTCTTTATGATATTGTAGCGCTTTTCATAAGTACGTATCATATTTCATACATGCCATAATTGCTGAGGTCTCAACAATTATGTTAATTCCTGTCCTTAATTATTACTTTCAGTTTCTGAAAATTGCGAAATTTGCGGGTTTGCCTTTATTATAGGTACCTCAATGTCATCCGCTGAATGAGAAACACATCAATTATGAAATTAGTCACTATCTGGTATGAGGAAGTCGTTTCGAACACTCAAATGGAAAGAAAGTGAATGATTCGAAGAATGGTCTGGTTCTTGAAATCAAGCATTGGGGATCCGAGTATCAAATGCTATGAGAATTTGCTCTCATTCTAGACAGGAATATTATTTCAATTTATACCATAAGAACTTTCTAGTAACTTCTTCCTAATCTTTCTTGTAGACCAAAGCCAGTAAACTGAAGTATCTTCGCACTCTCGGCTAGCATCGCTTTTCATCCACAATTGAAGAATTTTCACCACCATCACAGATTTTCACTTTTCCACCAATTTTCATGTGCCAAACACTGGCTTGAAGACAAATGATATGATTTGACTTTGTTCCAATCTGTGCTACAATATCAATTAAGCAACTTGTCACTTCTCCTTCGTCTACAGACTTCGAAGTTACATACCTCTAATATTATTATGAAATTTATTTTCATTTTGACTTTCACGTTAACAGATAATTCACATAGAGAAGAGGATATTTGAAACTATTGTGTATCAGATTATAGTCTCTGTGAGGACTGTCAGCTGACATTTTCAACTATTTTCCATTATCAATACAATATCCAACAGAGTATTCAACGAAGTATTGTAACGAGGTAATTTGAGCGCTGCTTACTCAGGGTAGAGAATAAACAGTCATGACGAAAGGCCAAAACATGGAGACTATTCAAAATGAACTCACTTACAAAACAGGTGATCAACAATTAAAATGACTAAATGCAATAAATTAATGGGACGGTTATGTATCTGACCCAAACAATTGAAATACCACGTTTTCTCAAAAATATACAAAAACCGCTCAGCTTGTCCGAAAATAATATTCCATTTAAGGGCTTGGCGAGACATCTGTTAGTTGGGGGGTGAAATATAGCCAAATAAAGGAGGATGGAGTCCATTATTTCATTACAACCGGTAACTAGAATCTGCAATTTTCCGACATTTTCACTTCCGGAGTTCTGTAATAAACATGAGACATTTTCAACTCTCTTCCATTATCAATACGATATCCAACAAAGTATTCCACGGAGTATTGTGGAAGCATTTTTGTTGGTGCCTCAAAATATCGTGCTGATATTATGAAAGTAGCTGCTCAAGAGGAACAGATTACATGGCACTTCAACCCTGCACATGTGCCAAATTTTGGTAGGCTCTGGGAAGCAGGGACTAAATCCATCAAGTCACATATATTTAGGGTAGTTGGAGGTCTTGACCATCGAAGAATTGTATACAGTCCTCGTCCAAATTGAGGCAATTTGAACTCTAGGCCATTATCTCCTGTAAGCTCCGACCCAAATGATCTCCTGGACTCCTTGTCACTTTTTAACCCTGGAGCATCTCAACACTTAACCTGACTCAGATTTGGAAATATCAAAATGGAGAGACTTTCTAGGTGGCAGTAACTCCAACAGATGCATTTAAATTTTTGGGATAAATGGAATCTGGATTATCTGCACACTCTGATGCAACGATACAAATGGATGGTCACTGGAAAAAATATTGATATAGGTGCAATGGTCTTATTGGAAGACGATTCACTACCATCACTCAAGTTGAAGAGTGGAGAGTGTTCACAAAGGTCATGATGGCATTGTTCGCGTAATTTCGGTTGAAACAAATAGGGGCACTATGAGGAGATCAGTCTCCAAAGTTTGTCTACTACCCAATCAAGATTGAATATCTTCTATATTTCTGTCCGTGTTGTCTTTAATTTAGGAAAATATTTCAGCTTGAATGATATTAAAATGTTCATTTTAGGTGGGCGATATGTTCAGGACTGATTAACAGTAATGGTGTAATTATTTCATCTTTAAATCACTTATCATTATCACCATAATACAAGAACAACTGCTCTAACATTTTGGAATACCTCGTATATCAAAACAGAAACAAGGTTTTTGATACCCTTAAAAAACCCAGCAGTCTATGAGAGAGAGAGAGAGACAGCGTGTTCTCTCTCGCAAAAAAGCAGTTCAGAAAACTCTCTCGAAAGGGCAGTACCGAGTACCTTGAATGCTCTATATTAGATAAAACGTGCTGTGAACCGTTCATATCAGTTACGAAATATACTGTGGATACAATTGTACTGTAAGTGGAATTTAGCATTTCCAAGAAGGAACGAACGAATAGTTCACATTCTGAAAAGGAGAACTACCAGTCTGCAGACCAAGAGCAGCCGTAACCAAGGTAAGGGTACGATCTCTTTTTTGAAATTGCAGAATTTATGCAGCCCACTTTGCATCTCGGAAAGTAACCGGTTTTAAATAGTACGATATGTTGCCTTTTTGAGAGTACATAGAACAATACATTTTGTGAATACATCGATAATAATGCAGAGATACGTCGCAACACCGGGTGACCTAGGCAAGAAATTATTCCATTAGGTTTCCCGGGTAAAATTGGTTCTGATGGTGACTTTGAGGATACGGTAGTTTTAGCTAACTGACAGACCGGGCAACGTTTGATAACAACTTTTATCCTTTTGAGAATTCCCTTCCACCACGAATTTCTTCTGACAGCCGACCACGTCTTATATACACGAAAATGACCCAAAGATTCGTGATTTGCTCGGACACAATCATCGATTATAATTTCTGGTATACTGGTGGTCTCGGTAGTGTAGTGGTTAGCATATCTGCCTATCAAGCGGAAGGCCGGGGTTCGAATCCTCGCCGGACCACCGTGCTGGGTAATCGCACGTTAAAAGGTAAGGTCTCGTTGATCCATTGCTCGCACAAGTTTCGACTTCTGAGGGTTGACGTTCGTCAGCTGGTTAACGAAAACGAACAATTTTAGAACGAACAATACATAATGCAAACCCAATGGGCACACGCACGTTGAAAACACGTTGAAAAGAAGTTACATAACCAACCGTTGAAAAACAGTAATAATGTCGCGGGAAATGACGTTTTCTTGCATCGAGAATTATATTATTGAGAAACGTTGTGTTTCAACGTATTATTATAATTTACTTCATGCGCGATCTGAACGTTCATTTACAACGTGTTGGTATATTATGTTACTATACAATATATGTAATATATAATGTATGAATAATGTTCATTTTCACCAACATTTATAGCGTTAATAAACGTTGTCCATTAACGTTATATAATATAACCAATTACTAATGTTGATTCAGAACATAAATGTATGTTATATTACCTCACAAGTTTATTTATTCAATCAATTACATATTAATAATGTTCATTTCTTCCATAAACTATATCTTTGAAGTACGTGGTATTTCAATAATATATCACGAGTATAATCATACAATAACATTGTTTCATAACGTTGAACTACATTATATCATTATACAAATTTTATGTCCATGGTGACATATTCAAAAATAAATTTGAGATGAAATATAACCCCGTCAGTATCAAATTTCTTTTCCCGATCCAGCAACAACTCCTTTGTTTTGGATTATTCGAAAGGAATCACATCTCTTCTTTTCCAATTGAAAAGTTCGGCCACATTGGCAGAAATGTGTATCGGAGTATTCTTCTGGTCAAGCCCCCTGTCTCTCATTACCTCGGACGCTCTGACAAAATCAAAATGGTGGAGAATCTCCTGAAAAATTAAGATAGTAGGTACAAAGTAATGGTGATTGAACTGAAATTTCAGATTATTTGAATTAAAGGCGCTTGAAATGCTGAAATATTACTCACCAACTCAAAAATGATTGTCTCGATGATTGTTTTATTTCACAAACTAAGTGGGTATAACCTGTGGTAGAAGTCCATTGTATCTCAAAGTGGAGTGTAGTAGATTTAAGATGCAGAAAAACTCAAAGTCGTCTCCACAATTTAATATCCGAAAGATGTCAGTACGATGATTCAGTACATGTTTCGAACCTACATAGGTTCATCATGATTATGATGATGAACCTATGTAGGTTCGAAACATGTACTGAATCATCGTACTGACATCTTTCGGATATTAAATTGTGGAGACGACTTTGAGTTTTTCTGCATCTTAAGTGGGTATAACTCAACCGTCAACATGATCTGTTGCCGTTCGCGATAACCGCTACGAGCTCGGGCTACGAGATACATCGATGAACAGAGCATGTGCGGATGCAATACGTTCAACGTGAACGTTGATACCATGTTTTACACTTACGTGTATGTTACAGATATTAATCAATAGAGGGTATAAATGATATGTAATTTCAATATTGTATTGGGAGTTAATAATATTTTTTTTTAAACGTTTATTCAACGTGTTTCATCAAGCAGTGGTTTTCGTATTTATCCAATGACTTGTTTCGATGTCGTTTCCTAGTAACAAATGAACAAAATATATAAATAACGAATACAACAACATAATGGGATGAAAAGATTGAATGGTTGTTTGATAGCGGATTAAATACGTACCTTTATTCACCTCCATCAACAATAAGTTAATAATTAGTTGATATGTCCGTGGAAGTATACATTCAAAGTAAAAGTTGATATAATGTTCAACTTTAACGTGTTTCTTATGTTATTCATCAACTGGGAGCATGAAAAATATGTGATATAAACGTTAAACGTGAACATGATAACATCGTTCATGTATGACGTATGATCAATAAGGCCTGTCAACTAGTAGTTTTTGAAAGCATTTAATACAATGTTGAAATAACGTTGTTTGGTTATGTAAAAATCACTTTTAAGAATAGTGCATATTATCAAAGTCATTTAATAACAATAGGTTCATTATCGATTTGAAATGTATATTCTATTAAAACTATCAACCAAATGTTGAATGTCGATAAGTCGTTTGAGAAATACGTTCGATATGAACGTTGATACCATGTTTTATACAAACGTGTATGCTATCGAATTAATTAACAGAGAGTATGAATTATACGTTACCTCAACGTTTAATGGAAAGATATAGATATCGTTATCATAAAACTCCTGATCAACGTGTTGTAGCAACTACTGGTTACTGAATGGTTTCAATACAATGTTAAAATAACGTTCCATATCATAACATTTGAATCACAGAAATAAACAACGTATTCTCACCAGGTTTCAATAATAACTATTACATCAATACGTTGAATTCAATGTTATTGGCACGTAACTCAAACACGTTAGAAGTTATAACCAAAATGACAACGTTGACCATTCAACTGGTAACGTATATTTTAACGATGCAATGTTGAAAATACGTTGAATCAACGTACGTGTGCCCATTGGGAATGGCTCTCCCTCACAACGACGAGCAAACAAAAAACCTTCATGAAGGAGATAATTATTTTCGCCTTCATCATTATTCAATGGCTGGACTATTGGACCTAATTTTATTTCTTCTCCCTGTGAAAAGTCTGAAGCAGCGATCGCTGGGAGTAGGTAGTCGAGAAGGGAGATGACGAGATCAAACATCGGCTATGACATTTTCGGAACTTTTCACGAAGTCAACGGTAAAGTCAAACTCTTATATAGCTAGGGCCCAACGAAAAATCCTTTGCTTAAGGAGCCTGCAAGTCCAAAAAGATAATAATGCACGGTGATCAGTGTAGACTTGGGAGTGACGTGCTAGCAAAAATGTTCGCCATTTGGTGAGTGCAAAGAAGAGTGCTTAAACTTCCTTTTCGCGACGACTATAATTTCGTTCCCGATCGAGTAAGAGTCGGCTGGCGTGAGCTATTACACAACGTTTTCCGTCGACTTTTTGGTACAATTGCCCTCCAAGCCCGTATTAATCGGCATCAATTTTTACGCAATATTCCACATTTGGATCGGGATGGTACAGCAAAACCTGTTTCGACAGTTTATTCTTCAGTCTTTCAAAGCAAGCATACCTGATGATTTTTCATTGACATCATTTCATACGGCTAAATAAAATGTTGAGTTATGAAAATACTGAAAAATTATAAGGAATTTTTGCTTGATCGAGAGGTAAATTAGCCCACGAATCCAATGAGACAAAAATCTCAAAAACTGATTTTTTTGTAGATACGGCATTTGTTCTTAGTACGGCAGCATAAGTCTTTGTCACAAGGGATAGTTCTTTCATTCTGTGATAGGCAAATGTACGTTATACAAGTTTTTCACAAATGGGACGTGTTTCATCCAGAAGGAACTTTTAAATTAACGCAATACCTCTTTGTGGTAGATCAAGAATCTGCCTTTCTTCCTTCTACATTTGTGTAGATTTCAATATTGATTCTCAATTCCTTCAGATTGTGGTAGGTTACTAAACAAAGAAAAATACCAAGACAATATCAATCCACCGCTGATTGATGACTTACAAACAGAAAGTAAAGAATATTTATAGGTCAAGGGACTTCTGGATGGCAAATATTCATTTTCAACATTGGAATCGAATCTGAAATCAAGAGAAACATCGCAGTAATGAAATGATTTCATCACTTACACAATAATCAGTTGTGATGGTAAAATTCCATTGGCGCAAGATGAAGTCATTCCGTCAGGTATACTGTCAATAAAGATATATTTCAATCCGTGGTTTTAGGTTTTTTTAGGTGTGGAGTCCGCCGATTCACACCCGATCGTAAAATGAATACCCTTGTCTGGCCTATATCGTTTCGTCTTTTGATTCAGCTTTTTTGTCATATAATCAATGATATTTTGTTACATAGGTTTCATGCCATAATGCGAAAAAAAAGTTCATAATGTCGAACCTAATCATTATGTATAAGGAAAAATCCTGGTTATTGTGCATTTTCATTTCTATTCCGTTATTCGACCAGTTGATAACTATTTATCTACACTTTTTCGACTTGATGAAATCAAATAAAAGTAACTAACATTCTCGTTAATATCTGGTATTGATGGCCATGATCTCAGATTTCGATGCCCGAAGTTTTCGGCTGAAACTGCGGCAGCCATCTTTAGCGGTGTTACAACTGAAATGTAACAACTGCAATGAATTGTTGCATAATATCGAGATCTACAGACAGAGAGATAATTTCAACAGGAAAGAAGGGGGGCCTAATTTGAAGAAAACTTCGTATCCGATTTTCAAGACATCACAAATAAAATCAGGTAGTGCAGAAAACTGTTGGTCCTACAAGGTCAAACGGGCGTCCAATGGAACTCCTGCAATATACAAATACAGTCTCACACCCCAATTGATCACAGTTGTTTCATTTCAACTGCGACACCGCTGAAGATGACAGTCGCAGTTGAAGTCGAAAGTTACGGACATCAAAATCTGAGCCCACGGCCATCAAATGTCGAAATCATTGTTTTGAAAAAGTTACTTCGGTTGGTCCCATTCGAATAGATATCACCCTGTAGTACAAGCTCTATGAGCGAATTGTGCAAATCCAAAGAATACCCGTTAATATACTTCTTGTGTTGACTGTGATGAGCTAGGAAATGTATAAATTGATTTCAAATAAGTGAATTACCCTATTACCCACCAGTCTGATGAGTGATGAATATGCTGAGGCATTCAAGACGAAATTTTCCCGACTGCTGGTGCTGGTGAACTATTATGTAACGTGAGTTACTCGATCTCAATCAAACAATACATAAAATTGTCCAGATGTTCTTCTGCTCGGAGAAGATTTGAACGAGAAGTGCAAAGCGATGGAATCCCTGGAACCACCGCTGAAGGCTTGAAGGTTCAATCATCAAATATTCGAAAAATCAAGGGTGGAGGAACACCTTGAGCAGACAAAGCAGGCCAAGCGACGCGAAATCATATCGAAATACAGCTTTCAAACACACAACTACCGATGTAGATTACTCATCACCAGGACAGGCCCTTTTGGCTATGGTCCTCATCAACTATTGTTTGGCAAGGTTCTCGCATCGAAGACAACTAATGAACTGACATCAGCGAGTATTTGATATGATGTGTTCTTGAAGGAAAGCAGTACCTACATAAGTATATAATTTCGTGTTCAAATAAATGGAAAAATTTTCTGAGAATTGGCCTCGAGACAGGGGCGTTCAACATTTCAACAGGCTCAGAAATATTGTACGCGTGAAGTTGTTCGCGAAGCTAGAAATAAACTAAACTTGATGAGAACTCGAATAATTTGTAGTATCTGCTTTCAGGGGCTGAATACATGTATGTATGACATGCTTAAGGTGGTAAGAAGAACACTCAAATCATATTAGAGGTTGAGTAACTTGAAAAGTGGATTCAAGTTTGGTCGCAAGGGCTCATGTCTTTGAAGGAATTACGATAATTTTGTCAGGCCCTTTTCTATCAGCTCAACCAGAATGCTTTTTCTGTCACACCCATAAAGCTGTTAAATGATATGGTAATTGGTGATTGATTTTCCAATGAATGTAATAACCAGTTCAACAAGAAATGTTAATCCTTCCATTTTTTCCGTCTAGGCCCCAGTCTGGTCGGCAATAATTGTATTCTACTCATCGATAACATTATTCTACTCTTCAATCCAAACAAAGTCGACCCCCAGTCTCGGAATTCGAATTAAAAAAAAATGCGAACCGAAGTCTCAAAGTCGGGAATCACACCAGGCTTATTCAATAGTGGACATACCTATGTGTCTCCCTTCAAACAATAAATTGGTCATTTTCAGAAAATATGAAATGATTGCAGAACGCCTAATCCATATATTTTCCATCATGAGAAAAATATCCATTTGTCGTAACGATAGATATCATTGATGGAATTCTAATAGGTTCGTACTCATTATTTTCCATTGAGCCAACAGAACATATTCTGCATGTAACTTGGGTTTATGCAAATATATAATGTGGGTGCAATATAAATTCGTTATATTTCAATATGGAAAAAAACTCCTTCATTACCAATATTGAATAAATACGCTTCATAATTCTCATTAAAACCTGTCACACATTAATTCTGAATGAAGGTAATTGTTTAACAAGTTTTAATAGTGATATCCCCAGGTAATTTACTGGCTTGTTTTCTCATAATGAGCCGAATGCCCACACAGAGCAAGACTTACACTTACAACAATTCGCATATTATTATTGATACTGAGGAAGGAAAATTTATGAAAAATTTAACTCGAACTGTTCTATATATCGTTTGTCAAAGGGAATGATTGATGAAATATTTAATGTTATTTATCAATGGTTAGTAACACAATCAAAGTTATTTCAGGCACAAGAAAAGTTTATAGGAAATTGGACTTCAATAAAGAAGATAACCGAAAAGTTATATATAGTTATAATTGAAATATTTCATTGAATCAATAACGTGCCGAATATTCGAAAATTTTACTTTGTAATAGCTATTGCACTCGACATTTCAGAAACGTTCGATCTTATGAAAGAATGTAGGCTTTCACGGCCGGTGTTGTAATATCGCAAGGTTTTCGGGCTTGAGGGCCGTGTATTGGAATTTTTAATTCCGGAGCTTTCGGCTACATCTGCGGCAGCCATCTTCAGCGGCGTAGTCGTAGGTCAACTCTCCTGTGCGAGTCTACTATGACTGGTGTTACATCTGGAGGTGGCGACTTGTTCTTATGAGGTTGGATCGTGTTCTGTCGGACGTCGGATTCTCTGGATGTGTCGGACCGTGGCGTTAATTTATTCAGAACCGGATGCCAAATTTTGTTTAGACTTAATCCTTCCTCCTTCCTATTGAAATTATCTTTGTGTTTATATATTTCAATTGCTTCCCGGTATAAGCGAGTGGAGTAATGTTTGGTCGTTGAGAGAATTGAAGTCTTATCGAACTGGATGTTGTGGTTTTCTATAAGGGCATGTTCCGCTACAGCTGATTTTTCAGTTTGCCCTAATCGACAATTTCGTCTATGTTCACTGATTCGTGTCTTGAAGCTGCGTTTGGTGGTTCCTACATATACTTTTCCACACGAGCACGGAATCCTGTACACCCCAGCATTAGATAGTGGGTCTCTAGGATCTTTAGCAGATCTCAGGTGTTCCTGTATTTTCCTCGTGGGTTTGTATATTGTTTTGATATTGTGTTTCTTCAATATTTTGCCAATGCGATCCGTGGTACCCCTCAGGTAAGGCAGGAAAGCGGTTCCCGTTGGAATCACGTCTTTTGATTTTCCAGTTGTTTTAGGTTGTATTGCCCGTTCTATATCTCTGTCCTGGTATCCATTAGCTCGTAGAGCGTTTCTGAGGTGATTAAGTTCATCATTCAGAAATTCCGGTTCGCAGATTCGTTTCGCTCTATCAACCAGCGTTTTTATGATGCCCTGTTTTTGTTGCGGGTGGTGATTGGAGTCTTTGTGCAGATATCTGTCGGTATGTGTCGCTTTGCGATAAACTTTGTGGCCAAGTTTACCATCATTCCGCCTCGTAACCAATACATCCAAGAAAGCGAGTTGCTCGTTTTGTTCAATTTCCATGGTGAATTGAATTCTTGGGTTGACATTGTTTAGATGACTCAGGAATGATCTCAGCTCTTCTTCGCCGTGATTCCAGATCACGAATGTGTCATCCACATACCTTAACCAGCATTTGGGTTGTTTCGCAGCGGTCCTAAGTGCTATTTCTTCGAATTTCTCCATGAAGAAATTTGCGACTCCATCCTTTTGTTCATAAAGTGTACCATTGAATTGGAAATACGTAGTTGTCAATGTTAGGTGTAGCAGTGCCATTATATCTTCTGGAAATGCGTCCCTCAGGTATGTGAGAGCCTGTTCCAGAGGCACGTTTGTGAATAACGACACTACATCGAAACTGACCAGGATATCCCCCGGGGATACCGATAAGGTTTTTAGTTTCTCCACAAAGTGTTTCGAATCTCTGACATATGATTCCGTGTGGCCTATCATTGTTTGTACCATTCCTGTCAAGTACTTCGCTAGGTCATACGTTGGTGATCCGATTGTACTCACTATAGGTCTCAACGGTACGTCTGGTTTATGAATCTTCGGACGTCCATATAGTCTGGGGGTGACCGCTTCCGATTTGCATAAAGACTTTTGTGTTTCTTGGGGAATTGATGATTGCTTAATCAGTTTATTGGTTGTTCGTAGGATTTTTTGCGTGGGGTCCCCCCGTAGTGTTTTGTATGTATCAGGATCCAATAAGTCATATATTTTGTCCTTCGATTCATTCACAAAAAGGAAGAAAGAGGTTCATCTAAAATAACTACTCCCCTGCCTATATGGCAGTGCTTCTCTAAAGAAAACATCAAACTCAATTCTCTTCACAAAAATACCTAAGATCCTAAATTCACTTAATCAATGTGAATATATTCGTTAAGAACCCACAAGAATTGAAGAGTAATAACAGTTAATTGGTGTTTCTTCACCAAGATAAAAATAAAATAATACCAAATAATATCAGAACTACAGAGTCACTTCAGAACTCATGCTCCGGTTTTGTGAATAAAAATCGACTGTAATAAATCTCATGGTATCCAGCAATAACTTAGCACTCTCGATAATAATACTGGAAAATAAGGTGATGTACCTAATCCACACAGACTAGCGAAAGCATTCGACAAAGTAAACCATGTCCTTTGTCCAATTGAAGAAATTTTTGGAAAAGCGATCACTGATAACATTGATGACTTCATATATATCAGATAGAGATCAATTTGTTGCTTTCAATAGAACAAAGTTGACATTATTCAGATCACTACTTTTCTTCGGGTTTGAGGGCCGTCGTTCTTTGGAATTTCTTCCTGACGTTTCGCTAGCGCGAGTGGCTAGCTTCTTCAGAGGCTCACTCATCTTGACTATTATTCCGATTTCGTAAGGCATATTTATATTGATGCAGGTAGTCTGGAGTGTTACCTGCATTTGTACTTTTACCCGTTGCAACAACATACTGATGTGAGAGTGGGTTTTCACACGTGGTAATAATAAAAACTAAATACAGATATCGACTTGATACTGAGTCAGAATTAACGTTGAACTTGCCCAAAATTACTCCTAAATTGACTCCAACAAGCACACCTATCACATTCATATCAAAACGATATTTCTTTTGACACATCATTTGTTCCTTTTATTGAAATAAAAATTTCAATTTCTTCAATAGCCAATTTTTTTTACAAGGGGAGGGAGGATTCCATGAATTGAGGGGTTCGCTGTCATCTGGAAACATGAACAGGGGTTCGTGGAACCAAAAGTTTGAGAAAACCCGCCATAGGCAAGTGAATGAATACAAAAGAATAGATTAGAATTTAACTCACTACGTTAGATAAAAAGTTTGTTGTCAAAATACAGTTAACCGACTATGGTCAGTGAGATAAAATCAAGAAATATAAACGACACACATGAAATATTGAAATTACACATTCAAACGATGTTACATGACAGTAAAATCGGAGTGAGATGAGATGGAATTAGCCAACCTGAAGAGATCCTCGTGAGTGAGTCAGATATTCATCTACAGAGTAGAAACAGTGTCTCAAAAGATAGTTCTTCAGAGTTCTCTTGAACATGGACAAACTAAGATTTTTTTAATCTGCGGGTAGGTTGTTATAAAGCGCATAATCTAGACTATTTTTTGGGGATTTTTGTAGACAAAAATGATTCGTCCTAATTTTATCGGCATGCCTGGTGTTATAAGAGCAGCGGCCCACTCACGATCGAGCATGTTCGTTAACATGCTCGTCAACGTGGTTGGTGACAACAAATTTGTCGGTGTGTGGCTTAGTTGCGCAACATGCTGCCAAGTTGCCGGTTTTTTGAAAATATCGAAAAACCGCAACGAGAGCCGAACATGTTGCAACGTGTGTGCCGCTGTGTCAGGTTGCCGACGTCAGCGTGGTCAGTCGTACCCAATATTGCGAAGAGGACACATTAAAAAAATGTATTTCAGCGACAATAAGGAGTTCTGGAAAGAGTTCATAGAACTTTATGAATCTCTGCCTTGCTTGTGGAATGTAAAAGACAAGCAATATTCAAACAAACATCTGAAAGAGGAGGGAATGCAGACAATGGTAGAAAAATGCAAATCTATTTTTCCTTATGCGGATAAAGAATTTGTTAATAAAAAAATAAAGTGTTTACGGGCATCGTTTCGAAGAGAACTCAGAAAAGTAATCAAGTCAAAAGGAACGGGGACGTCACCTGATGATGTATATGAACCTTCTCTTTGGTATTATGAGCTTCTTTCATTTACGGCTGATTGTGAAATTGTAAGAAAAGGCAAATCGTCTATGATTGAGGTTGAGAGTGATGAAGAAAGTGATAATTCACACGTAAGTAAGATATAATATATATTTTCGAAGTCACAAAGCAAATTTAATTTATAGATAAGATCATAGGTACTTACACTAAAAAAAAGGTTGGGAAAACACCTCTAAAGACATTACAAGAATTAACATTGCAAATTTTACCCGCTGCTTAATTAATTCAATGACGATTGATCATTCTTTCTTGGAAAGGTATACGTCCATAGTCACTAACGTAATAATCCTTATACAAATCCCTTATTTTGCGTTCGTTCACGTTTTTTGGTTGTCTCCCTCTTACTTGTTCTAGACCAATAAGCTGATTTACTTGTTCACGCCAATCTGCCTTGGTAATTTCACCAGTGTCAGCGTTTTCAACATCTACAGAGGCTTGCAAGTAATTCTTGCTGTGGCATATTAAAAAATTGTGCAAGGCACAACAAGCAAGTATAACTGCATCTACATTTTCCAATTTAATAGCAAAACTTCTTTGAAAAACCCCAAAACGTGAATTTAAAATGCCAAAGGCATTTTCAACCACCCTCCTTGCTCTGCTGAGCCTATAATTAAACATTTTTTCGTCATGTGTAATATTTTTTTGTGCATACGGCTTCAGTATGTCTTCTTCTAAGGGAAATGCTGAGTCTCCGACAAAAACATATGGCAATGCAACATTTCTTCCCGGTAGTTCTCTGGGCAATGGTATATTTAATGTGTTGTTACGTAAAGCATCGTAGAAGTCAGTTTCTTGCAAAATCCCCCCATCTGAAGTTCTGCCATTACTCCCAGTGTAAACATAGAGGAATTCGTATTTGGCATTTACTACCGCTAAAAGGACTATACTAAAAAATCCTTTATAATTGTAGTAATATGATCCACTGTTGCAAGGTTTTTTAATTGCCACATGCTTACCATCAATACTTCCGAGACAATTTTCTATTTGCCACATGGTCTTGAAATCTTGAGCAATTGCAGTCCATTCAGACTGTGTTGACGGCATCTGAAAGAAAAAACATCTAGATTAGTAGGCAACTGATTTCTCTATTCATTTGCTTATTAAATTTCGTTTATTTCAGATCGAAAATTTACTGTCTCCGCCAACCCCGTCAACCGAATCTACAACATCGCGCAGTTCAGCTACACCACGCAAGCCTAAAGTACCTAAGACATCTTCAGACAAAAAGAAACTGGAATTTCTAGATGTAGCTACAAATTTTTTGAAACGTGATGATCCCCAGAGAAGAGAACTGAGCATTTATGGGCAAAGTATCGAGTTTCAATTAACGGATATGGATGCAAAGCAGAGAATAATAGCCGAAAAATTAATTGCAGATGTTATTTTCCACGGCAAACTAGGAAATCTCACAGAGCAATCTGCTGTGGCAGCGAAGCCTTTGCATCAAATGCATTACCCTCAACCTATGGGATCTGGGGTTTCATATGCTCCTCAATATCCTCCACAGTATTTGCACAATAATTATCAATATCCATCTGCACATCAATACCCCAATCATTCGCCCATCAGTCGACAACCCAATAGCACTCATACTGAATCTGCCACCTCCAATTTTGAGCAGCAACCTTTGTCGCAAATGCAACGCAGTGGTTATTGCGAGTACTCCAATAATTCAGCTTCAAACTCTGTCTTCGCCTCTCATTCGCTAATGTCAGGCACACAGGTGCAATCTGAGAACTGCAGGCCCGAGACAGAACTAGGTGAATTTCTTACTCTACACAGCAACAAAGGCAAGTAGAGCTCAACGTGAAGTTGCCAGTTTATGATTTGTTTTAGTTACAGATGTTATAAATAAAAATAATGCAAATAAATACCTACATACCTTCAAGTAGTTTTCCCTTAACACATCGTAGATCTGTTGACAAGTTTCTGGAATAAGCTGTCCTAACAGTTGTGGTGAAATTATAGTGCTAAACTTCAGGTCTTCATAACTCCTTCCCGTAGCCAAAAAACGTAATGTGGCTACCAATCTTTCTTCTGCGCTAACTGATTCTCTCATAACAGTGTTTTTTTTTTCTATCTTGGGTCTCACAAGATTTAACAATATTGTAAAGGCAGTCTCATCCATTCTTAAGTAGTTTTTAAAGTCTGTTGGTTCCGACGATTTAAGTTCTTGCAACAAATTCATGTGTGAATACTTTCTTCGGTTTAAAAGCCACCTTTTGGTCCATACTCTTCTTTTCTTTTTATTTTTCTCAGATATTATTGTGAGGCCTATTGCAATTGCCAGCTTTTGTCGCTTCGATAACGATTCCATGCTAGGTACAATCGGTCGACTTCGCCTGAATGCGCGCACTTTTTGAAATGATGTTCGATCCGAGGTTCGATCAAAATTTGAAATTGTGTGTGGCCACCGCAACAACATGTTGAGGAGCATGTTGACGAACATGCTCGCTCGTGAGTGGGCCGCTTTTGTCGGATTGTTCAAAGAGAAAGTTTGACATTCTCTTTGTTCTGATAAGCACATTGAACAAGTAAAGGCTTGGTAAGTGCATTATTCTCATTCGAATGAATATGGTTTTGCAATGATCTCTGAAGCCAGCAACGGCACGCTTTCTTCTATTCTGAAAATCTCAACTGCATCAGTAGAATTACCCCATATATTGTTTTCAGTGTTCTAAAGCTAAATACATTTTTTATTTGACGAAGGATAAAAAGTACAGTACATAATTTACTTAAGAGCTCTTCAATATGACATGTCCAGGTGAGAGTGCTGTCCAATTTCATACCAGTTATTTGACATTATCAACATTGAATGTAGCGTTGCTGCTGGAAGAATGGAGATTTTGTGTCTTGTCGCTATCAAGTTTGAGAACATTTGCCAAAAGCCAATTTTCTGACCTATCATCTACCTCTTTGGATATTCTCGCAAGATCTGAAATTTCCTTACTTGAATATATGAATGAGCTGTTCGAAAGCCATCAAAATCTTGATTTTTTCACTGTTGTTACTAGGTTTTATTTAGTTATTGTTTTCTCCATGGTATTTTGTGTTTTCAACAGAAAAGTGCAAAATTCCTTCAATTCAATTGGTTCCATAATGTTTCAAATTGTCAAAGAGATATATTTTATGTGGAGAAATAGGATGATCAAAACAAAAGCTCTTTGCCCCAATGATGGAGAGAAGTATTTATTATGCGCCTTCGGCACCAATTAATAAAATGAAAAAGTTCATCTGAGATGCGTGTTGAATTCTAAGATGGTGCAAATACTCCTTCATTATAGTAAAGCCGTCCAATCGTAAACTAATTGGCGGTAGGCCTTGGGCACAATTAATTATTGAACCCTTGATTAGAATTTATAGCTGACATTTTATATTCAATATAACTCTTACATCGATTCAACTCTATAGCTGTTTCAAGACAAAATAAGGGTTAGAGGTCTGAAGAATTAGATTGAGTACCTAACATCAAAATAATTACTGATACATTCTCCTTGAAAATATATATTTGTTGATATATTTTACGATCACGCTATAAGAGCTTGGATCGAATTCCTGAAACTAAAAAGAATATTCACCTATATAATACGTATATACTTAAGGAATAAATGTGAGAGAAAATTTCCACTGTATTTGGTTCTGTGTTATATCGAATTCTAAATCGAAGACTTGATTGAGTTGGAAAAATATAAAAAAAAAAGTACGATTAGAAAATTGTAAGAAGCAAAAGCAAAAGAAACATTGATTTTGAATTTTTGCGAAGTGTAAACCTCATGAAACACTTCACTCAGCGATTATTCTAAGAGCTTCTTCGTTTTGTTAAGTAATAGCCTGTTTCGACGATGCAAGTTTGTCGCTGCAACTCCATGAAATTGCATGTGTTCATGCAATTTTTTCGAGTTGCATGAATCTTTTTTGGTGCGATAAGTTGCAGCGACTTAGTTATTTCTTTGGTGAATTTGTGAGTGGTGAACACATGCAATTTTCTGGAGTTGCAGCGACAAACTTGCAACGTCGAAACAGGCTATAAGCAGGGGAGTTATTGTTTTATATAAACTCTCATTTCGTTATGAATAATGTACTGTAGATGTACATGTGTCAACTGAGAATGCTTGATAATAATTTGATGTTAAAACGGATGTTTTCACAGAACCTGAAATATGAAAAATCATCTTCACTTACTGTAGGTGAACATATTACGTCGAAAGAGAATGCTTGTTGACAATTTGATGTTGAAACGGGTGATTTCAGAGACGCTGAAATATAGAAACTTATTGTTGCGGGAATTAATCCATGTGCGAGATGTGTTAGCGTTCGACGTTAGGACTTCCGTGCTGGAGTTATCATCAAGAACTGATAGAATGATCTCCTTCAATGAATGAATGAACGAGTTTTATCCCAAATGACATACAGTATAGATAGGTATAGGAATAGTCCAGAGGCGAAACAATAGAGACAAGCAATATTGACTTTGATTGTCGATTCGGAATTCGAGTAACTGGTATATAGAATGTTCCCTCACAATTTGAGTATGACTGTTGAAAAAACCAATTGAAATTCCATGGGTCGACCTGTATGGATCAATCTGGCCCAATGTGGAAAAAAACCCTGCCCTTTTGAGTGTAATGTTGAAATGGACGTTTTCATGGACATTAGAAAATAGAAAATAGTCTGAGAAATTATTTTTTTGGCTTTCTTCTTCTCCGGAAATTTAGAATCACAACTTCTCTGAAAAAAAAAACGTAAGGTTCTGATTACTGATTATTTGAAGTGATAACTTAAAATAATAATTTTGTAGCTTTTGCTCAAAGATGGTGATGAACATTATCGAAATATTGAAAAAACTGGCGTTATAAGAGTACACTTCCGTTCTGCTGTTCACCCAAAAACTACACATTTTGTTTCTTAACTGGTCAGCAAAGGCTTCCCCTCAAGTAATATATATATATATATATATATATATATATATATATATATATATATATATATATATATATCAAATCAAAGGCATTTGGTCAAGACGGTTTAAATATACAAATTATTATTCTTTGTTGTCCATTCATGAATATCTATCTAACCCATATTGTCAACGAATGCATTACTCGTTCTTATTTCCCCACTGCATGGAAACGTGCACTTGTCCTTCCTTTGCCGAAAGTTTTTTCACCTTGTAACTTTGATCAGTTGAGAGGTATAAGCACATTACCAACCTTATCCAAGGTCTTGGAAAGGTCGATAGAATATCAAATTCGTCATCATACTACAGAAAATAAGATTCTTCCTAGTCACCAATCCGGATTTAGGGCAGGGTACAGCTGTGCAACTGCACTAACATCTGTCATTGATGACATATTATCTGCTACAGATAGGAATGAAATAAGCATACTAATACTTATCGACTTTTCCAAGGCCTTTGATACGCTCAACCATTCCATTTTATTAGCAATCCTGCATTTCGTAGGTTTCAGTACTACCGCTAGGAAACTAATATCCTCATATCTCAATCATCGCACACAACAAGTCAAACTAATGAATACATTTTCGAATTTAGCTGAATTAAAACAAGGAGTTTCCCAGGGTAGTATATTGGGACCATTACTGTACACATTATACACATCTAACTTCCATACATACCTATCACATTGCAACTACCATTTTTACGCCGACGATACCCAAATATACTACTCTTTCAGACCTTCTGACACTCAAGACATCAACCGAAAAATCAATACAGACCTGGAAGCCCTTTTTTCTGTTTCAGAAAATCACAAATTGAAAATCAATTCCAGTAAATCTTCAGCTATTCTGTTTGGAAATCATAATGTAATCTCAAACGTCAAACAGCAGATGACACTTCGTTTAGGAAATGATATCCTCCCATTTACAGATCTCTGCAAAAATCTGGGCTTAACACTGGACTCTAATTTGCGTTTCAAGAATCATGTCACCACTAAATTGCGTTCAGCCTATGGGTCACTCAAACTTATCTTCAATCATCGTGAGTATTTATCTGTGAATGTTAAAAAAATGTTATGTGATTCACTTGTATTGTCCCATTTCAACCACTGTGACACAGTCTACACTTCTTGCTTGGATGCTAACGATGCCCGTAGGATTCAAAAAGTCCAGAACTCTTGTCTTCGACTCACTTATGGCATGAAGAGAAGGCAGAGAATATCCTGCAAGTTGAAAGATGCTGATTGGTTGAACATGTTCAACAGACGCAAACTCCACACACTATGCTTTTATTATAAATTATTGAAAACTAAAACCCCTGTATACCTGTATAACAAAATTACATTCAGAACAGACATACATAATCTCAACCTAAGAAAGAAGAACTGTATTAACATACCTACCCATAACAAACAAATTTTCAAACGAACATTTTCATACCAAATTTCCCAGTTTGGGCATATACTGGATATACCTCGGCACACCCTATCTGTTAATGCATTCAAACATAAAATAAAAAAACAGTTACTCGAGCAACAATTATAATCCGCATTCCTCTATTGTCTTCTTATCGTTTCCCTATTTCATTTGTAGCTGTGCAAGATTAACTCAAATGTAGAATTAGAGATACATTTAACATATAATTCATAGTCCTAGAGATATTCATCAATATATTATATAATAGTCCTCTGTACAACTGTGAATTTCTAGTTTCGATTTCAGATGTAACAAATTTTTCTTTTCTTTTAATTTCTATTCTGGACAGTGTGGCAGAATCGGCCTTAGGCCTAACACTGTACAATTTATTTACCACATTATAATAGTATCATAAGTCCAACCCTTTCTTTTATGTAAATGGTAAATAATAAATAAATTATTATTATTATTATATATATATATATATATACATATATATAATTTTGTTATTAACATTCGTAGGATAAAAATCCAGAAAACTACGGAGAAAAGATTCATCCACCACAAAACATTGAATTTCAAACAGTACTTAGAAAATTGTCTTTTCGGAATAGGATTTCTCCAAGAGCAACAAGTAACCTGATTGATAATTCTGATAATTCTGGTTGTACAATGGAATCTTGGATGGAATCCCCCCACATTTCTGTCATAGTCGTAGTGGGTGTATTCTTTCACATCATTCCATTTACTGGATTCATTCCGAAATCGTTAGCATTTCGCAGAATTATTACTATATTATCTATTGAGGGCTGAATCCCCCTCTCTTCCTGTAGAACTTCATAAATCTTTATGTTTATATTGTCTTCTCTAGTATTTTACATTATTCGACATTTGCATTTTTTCCCGAAAATGTTCCGTTTTTTGATGACAGCCGATCATTTCGAGGAAAAATAATTGTGGTGTCACCCTTCTTATACAGTTGGGCTCTGAATCTTCATTCGAATCGTCCTGTGGGTCTCATTTTCAGTTTTTCCATATATTAGATTATTTCTGATATCGACGGTTTTCGAAAGATTTGAAATATTGTTGCCATCATTTTCAACCTCGAAATCGCTTTTCAGCCACCCTTTCCCTTACAATTCATCACTATTTTTGTTTCTTTCTTGACGATCGTATCGTCCCTCATCATTCCACACGCAACATTCTCTCCCATGTTTCCACAATTTGACATAAAATCATAATGAGTATCATTTCGCTGGTCCATTTTGAAATCACCGAATTCTGATATAAATCCAATGCTAACTTCAGCCACATTCGAATGGTATAATTTTTAGGGTACCAGTTCTGCATTTTTCCTTCCTTCTCTTTGGATATACCGCAGAATATTTTCGGCTTATTATGGTACGATAGGTTGCCCGGGCGGAACAGAAGAACAACTCAAGTCCTGAAACTTTTCCTAGAGATCAATCACCCTAACATAGATTGTTCATTTATCTTCTCCGGAAGTTGCTAATTTTGTCAGCAAAACGCGCGTCGGGTGCAAAAATATCAGTTTGGTGTTAGGGTAATTGATCTCTAGGAAAAGTTTCAACTTTTAGACCAAAGGTTCTAAACTCATCGTTCACTTCAAGTCAACCTAATGTTTTTCTGCTGAATACTTTGAATTATTGTAAGGATTCATCTGATGAGCGAGTATTACTTCCACTTATACCAATTCTTTTCTGTCGCTGGGATTGCTGTTACAAAACGGTGGAAAATTGGAAAGTCAGTGCCAGCTCTATTTTACTTCACTACCAATTCTATAATCAGATGAATATATGAGACCATATTTTCATGAGACCATAATAATAGAATATCACTTTGTGAGCCAACTATAGCTATATTTGGAGGAACACATGAATGATATTTCGCAACAGTAATGGTAAAATTATACGAGATATGTCAACCTGTATTGATTGAGTAATATCAAGTAAATCCAATATCGGAACTAGACATTGGTTGTTGGTCATTTATTATCGCTTATTATTCATAATTGTCGATTATTTTACTTTTCCGTTCAGGTAAGTTTCTTGGCGACACAAATGTATAAAACGGATGGTGCCCTTTCATTAATTTTTTTTCGTCTCTCCAACGCCCACACACTTAAATGAGCAGGGTGATTGTGGTCAAGAAACTGTAACTCAGCATATTGTCATGATATCATCACTACTTTTATAGAGGAATTTCATAACTGAAATATACCGATTCACTATAAGAATTGCCAACTCAATAAATCTTTGGATCGAATGTGTTCAGAACGAAGAGCAGAGTGGTATAGTCTGATGATTTAAGCGAAGATACAAAGTACCAAAAAACAATTTCACAATATTATTGAATTTCCATTAGTGTAAAGCAGCGCACAATGGTCAAGTGTTCGTGGTAAATGATCCTCGCCAAAGATTCTAAACAGAATCAGAAGTTCTTGGAACAGTTGTCAATAGTTCCTAAACGAAAGGGACCGACCATAAATTCCTCAAATGGCCCCTCGTCATAGGTATCGATTGACCACATTCGTCAGACCGTTCACAATAGTTGGTATGGACTATTTTGGACCCATGATGCTATTAGTGGGCCGTCGACGAGAGAAGAGGTAAGAGTAAGTACAGTTCATTTGAAATTGGCTCACTCATAAATAACTGATTCGGCGGTAATGTCAATAAGGATTTTAATAGGACGAAGAGGATGCCCGAGAAAGATTATGTCTGATAATGAAACAAATCTACGGGGATCCGTAGATTTCGATCGAGATACAATCACTACTGATCTGACAACCAACACTATAGAATTTCATTTCATTCCACCCTTTGCTCCATACATGGGAGGCAGTTGAGCAAGGCTGATCAAATCTATCGATTTTTCTTTCTATATGCAGACTCACACGAAAGGGAAGCCCTGTAATGTTCAGAGAACACCGCGTGAATCAAGGGACAGGAGATGCGAATTACCATTCACTTTGAATTTCTGAAGTTTGTAAGCCTCAGGAAAAACATCTTTTGGCAAGGAGTTCCAAACCTCAGCTGTTCTATTGAAAAAAGATCCCTGAGCAAGAGAGGTTCGACAGGTTTCCAAATCCAGAACAAAGAGGTGGGAATTCTGTAGATATTGCCAAGCATAAAATATCAAATATTGAAGGAGAAGACATCACACATTGCTCGTTGAAGCAGAACATATCGTAAAAAGTCCCCCTTCAGTACACGTCTCACTGGATCATGCATATGCTGAAGCAAAAACACTTTATCATTATTTACTTGGCACATCAAGTGCAGCACAAGTTCCTGGAAAATTTGATGAAAACGACGTATTCCCGAAGAAAGAGTGGCGTATTTCTCAATTACTCACCATTAATGGCGCCGTTGGATCAAGGAATATTTGCCTGTATGGACCAAGAGAAAAAAATGGTTCAAACCGTCCATAAGAAAAAATCAAGATTGGAGATGTCGTAATTATTGTTGACTCAATTTTTGAGGAACACCTGGCCCAAAGGTATAGTCTCAGCGGTAAATCCTGGTACGGATAGTAATGTTCGTGTAGTAGATGTCAAAACAAATGTTGGTACATACAGACGATGTATAACCAAACTCTGTCTACTGGATGTGGATGAACCACGAGAAGAGTAATGAACATGACTTCATCACTGGAAGGGGGTGTTCCTGCAAAAGATTTGTTGAAAGTTTTTGTTTTCATTTACAGTTATTTCTCATTATGTTTTTGTTTCAATATTCAGTCCTGTATTGAAATGAAAAAAAAAGGTGAAGTAGTTATTGTCATAATAAAGAAAAGTTTTGACAAACAATAGTTTCCTTTGCTTCAATTGATCCAAAAATAGTCAGAAAACCCAGATACGAGTCCGATACAAGATGTTTCAGTGTTCTATGTTTCGACGCCCATGTTATATTCAAGAACGGATCAACTAATCAATCAAAGCCTCTAAGATTCGACTAGCGAAACTGAAGTATTGACTTCTGTCTATTTAGATTAAAATTCCATCGGACAAACAGAATTATCAGAATTATCAATCAGGTTACTTGTTGCTCTTGGAGAAATCCTATTCCGAAAGAACAACTTTCTAAGTACTGTTTGAAATTCATTGATTTGTGATTCTGTTTAGAATCTGAAGATGAACAACTATCAGCAATTATACTGGAAATGATTGCGGCTCTGATAGAATGCACCTACTGAAAGATCTGAGGCCTCTTTTCAGTGAAATGTATATTATTTTTGAAAGTAGCAGAACGTCTCTGCACGTAGAAAAATCATTGACACATTTCATAATTGAGAATTTGTTTTTTTTACCAATATTTTCTGTCTGATAAACCGTAAAATGTACTCATGAACAAGACAGTTTTATCTTATGTGTTGAAGCATCATATGACCTTTGTTCCTCTGTGTGAATCACCCTTTATTCCTGTGGAACTTTATAATTCTCTAAATTTTTATGTTCCTTTAGACTATTTCACATTATTTGACATCTCCATTCGTCCCCGGCAACGTCATGTTTCTTGCAGTGAACCGATCATGTCTTGGAAGAATAAGGGTGGCCTCAACTTCCCATTCTGTTGATCCGCCAATATTTCTCTTATAGTCATAATGGGTGTATTATTTCACATCATTCCTTGTACTGGATTCATACCGAGAACGAACACTTCTCGCAGAATAATTTTTGGAATATTTTTATAGTGAGGGCTGAATCACCCTTTATTTCTGTAGAACTTCATGAATCTCTATATTTATATTGTTCTCTGGACCATTTTACATTATTTTACATCCCCATTTGTCCCCGACAACGTCATGTTTCTCGAAGCAAGCCGATCATGTCTTGGGAGAATAAGGGTGGCCTCTCCTTCCTCATTCTGTTGATCCCCCAACATATCTGTCATAGTCGTAGTGGGTGTATTCTTTCACATCATTACATGTACTGGATCCATTCCGGAATCGATAACATTTCGTATAATTATTACTGCATTCAATCGAATATGACAAAGTTAGATTGATTATTCTGTTTCAGCTTTGCTCTCATCGCAATTGAGATCACAGCAAGGCCATGTCGAATGCAAGTGATGATATATGATGATAGTTCAGGCAGATAGGTCTCTAGATGGAGCCAGAACCGAAATAGAGACGGTTTGAATGGAAAGTGTAGTGAAAGGATCCCTAAAGCCTTCTACTCGAGCTCCAGAGAGGAACTGAACGACGGTATCGTGGTAGAATGAGATCTTTTGGGGGGGCTGAATCTCCCTCTCTTCCTGTAGAACTTCATAATCTCAAAGTCTAATGTCAGAAGTGACGTCATTTGTTACAAATGTAAGCAAGTTGGACATTTTAAAAATGAATGCCCTAATAATGATTATGCTGAATATAAAGGAGCCAAGAGGCAAGCGTCGTCAAATGCTTTCAGTGCCGTTTTTCTTAATAGTGTGTTTGACAAGTCTAACTGGTATGTGGACTCAGGTGCGAGTTATCTCCTTACTGCCAATGGAGAGTTATTGGGGAATATTTCAAGTAATACCATAACAAAACATATAACTGTCGCAAATAACACACAACTCACAGTGAGAAGTTCAGGTGAGGTTGACCTGAGAACTAAAGTGAAGAACAAGTTTTTTGGCATTGC
This sequence comes from Zygogramma bicolorata, assembly GCA_032362365.1. Classification (NCBI taxonomy): domain Eukaryota; kingdom Metazoa; phylum Arthropoda; class Insecta; order Coleoptera; family Chrysomelidae; genus Zygogramma; species Zygogramma bicolorata. The sequence goes on from JAVJAQ010000143.1 coordinate 733,007, forward strand.
AGTTGAAAATGTTCTCTTTGTTCCGGGTTTGACTACAAACTCATTGTCAGTGGAAATTGTTGCAGAATTTTCAACGAAGAAGGTCTAATAGTAGCAATAGCGGATACGACAGATGGGGTATACAGATTGAACGGTCAAAAAGATAAATGTTTATTCGCTGCACCTGCAGCCTCGAAGATATTTGGCATCGCAGATTTGGACACATACACAGCGATTATTTGAATAAAATGAAAAATGGATTGGTAAGAGGTATTATAACTATCCTGATTCAGTTGAAATTTCCAGTCGAAACTGTATTGTTTGCTGTGAGGGTAAGCAGTCAAGATTACCTTTTCCCCAGAAAGGTAGACATGCTAAAGACCTATGGTCCTGCGGATCTAAATATTTTTTGGTCCTGGAATATGATTACAGTCGTATGGCCTTTATATATTTCCTAAAAACAAAGAATGGAATTTTTGATTGTTTTGAAACTTTCAAAAATATGGCTGATAAACAACAGAAGAGGAAGATAAAAGTCTTTAGATCAGACAATGGAGGGGAGTTTTGTTCAAAAATATTTGAAAATTTTCTCGAAAGCTGTGGTATAATACATCAAAAAACAAATCCTCACACTCTTCAACAAAACGGAATGTCAGAGAGATTGAACAGAACCATTGTTGAGAAAGCCAAGTGTTTATTATTTGAAAGAAATTTGGAAAAACGTTTCTGGGCTGGAGCTGCACAAACAGCTGTGTATTTACGAAACAGATCTATAGCTTCTAGAATTCCTGTAACACCTTATGACTTATGGACAGGAGAGAAGCCAGATGTGAGTGGATTGAGAATATTCGGAAGCACTGTGATGGTTCATGTTCCAAAGGATTGTTCTGAAATTGTTCGTTTTCGTTAACCAGCTGACGAACGTTCACCCTCAGAAGTCGAAACTTGTGTGAGCAATGGATCAACGAGGCCATAACTTTTAACGTGCGAATACCCAGCACGGTGGCCTGGCGAGGATTCGAACCCCGGCCTTCCACTTGATAGGCAGATAATCGACTGAAATGGGACAAGAAAGCTGAAGAAGATACATTCGTTGGTTATAGTAATAATGTTGAAGGATACAGGGTTTATAATCCAAAGAAAAATATTGTAATCATGAGCGGAGATGTAATATTCATGGAAAAATCAAATAACGATGGGAGTATCGATGCTATTGAAGATATTATAAATGATACTGAAGGGGAAAGAGATTCAGTGGGAGAACTATTTGCAGAAAATGAAACTTTTGAGGAAACTCGAGGAGTTTTCAGTGATGAAACAGATGATTCTGATTTTGTTCATGAGAGTGAATTCAACGTTGTAGAAGGGAATGTAAGGAAATCAGAAAGAGTTTCCAAACCTGAAATATTTCATGATTATGTAACTTACCTATGTCTGGATGGTAGCAACCTAGAAGATGATCCAGTTACAGTCGATGATGCATTGTCAAGGGCAGACAATTACAAGTGGGGGCAGGCTATAAAAGAGGAGCTACAGTCGTTCGAGGAAAATCAAGCTTGTGAGTTGGCAGATATCCCAGAAAATGGCACTATAGTGGAGTGTAAGTGGGTTTTCAAAAGCATAAGTGATAGTGAAAATCAAGTCCGATATCGCGCTCGGTTACTGGCCAAAGGGTTCACTCAAAAATCAGGTGTTGATTATGATGAAACATTTTCTCCTGTTGTAAAACATTCTACCTTAAGATTATTGTTTGCACTGTCTGTAAAATTGGGTTTAGAAATGACACATCTTGATGTAAAAACAGCTTTTCCAAATGGCATTTTGTCTGAAAATGTGTATATGACTTTACCTGAAAGATATGAATCATCTACTAGTAAAAATAAGGTGTTGAAATCAAAGAAGGCCATTTATGGATTGAGTCAAAGTTCCAGAGCCTGGAATGAAAAGGTTGATGATTTTTCAAAATTTTAGGTTAAAAACAATCAAAACTTGAACCATGTTTATACACGAAGATTTTTGATGTATTGATAACAGTAGTCACAATAAATGTGGATGATTTTTTCATTTTTTCAAATAATAAAGTAGAAATGGATACTCTCGAATCTGAGCTCAGTGCAAAATTAAAAATCGAAGACAGGACAAATAAAGCAATGTTTAGGTATGACAATTATTTTTGATAAACAAAATAATGTTATCACTTTAGATCGGAAGCAGTATGTAAATATTAACAAGATTCAATATGTCAGATTGTAAAACAGCTATCACACCTATGGATTCTAATGTGAATCTTAGTAATAGTGGAAATTGTACTGAAGATATTCCATATCAAAAATAGTAGGGAGTCTTATGTATCTTGCTGTTTTGACTAGACCTGACATTGCCTACTAGGTCAGTTTCTTGAATCAATTCAACAATTGTTTTGATGAAAGCCATCGGAAACAAGCTAAGCGTATCTTGAGATATCTACAGCTTACGGAAAATTATGGTTTAAAATTTGTTCAGGATAATACAGAGTTGGAGGGCTTTGTTGACGCCGATTGGGCAAGTAATATTGGTGATCGGTGATCCTTTACAGGTTTCTGTTTCGAGTTTCCTCGCTCTGCAGTATCTTAGGAAAGTAGAGACGGTTGCTTTGTCAAGCACCGAAGCTGAATATATGGCTGTCTCAGAATCTTCTAAAGAAGCTATTCATTTAAGAAATCTAATCAATGAATTAACTGGTGGAATTTTTTGTGTGACTTCGTATAATGACAGCCAGTGTGCTCGGAAATAAGCAGTTAATCCTATTGTAAATAAAAGGTCAAAACACATTGATGTTCGTCATCATTTTATTACAGAGGCCAAATTATATGTTGTAACGCCATCTATTGTCGGATATGAACACTATTGTCCGCGCCATTTTGTAATAATGTTCCACAAGAGATAATAAAGTTAGTCTGTGCTGAGAACTCAACTAGACCGTTTCGTTTCATTACAAATATCTTGGAGCAGGATTCTAGCTTCGATCGAAAAACCAAATGGATCGAAAATCAGCCATGACTGTTTTCAAAACATGTATAGAATTGCTGCACCAATTTCCTATAGTAAAACCTCCTCGAAGAGGAACTTCGATAACATTCGAAGTTAAATTCTTGGCTTCATCTACAGTATCAAGGCTGTCGAGGTAGTCATCGACATAGTGCTGTTCTGTTACCGCTCTCACAGTAACAGGAAATTCCTCGAGATACTTTTCAGCGACTTTTTCCATTACATATTGGAGACTACACTACTCCGAAAATGATAACGGTCATTTCGTATGCCTATGGAATTTTGTCATTCTTTTCAGTGTACCTCCACAACAAACGTTGTGCATTCCTGTCCATAGGTCTTATTTGTTCTCGATTGAACATATCCTTGATATCTTCAGTTATTGCTATTTTGCTTGCCTGAATTTGAAAATGACACCAAAGTGACAGTTCATTGGTTCATTTTCCATATGGTTGATATAGAAATTGAGTAAGAGAAATTGATTTCTATGTAACCCAGTGTCCGTCTTTGCCATACTTATAGGTGAGGAAGTAGCCGTTTTAGGTGGACTCTTCCTTTTTATAAATAAATCAAACGTCTTAGAATGATATACACGAACATTTAAACAGAGAGTGTTTGTAATTATTACTATTATTTTATTTCTTCAATTTCTTTAGAGAAGTTGTAATTTCTAATTTTGATCTGGAAAAGAAAAAAGCCACAAAAGAAGGCATCAACCCACAGTACTGTTTTGAATGTTACGGGGTGTATTATGCAGTATAGATAGGTAAGTTCCACCGAATAATATTTTATGACTGCATTGAAAAGTGATGGTCAATGTAGGTGGCTTATTGAGTGATGCAGTTGTCGACTTCTTGAACAATAATTTCCACTCCTGCTCAATCCTTCGTCTACTTTCAGCGACACAGGGTATTGAAATTGAAAAATCACCAGTTTTTTCAATGAATATTGTTCTCATTCTCTCATATATTGAATATCGATCCTTTGTAAAGGGAATTTTTATTTGTTGGGGGTTTGCCTAATTTGACGTGTTAGTCTACAAAAAGTACTAAAACCATCTTAAGAAGTGAATCAAGTGTATAACAGTATCATCCTTTCGAAAAGTGTTTAGTGCTCGCTATGTCGAAAGTGCTTAGTAACCGCGAGTATTTTGCCAATATGCTAGAGATTCTGGAGCACTTCTCAAGGGTGCTCAGTGCATAGTGCTCGGAGCACTTTACGTCAGTGCTCGGCACAGCTCTAGTGTTTGCTACATAAGCGTGGAACAATCATATCAGATCAACTATCGGCAATAGTCGCGACAAATCATGTTTTTAGTGCCAAGAAACATTTTACCGCAACTTGCGGTAAGTGAAAATGATTCATTTCATCATAGTGTTAGGTTAGTTGAACTCTGTTGTGAAGACAGGGAATTGTCAAGATATGGTAATATTGATCAAAATTTCGTGTTTTAGGTTGATGAATACTCACTGAAGGGTGGGGAATTCAAAAATATGCAAGTTTATTTATAACAAGTGTCTTCGCATGCCTTTCATGCTGAGTGCTCTTCAGTAAAAAGTTATACAATACGATCATTATAGATAATACGATTGTGAAAACCGCTGATCGTTCTCCCGGTTATAATTTTTTTTGGACTAAAAATATGATTGAACCTATTAAATGCATTTATGGAAATATGATTAACGATCTTTTCAATTTTATACTAATTATTGTTTTCCCTGCCCAGCTGGGTACCCGTATTACTGCGTAGTAAATAATTTTATTATGATTATCAATTATTCCAGGCACTGTCATTTGAGTCCAATACAATGTTATGCAATGTGAGTGGAGTGTTGAGAAAAAAAAGAGTTTTTCAGTGAGACGGAAAAACATTATTGTGTGAAAACATTGAAATAAAAAAACGATGAAACCAGTCACTGACGACACCTGTGCAATCAAATAGAAAAATACATCAGTAGTTGGCTAAAACGCTCCATATATTTACGAAACGTTAATCATGTCTATAGTGGGCGGGGGTATATGTCCTATACGTCACTTTTACAGGAGAGCTAAAGAATGAGAATATAAATCTTGATAATTAAATAAGTGCCAACGAGTAGAAAATCAGTTCATTGAAAAATAAGTTATAGCAGACAGTTATAGTATTTATGTATGTGAACATTACAAGTACCTCTCTTTGAATAACATAGATTTTCTCAATTTCTCATGTTACCGTATAGAAGAAGCTTTATCAATGTGGCCATGTGAAAGTAAACAAATTTTTTCTAGTCTCACCCGTAAATATGCTGATTTCTATATAGTTTACTAAACGGTTAAGTAGGCGATTTCAGTCATCTGAATGAATATAATTTTATATCCACACAAGGTAGGATTAGGAATTCTACCAATCACAGAAAACAAAATACTTGGTCACCAGGGACAACCTTGAAAAAACGTCACAATTCTGATCTGTTCACCTACAAACACGAAATCCAAGTTGTTTTATTTAAGCATAAATGAATGTACTTTCATCTGAAATATTTTCTAGTTTATCGAGTCAAGTTTGAAATGTCACAATTGATGTTAGTTTTTTGTGGAATTGAAGGACTTACATCTCTTCACAACAATAATTTTTCCTGAAATCATACGGTCTATGTAGCTTATGTGGTTACAGCGCCATCCCTCGGAGATGATAGTCGTGGGTTAAAGTCTCATGAAAACCTACTTTTTTTTACATTACTAATTCAATTTGTATCGTTCAATATTGAATTCAATCGAGTCTCTTTCCTTTGACTTCTTCATAAATATCGAAAGAATACTAATCTAAAATTGATTATCAATATGATACTGAGAGTTCTGAGATATTTACCAGGTCGAAGAAAAAATCAACTGTACAACTCGAATGGATATTGGCTAAATCCATTATTGTTGTACAAACTACTATTCTTTGTGAGTGGGGGTAGATGACTCATTTTGACCCCAATTAGACTTATATACTTTTGCAGTTTTGTGTCTGTGCTCGGATAGGTAATTCACTGAATGGTATCAGGAGAGATTTGATGCATAATAAATATACTTGCAATGAATTCTGTTTCATTCTGTTATACTTTCGAATAATAAGACAGACGATGTCACTATTGAATTAAATATTGAGATGCTCAAATTGTTTTTTGAAACTTCAGACTTCTCAACTAACACGGGCCTATTGTTGAAAAATCTATTGGTTTCGGAATGATCTCCATTATTTTTCTCAGTACGAAACTCTTTTTCAATAGTCAGATAGTACTCACGCTTTTTTTGGTTTGATATCCGAATATTTTGAAATTCGGTTTTAATTCATGAGCCTTTTTCACAGTCACCGCATCTTCTCGAGATCTCAACACAACCTTCAATAGCCAATTTCTATCCTTAGACATTCTCCTCACGCTGAATACCTCAATACTATCGCTATCAACTCCAAAGTTGCTCAAAATTTGTTTCGTGGAATTTAGATCCTGACGCTATTGAGTTTTATTAGCTTGTGTCTCTTTCATATTTGCTATCATGATATTGCGCTCCCGTTTTTGTCTTTCTTATAATTCCAATACATATCTTCTGTCAATGACTCAAGCTACTTCGAGACCTACCAGAAGGATTCTTCAAGTATAGTTGGCTGGCGTTGTTTGTGAACTTTTTCTTGTGACAATGACGATTTTAGAGATTTTATTGATTATTTGTATAAAAATCCATACGATTACTTGGCACGACGATACTTACTTGATGTTCAAAACCCTATAGAGTATTATGACGACTATCAGTTTCAGAAAAGAATGTGATATCGCAAAACAACATTGCTTCATACCATACCACCTTGTTGAATCTCAATGGGAACCCAAATAATAGTGACTTTCGATTCGTCCAATATTGCAGTTATTAATAACATTGAGATTTTTCGCAACTGATTGTTTTTATGTGAGAAAATACCTAGGTTATTATTAATATTATTGAATATTACTTACAGGGTTTTATTCTAAAATAGCAGGGTACTTTCAATTACCTACTGGTACTGACAAAAAGGCTTTTCAATGTTAAAAACATTTCTTAACTTTCAGATATTTGGTGGAGACCTCCTACATTCATGCCAGCAAGTAATTGGAAGAATCACCAAAATTCTGGCTAGGAAAGTGCACCCCAGTTTGTTGAATTTCCACTTCCATTTTCCATTTATTATAAAAAAGGATTTTTTTTCAACAAGCTGAATTTCCCGTTGTTATTGGCTTCGTTTCCATCAAAAATCCCATTGGAGAAATTGGGGAAATATACTGAAATCTCGAAGGACATTTTCCTATAAAGGTGCAGTTGATATTAATGAATATAAATATAGAAGTAATTAATGACATATGACATCTATTATCAATAAATGAAAGGAGAATTCGTACAACTTTGCTTAACTAGCTATCTTCTTCTTCTAGCTTTCAGGTTCAATTTATGGGTATGGTAATGGATTTTTATTTGATGAACAACAGAGTAAAAACACAAACAAAACTGGAAATAAGTCGAATTGTTGCGAACAACACATCCAATAAACATCCAATCAAAATAGCAGGAATGACACCTTACTTCTGAAAGAAAACTGAAGACAATAAAGTTTTTTGTACCAATATCATTACAATATTTTCCTCGAAATATATGACGTCATTCTTCCACTCAACCTCATTCGAGGCAGCTTGCGATTACGATTATGAATACCTTTTTGGAGGAGATTTAGAGGAACTCCTTGAGGAAACCTCGACAGAGGAAGCTTTTAGGAAACGACTTATGATACGGATGTAAATCTCCCCAATCCCGATTTATTCGATGGGATAGTATTTTCCAAGAATTGGGAAGCCTTTGTGAGTCGTCTTGTTTGTTAAGGCATTCAGGACGTTTTTCAATTTCTATTGCTTCGCGAAATATTCTGGAGTAGAGTCTTTTTGCTGTGGCAAAAGTCTTCGTGTTGTCGAAGTCAATTTTGTGTCCGGTTTTGTGGTGATGTTTGAAGAGAGTCGAGGTTATGTCCGACTTACGTACTGCTAGTTCCTGCTCGTAGGACCTGTTCTCGAGAGAGAGAGAGAGAGAGAGAGAGAGAGAGAGAGAGAGAGAGAGAGAGAGAGAAAGAGAGCGAGAGATAGAAAGAAATTCAGTAACTGGTGATGATATTTGCTTATATTGATACGGTTGCAATCAAATAACACGGGGTAATGAGAATGCTCTTTTATATTTGTCAAGGTTTCGGCACTATTTTCAATCCCTTCTTCAGGACAACTGAAATATGAAGTAATATACAATAATGTATAAGTAATGATATAATGGAACACTTACAAATGTGAGACTGATGATGAAATCGGCAACATATGGAATGAAAACAAAATGAAGATAAAGTTCTAAAAAAATGGTTTGTTCCGTTAACCAGCTGACGAACGTACACCCTCAGAAGTCGTAACTTGTGATCGTGATTAACGAGGCCCAACTTTATAACGTGCGATTACTCAGCACGGTGGCCTGGCGGGGCTGGTTTTGAAGGTTGAAAGAAGCGATACCCCTCAATATTGACCAAAATTGAATAATGTTTTCCAAAATCTCCAAGAAAAATATCACAACCGTTGTAAGATCACATAATATGATGGAAAACTCCAATTTCCAGTTAATAATAATCAAATGCTTATAGTCTATAAAATTTCTCGTTTAGATTGTCCAAAACATTTATCGGTCGGACTTCGAGAACACTCAATAATCGCATAATTTTCCATAAAAATGATTGCAAACAGAATATGTTGATAATAGAGACCATAGAATGGACTATGATGATACAAAAATTCTGGATTGTGGAGTTAATAATACGAAGATTATTTTTAGGAATGGTCCATATTAATAGTGATGACCATTCTATGAATTAAAGGACTGATCTCAACAATTTCTGTCTGAATTTATAGTTATTTATTGAAATATGTGAGAGATGAAATGAAATCACCCCTTATTCAGAGTTTTCCTTCTTGATTGATAAATGAAAAATCAAAAACATATCACTGTCGTCCATTCCATAGCGCAAATTCATCTTTATGTTTTTCATTCTATATTCTATTCATTTGCCGATTTCATCATCATTGTCACGTTGATAAGTGTTCCATAATATCATTACTCATACATTATATCATATATTATTTCCCCCAGGTGAGCTCCGTACTGAATTCTCTTATCAATAAATCCATGAAGCTCACAGCCCTTCTTCAAAACAATTATTCCTACCCCCAGATCCAGAGAACCATTTAACGCCAACAAACCCGCTTCTCGCATCCCAAACCACCGGATGACCCGGCTGAACGCCCGAAAGCTTTCCTTCCTTTCATTCGGGGAGTCACTGATAGAGGTAACTATCAAATATCCCCCTTCCTGTGCTCACCTGAAGATATAATATCCAACGAATCACGAGGAATTTATGAAATTCCTGACTGCCCGAGAACATATATAGGAGAGACGAAGCGACGACTATCAAACAGGTTCTATGAGCACGAACTAGCAGTGCGTAATTCGAACATGACCTTGACTCTCTTCAAACATCATCACGAAACCGGACAGAAAATTAAATTCAACAATACGAAGACCATTGCCACAGTTAAAACACTTCACTCCGAAATTATTCGCGAAGCAATAAAAATTCAAAAACGCCCTCAATACCTCAACAAACGAGACTACTAACAAAGGCTTCCCAATTCCTGGAAACCGTTACTATCCCATCGAAGGAATTCATTATTTGATCCTTTTCAAACCAGACCTGTATGAGGTACGATAGTTTCAACAACGTCGGATTCTCATACAGCCTTAAATACCTCTGTCCCCAAAATCACAGTATTCACTTTGTCAAGATGAGAGCTGGGGGTTGAGGAGACTTAGGCGTCGCCACCAAGTCACGAAAGAATCTTGAGAATGGCGTCAAAGTGGGAGCCAAAACGTTGACAGAAGAACGATTCCAGACGCGGTTCACTATCTCTTAGGCGAAAGTTATGAATTCATCAACAAGGTATTCACTGATATTTGTCAGAGGTCCTTCATATTCATTCCGCGACATGTGCTTGAATTGGTATGAACGTGAACGATCCAATGTCAAATATGTATTATATTCTTTGAGAGTGAAAAAGAGTGATATTTCTATAATAATCCATTCAAGGGTGCCTTTTAGCCATATGACTCTTCACCAAAAGGAGACTGTCGAACAATTTTACTGCCTAGGCAGGAAGAGTAATCACTTTTAGTGCCGCGCGGCAAAAATATCTACCTCCCAAAAGTTGAGGTCGACTTTGGCTTGTATTCTTCTTTCAACATAAAGCAAGAATGTTCAGAATAGTAGAAACGTTCTGATGAACGCTTCGAATGAAAGAATTCGGGCAGGTGCCGGATAATCGAATATAAGAAATAGGAACTCGTCGCAATCAAAAATACTGATTCATTTATCGTCCAAACCTTTCGACCATTTCGAATGGTAATGCTTGGTGAATATGAAATAAACGGAAGTGTTACAAATTAACGCTTAATCTTTGGGAATGAAATACAATTTATCCATAAAATGGGAAGAATTATAAAAAATGCACGAGCGCCTCTCGCTTAACCATGTAATCACATTAACTGTGAAAAGCATTCATCCTGCACAGTCGAACAATACATTTTATTTCTAAGGAAAACAATATATTTCACCAAATTAAGGCAGCTGCAGTGATGAAATTAGTTTTGTCGCGCCTGAATTAGCTTGCATAAAAAAGTATAAGTCAATAATACAATGTCACTGATTTCATTTGAAAGGAAAGTTACGGTGAAAAAAATCAACTTATTGAGTGTATCATTGTCTCCTGGAACTCACGCAATGAGGAAGGCTCCAGTTTCAAAAATTCAGCTCGAAGAAAAAATCATAATGGGTCTTCAACTTCGAACACACGTCAGGGTATTAACAATCAATACTCCAATCATTTTTAAATTTTCTGTAATTCGTAATATATTTTTATCAAACTCTTTGAACTCGACTGCTTGTTTATTTTTGTTATTCGTTTTCACAGAGAATATTTCCGTCTTTCCTTAAATTGACGGATTCCTTTCTTCAAACCCATATCACTTGGTCTCCATATCATCCAAAATTAAATAAGAGTTAGAATCCAGTGTAGATGCCATAAACTTCAAATGCGACACGCTATCCACTGGATGCCCAAAGATTCGAACTCCTTGTTCACCATGTACAGGAAATTATCTCACAACGGGCACAGATAACGCCATAGCCGTAACAAACTCGTCGCTATCGTAAACCGTCTTCGATCTACCCGCAAAAGAGGCTGCAAGCCCCGACAGACATCAAAATTCTGATAGTCGAAATCATTGCATTCACAAATATTATTCCAGGCCACTTATTCAACCATTGGCCTAATCTCATCAGTGACATTCGGTAGGACTTGATACATTGAGTAGGTACATGTGGTGAGTCGGAAACATAATATACATATACACAACTTGTATACCTATATGTATATCACAATATCAAATTATATATATATATATATATATATATATATATATATATATATATATATGTTCGGATAGGTTTCCGCGGTCAGTTGTGTGTTGTTGTTGAGTTCGGGTTGAACACACAAACCCTCTTGCTGGTTCAGATACGTAGATGACGTTTTCGTCATATGGCCTCACGGCTCCGAAACTCTCCATAATTTCCTTGATCACCTTAACGACCTCCACCCAAATATAAAGTTCACAATGGAAATCGAAAGCAATAACTCCCTTCCATTCTTAGATGTCCTCATCACAAAAACCAATGACTCCTTCACCCACACGGTCTACAGGAAACCAACACACACAAACCGATACCTTAACGCAAACTCCCACCATCATCCAGCACAAACCAATTCCGTTGTGAATTCCCTCATCCACAGATCCATCAACCTCACAGACCTCCATAACAAACCACAGGAACTAGCCCAACTCAAATCAGCCCTTCTTCAAAATGGATTCACAGACCATCAAATTGACAGATCCATCCGCCGCCATCAAACTTCTCATTCCATCCCCAGAGACCCAACAGACAACAACGTTCCCCACAAAGCTTTTCTTCCCTACATTAAAGGTGTTACTGACAAAATTAGCCGAATACTCAAAAAACATGACATAAAAACGATATTTACAGCCAGCAACAAAATCTCCACATTCCTCCGCTCCCCCAAGGACAAAATTGTCAACGAATCACAGGGTATATATGAAATACCATGTTCTGATTGCCATAGAACATATGTAGGCCAGACCAACAGACGTGTGACAAGTAGAGTATACGAACATCAACTTGCTGTCCGAAAATCAGACCCATCTTCAGCTCTGTCCAAACATCATCAAGAGACAGGACACAATATAGACTTTGCGAACACTAAGACCATCGCCACAGCAAAAACACTACAAGCTCGTATAATTCGCGAGGCCATCGAAATCGAGAAGCGACCTTCCTGCTTAAATAAACGTGACGACGGCCAGAGACTTCCAACTGCATGGAAACCCCTAATTTCCAGATGCCCAGTCCCCACCAAGACATCCGACGGTCCTTTAGTAGCACCCGCTGCTATAAATCCTACCCAACATCCCTCGATACCTCAGTTCGATCTAAGGAGTAGGCAGATTGAGACCTTAGAAAGAACTCGTGACGAGACCTGGGGAGTAGGCAGATTGAGGCCCCGGCGTCAAGTCACAAACCCTTGCCCCCTGTGACAACACCTGAGGAGTAGGCAGATTGAGACCTCAGCGTGAAGTCACATTCACCTCTTGAAAATGGCTCCAAAATCGGAGCCGAAACGTCGAGAACAAAACTCCAGACGCGGTTCAACCCGAACTCAACAACAACATATATATATATATATATATATATATATATATATATATATATATATATATATATATATATAAATATATATAAATATATATATATATATATATATATATATATATATATATATATAATATTAATTCACATCTTTCCAGATTGTGGTAGTTTGAGAATCCAAAAAAACTAGAAGTGAATACAAACTAATAAAAAATGTGATGATTTTGCCTGCCGAAAACATCATGCAAATAAAATTTCATCAAACTGAATCGCAAATAGTTATTCGTCTGTGTATACTCTCAGAATTCTTTACAGCTGTAGTAACAGTTGCCCAGCAATATTTTTTTTTACTTTTTTACTGAATTCGATTTTCTAGAGAGTGGCAGTTTGTTATGAAAACTAATAACATTATATAGCGGAGAATTATTATTGTGATGGAAATCAACTATCACTAAAATACAAATTTTAGCATTCATATTCTATAAACATAAACAAATCATTCAGAAAACAAAGTGATGATAAATAGCTTATCAAAATTTCGAGGAATACTCCTAGATGAAAATTATAAAGATTTGATGATTATATTAGAAATCTCTGTATCTCTCATCTCAAGGAAGACTTCACAAACAACTTTAGCAGTTTGTTATACGGTTGAGGTGAACTAAACACCCCAATCATATCAGACGAATAATATGCCTTCGCTCATACAAAAAATAGACGACAAGTCTTTTGAGAGTTGCATATTATCGCTTGGAGAAAAATTGCGATGATGAAGCAAAACAAAAGTATCTTCATTTCAGGAGTGAAATTACAGGTCATCATGTTTATGTCAAAGAAACAAGTTGAAATATATATTTTTGTGTGACTACTTCCTCTTCCTTGATGTCGTTCAGAGAAGAAAGAAAGAGAAAAGGAAGATGTTGCTAGAGAATAATGAATGATAGGAATGATATGATGAAGTTGTGTTCTGAATGACGATCTCTGTAGGTTACCTGGTAACGAAGCTTCTCTGAATATATATACTCGTGTTTCATTTTGTTCAATTGATAAGTTTTAGGATTTCCTGAAAACGATTCAAAATGGAATCTACTTTTTTTTTAGAGCTCACTTCTGAGCAGTCCGAGCACTTTTCTAAAGAAAATCAAGTCTGAATGAATTTATTGTATCCTGAGAAACCGTACTCTTGAGGGCTGGGTATAACAGAAAACTACAATTGAGGACTCGTTTTTTCAATGCCAGGACGAATGAGTTATATGATAGAGACAGAAAGTGAAATGATACGTTCGACTATTTCTTGGCAGTGAAAAGGATAGAACTGCCAGTTAATTTCATCCCTGTATCGACCCTGTAGGGACCCTGCAACCTCCAAGTCGAGGATAAATAGCATAAGCCAAGGACTGCGAGGTTATAAGAAACATTGACGCTATTTTGCGAGCTCATCATGCCAAATTTTTGATTCCCAGTACCGAAAAGAGTTCCAATGGGAAGCAGACAGTGGAGCCTGCCAAATGTGTAAGTGAATATATTTACAAATGGTAGAAATTCGTTGACGGCAAAAATGCATCTGAAATGTGCGGCGTCTCAGTCAGTGGCAGTCTGGCAAAGAGCCCATTGAACAGAAGGCTATTTCTTCTTATTAACCAGCAGAAAGTGGCGACAAGCGAAAGAGGTTTCCCGAAGTGATCTTGCCATTAAAGCATGGAAGTTGCCATAATGTAATACACATGACAAACCAGTAGTAGCTTCACAGTTCGGAGGTGATATACTGTTTTGCAGAAAAGTTCGAACATAGATATATGTCTGCCACTGTCAAATCTCCACCGGAGATTTGAAAGAAGCCATCATGGAATAGTCGACTGAGCTGAGCACGAAACAGTAATTGGTTGCCTTGGAATACTTATCTGAAGACTCAATAGCACACCCTCCGTAATCACCTTACATTGAATATGGACATACCACAGACTGAAAAGAATGTATGGTCTGAGATCGAAAATAATTCAACATCAGACGATCATCAAACCAATGTATACCTATGCCTCATTAGTGTGGTGGCAGAAAATAAAACAATTCAGTCAAGTTCCAGTAAGTGTGAGGATTTGTCTATTTGGTAACCACAGTAGCTATAAAGACGTGCACTACTGCTGTCTTCATGGAGATCATTACACATATGTTATCTGTTCAAACACAGGAAGATTCTGGACATTATTTTCTCAGAAGCCGTATTCGAATCAACAGACACCCTGCCAACTGGGTAAGATTTTGTAAAACTTGTATATATTTTGTTATGAATGATCAAGTTAGTCGCAGCTGGATAGGTGCACATTGCATAATGGTACTGTACACTGATGGTTCCAAGACGAACGAAGGGGTTGGAGCAAAAATAACAGGGTCGGGATTTTAGCTCTCAAAACACTTCGGAACATCCCGATCATCTTTCGAGTAGGAATGTATGTTGAGGTATATGTATCCTGTCAGAGGCCTAGCAGCATTGAAGGCTCTCAAGTCATATGCTCGTGGGTCCAAGCTGACCTGTGGCTAGATGTTAGAAACGTGTGATGAGGGCGGCCAATACTCTCTTACATGGGCTGGAATTCGTTACTGTGGGCTCGAGCGGAGTAGGGCGGCACTATAATGAAGTATCAGAAGAGAAACAAGTGAACAGATTATCAGCTCATCGCAAGAGGAATACTCCAAGTTGGTAACGGTACTTCTTACAGATCACTCTCCACTAAGGTAGAGAAAGATCAGCTTCACTGTGAATGCCAAGCGGTGTTCTGCAAAAGGCTGAGAGGGGTAAAACTCCATGTCTCTTATTCAGAGAAATTATCTGGAAACCAATCGACTTCATCAGAATTTCCAGTATCTAAGAAGTAATTAAATGGATTTTTAGATGAATCTACACATGTCCTAGCATGAGTGATTTCAAAAGAATCATTTGTTATATTCACTGCTACAAGTGCACGGTGACGAACACTTTCCAATATTCTCTGAAGTCGCGATTGATGACCAACGTACAAGATTTTGAAGCATTGATATTCATCATCACGCAAACTACTCGAACTAATTAATGTCAATTTTTGAAACACGGTGCAGAAAAATGAGAATTTAAATACCGATGTGATGATGAAAAAAGGTGCAATTTAAAAATAAATTAATTGCTGATTAACATTATTAGTCGATGATTATGAGCCCACTTTTTTGAATTACGTAAATCATATTAATGTAATTATTCGCACTATTCTAGGTAAATAGATTGTTATCAAAATATATCACTTAGTTCATTCATTTAATTATTTTCAACTGCAGGGTGTAGGATTTGGAGGATTCAATTTTATTGGTCAGCAGTAAAAGTGGAATATTCATTTTTGAAATAGTATGAATTGACATTTGCTTCAATGTGGTTGATAATGTTTCTTGCTGAGTGGTATTGTTTCAGACTTCCATTGTCTATATTATCAACTCTATTGAAACCAGTTGCTAAGAAAAAATTCAAAGGGGAAAAAAATGAAATTACCAATTGAATAATGAAGCAATCAAATGCAAACAGAAAAGATTGAAATGGATTTTTGATCGAACAATAAAATCGAAGGTGTGATTGATCAAGGAAAATAATGTTGTCACGAAAAAAAAAACGCACAAATGAATTTGTAATTCCTATCATCAATATCATATAGTGTTTAACTGGAGAACTCTTCTAGTCGTTAAATGAAAGAGAAAATGAAGAGTAGCGTCTAATTCTACTGAGGACGGGTTAAAGGCTCCAGTAACGTGATTAAACTATAATAACCTTAATTTTGTCGAGTATTTTCCAGGTAATTCACCATTCGTTCACAATATCTGAATCAGAACATCTGCGGAGCTCGATAAGTGGAAATGTTCATCTCAACCGAGGCTGAGAAGTATATGCATGGAGCTGATGAATGAGTGTTTTCAAAGGATTACGCACTTCCATTTACCCAGTTTCCCTTGTGGTAGAAGTCAGCACAATTGCATCACCTGTACCATCGAATTATCCACAAATATGGCATTCCCAACACTGCCACTGAGTTGTGTCAATTGATATAAATTGCGGAAATAGGAGCCTAGCTTGAAACAAGGTTGATCTTGATATCAAAATCGTGTGAGCGGTCTGTTTTTTGTCAAAAATTCCTTAAACTATGTCTCATTGAACTCTGTATATGCCAAAAATAAATATGATTGATATGATTTGATGGTAGCAATTAACATGGTGATCATAGCGCCTTCCTGATGGATCCAATATTGAGGATCAAGAAACCATAATATTTATGTTATATGACTTTGGTAGATCAAGATTTTGAAAACATCATATTGGTTTGCCCCTTTGTCAGTATCTGAAACTGAACCGAGTTCATAATCGGCAGAGGAAAGCTCTCCAATACATATGATTTTTCATAGAAACCATTTAAAGAAAGAGTTCCTTATGTTCTTGTGGTCTCATTACTATTTCATGATTGTTATTCTGGTATTACCATTATAGTAATTTGAGGCTTTCTACAAATCATACCCAAAATAGCACTCACCCAATCTTTGAATGCTTCTTGCGAATAACTCAATCGAAACCTAACAGCACGATGTTAAAATCAAATAAACAGTTGTAGAAATTGAAATATTTCATGTATGAAACCAAGGGTCAGACATAATTCAGATTGGACGGTGAGCATGGACATTTCATTTCGGGGCGCTGGCTATTGACCCCTAAATATTTGGCAATTTATATAAAAATTACTATAGATGAATGATCGTAGATAATCAATCACACCCAATCGACAGAGTATTGGAAGGAACCTAGATAAAATAGTACAATCTTTTCTTATAGTCCTGATACGTATGTTTTATCAATATTATCGTGACTTACCACTAGCGCCATTATCGAGATCTTCCATATTTCCCCCCACCTCCCCTAAATCCACCAAACTTCTTATTGAAAATACGGATTTTGCTGCTCGAATTTTACAGGAATGATCCTGTGGTACTACTTCTCGTTGACGTGTGGAGAGGTCCATTTCCAGGCATTCACTATCCATGGAAGTTCTGTTTCTCGATCCTTTGTCACAACTGTCCTCTCTTGCCTATTCGCGCAGAGAACCGACCATTTTATGACAATTATTGATAAATGAACAGTCGACGTATTTTCTCTGAAATCACCGCACTCATTAACACTGAAAAAAAAATTGTCATTAGTGCAATACAAAATTGGCGCCTACTTATTCAAATTGAAATAGTTCGTTTTTAACCGGGTGTACAACAGTGTAGGTAAAACATTTTCATTTGAAGACGGATTCATCGAATTATTTAGGAATCGAATAGACTTCTCACAATCTTCTCTACGATCGATGATCTATAAGTCAAAATCTATACTGCTATTATAAAAAGGTAAAGTCTCTTACTTTGTTTATTTGTTTGTAGGGGGTACTTTGGGAATACTGATCCGATAATGAAAATTATTTCACTACCAGAAAGCTACACTATTCGGGAGTGATCTAGTCAATATATCACTATGATTGAACAAAAATTCAGTGAATTTAATAAATCAAGTCAAAGAAAAGCAGGAGAGATGAGATGCGTTACATGTGTGCGCTGACTAAATGGTGCGGTTCGACTTCCACCAATTTGCAAATGCGAATTCATGCCTGGCTAAATAAAAATGAATAATATGTCACTGTACGTTCTATTGTACTGGTGAGGTGGGAAGTGAGTTGTAAACCGTGATTCATCGTACTGAAAATTATGACAATATTTTCAGTGATAGCGATGTTCACTGGCACGATACAAGATATAAAACAAGGCCGTGTCTAGAACCAAGCAAACGTGGACTTTCGTTCTATAGTTCCTTTACGCGAAAAAAAGAAAGTGGCGTTAACGTTTTCCGTGGATCTTTCGCTCTTGATTGATCCACGCTGATTTCGCGTGGACCATTTCCTTTTGATGAATCCACGCCGATTTCGAGTGGAGCATTACCTTTGTGATGAATCCACCCTAATGTCGTCTGAAGTATAGGTATACTCGTGATCAACCCACGTTAGTTTGGCACAGAGTATCAATCCTCGCTAATATCGTAGTTTTTCGTAGTTCGGTAGTTTTTGTTATGAAGATGTATTATTGATTATGGCGGTGTGAACAAAAAAAAGTTATTTCTTGGAGTATATATAGGTACATAATGTATTTTTGGATAATTTATAAACCCTTCAAATTGGGCAATATTCTTCATTATTTTGTACATATGGTGAGTTTATAGACTTAATCAAAAATTTATTGACATACATGTGAACTATATTCCAGAAGAGATCATTAAAAGCTGATGAAGTGAAGTATATCTCTGGACGAAATTGATGGCAAACTTCTGACCAGAAAGGCACTAGAACTCGGAATCTCAAGTATAACGAACACATCAAAAACCTGAGAATATTGGCATATACTCGTCTGAATGTTTCATACGATTTCCACAGAATTCGAAGGCGACTCTTTGTAAACATCTGATTCAATCAAGATTCAATTATATCGATGTAGTATTATGGTTCTGCTTCAGACAAATAATAGGAAAAATAATTAGAAAAATCGGTACAGTATCCCATAAACTACCAGAATTATGATGGATATCTATGGAAAAAGTACGAGTGTGTGTATTTGAGGGAGAAACGTATAATATCCAATTTATATAATGTCAATGTTAAACAAGATAATAGATTACACGTACTAGATTCAGGAAGATTTTGTACAACAATTTGTTTTTACACCAGGCGTGTCACTGATATTACATTTCACCCAAAGATTCGAAATCAGTCTCAATCGTTTTATTACGGGATTAAACTGTGAAGTTTTATTTTTCTATTCTGTTTCAATAATACCATTATTTCATTATTCTACATTATCATGGACTACGATGGAACTGTATATGTAATATGTATATATCCTGCGAGCTATGATATGCTATTTTGCTGCAGTTGTATGGGCTTTCGATGCTGTCTTTCTCTGCATTAGTTGGTCACCCATTCAAGTACTATCCGCGCTCGGCACTACATAACTTCAGAAATCGATTGACTATCAACCTGAAGAGATGGGCAATGACCCTCTAACCCTAACCGATTGAGTCTTATATTGGGAATGAGGTTCTTTAAAAGACGAAGTCATAGTCGAAGCGGAGAGAAAGTGCGGCAAGTAGGCAACATTCAAGTAGTACCCCTCACTACTTCAGATTGTGCTATTTATAAATAACTAAACTTATAATCTTTAGGTTCGGGATCCATCTTCTTCTACTGTGAATGGTTATCTTTTTAGCGAAACGCGAATCGAGTTTGAGAGATATTGGTTTGGTGTTAGGAATATTGATGTGTATACAAAGTTTCCTCTTTCACACCGAAGGTTACAGTCCTCCTGATTATTAGACTATATTTCTTATTCCTCTTCAGATATTATTTCAGAATTTAGCTTCCGATCTCAACTAAATAAGAGATCGATGAATATTTCAACCTATGAGTGGAAAAAAAAATATCGAAATTAGTAATTGTACAACCGGCCCTGGTAAGCTGATATAATATTGGCAATTAATGTATCTTGAAGCTTGTCGATCAAAAATAAAGAGTTGTGCATCATCATTCCACTACAATTATAATTATGTAGATTGAAATTCAGAATTATCTAATAATTGAGTTCATTATGCAGCGTATTTTCATAATTTTGCCAAACTTATCCAATGTATAATTCGTCGAAATCAGTCTATTCGTTATCATTCAGTCCAGACATCCAATTAGTCAGTATTCAAAATTTTCGTCAAAATCAGTCGATTTGTTATCATTCAGTCCAGACATCCAATTAGCCAGTATTCGTAGTTATAAGTCCATAATTCTCTGACAATCCCCGATTTTACTAAGTTCGTGTTCGTCTTGGTATAACAAATTTGAATTTTATGAATAAATTGTCATTCTCAACTCGCCGCGTCATTCGCCGGTCACATCGCCGTATGGCGATGAAGGAACAATCCCAGAAGAAACCCATAGTAACAAACATATTGGAGTCGTTCAGGCATCGTTCCGGGCAGCTTGCCGTCGCTCAAGAATTAAAATGATTTGACTTTGGGGATGCAGTTGCCAAAAACCATTAGTAGAGAAAATCTACAATAATCAATTCCCGAGATATATTCACTTGGGAGTCATGGGCAGTTTTTGTACAAAAAATAATAGAATTCAACCTTCCTTCTGATGTTTATTCTGCAGGACTGACCAGGTAGACTGGTGATTCAGTTAGAGCTTTAGGGTAAAAATATAGTGGAGCAACTCAACTCTCCGGGCAGATAGTCGTATGGCGATGAAGAAACAATGCCATAATAAACCCATAGTAACAAACATATTGGAGTCGTTCAGCTCGCCGCGTATTGTTCCGGGCAGCTTACCGTCTCTCGAGGAACAAAATGATTTGACTTTGGGGATGCAGTTGCCTGAAACCAGCGCTGCGATTAGTTCTCCTAAGATCATGAGTCTTTCTACTCTCTTTATTTCGATGCCGCATTTCTACTGTTCACGATAACCAGCAGTACTACACAAGTTATCGATCTTATGCGTATGTCCTTAAAGTTTTAGTACTGCTCCAATCCGATGATTTTAAAAAGGCGAGGTGGACAACTGTACTACCCTTAGGGTAAAAACAAAGTGGAACAGCTCAACCCGCCGCTCTCTGCGCATGTTGCTTTGCTTTTATACTTGCCCTTGTAAAACATAGTACAGTAGTTCATCTCGTCCTTTTAAAATCATCGGATTGGAGCAGTACTTGAAAATGTTCACCAAAAACCATAAAGATATACGCATAAGATTGATAACTCTGCTGGTCATCGCACAATAATAATGCGGTATCGAAATAAAGAGAGTGGAAAGACCCGCAACTGCATACTTGAAATCAAATGACTCTAGAAAGACGGCAAGCTGTCCGGAACAATAAGCGGCAAGCTGAACGACTCCAATATTGTTTGAATGTCATTATTTTGTGGTGAATCAATATTTGTTCCGTAGTTTTCTGGGTTCGTAACCTACCACAATCTGAAAAAATAAGAATTAATATTGGAATCTATACAAGTGTAGAAGGGCAGATTTTCAAGCTACCCCGAAAGATTTGTTTTTCAATAGACGCAGCAACTTTTCGGAGTAGATTGAAAATCTGCCCTTTTACACTTGTATAGATTCCAATATTAATTCTTATTCTTTCAGATTGTGGTAGGTTACAAACCCAGAAAACTACGAAACAGACTCCAATATGTTTGTGATTTAACGAATAACATGAACTTCAAATTCAGTGTCATTCAAAGTACAATTAAATAAGTAAAAAGAGCTATATACCCACCTTTCAACAGAGATTGTTTGTGATTTTTTTAAATTTTGCTCCTTCTATAGAAGTTGTAATTTTCTTTGGTTCAGAGAAGAAAACCAAAAAAATAATTCATCTCACTACATTTTTTCCACAAAAATGCCGAAGTTATATCCATTATATTAGATATCCATCCTTATGCTGATTATCATGAATTTTCTGTTCAAGGCAGAATCATATACCATATCAACATAATTGAATCGTGATAGAATAATATTATATTTTTCCGAAAAACATCACGCTCGGCTTTTTAACCAAATGTTGAATATCGTGTTGATTTTGATAATGGAATCGCTAACATTTTGTGATCTGAATGATTTGTACAATTGCATGTCATCTGCATATATGTGAATATGTCAGATTTATGGAAATCATCTGTTTATTATAGGTTGTAGAACAAAAAGAAAAGAATCCATTCTTGTGACACGCTTTTTATGATCGCTCAATTAGCTGCTGTTACCCCATTCAGAGATACCCACTGCGAGTACGGCAAATCAGATAGTAATCGAGAAAGTTCGTAGAGTTCGTAACCCTCTTTGACGTTATTGAGCGCACATCTTGAGGTCCACTAACTGATTCAGTGAACAGAGGGAGGGTTACCTTAAAGAAAGTTCCGTAGTTCTAAATTTTGGATATATTGTCTCGAATGATTCAATTCAATTTCTTTACCGCGCCCGTCGCCATATTGGAAATCTGGAAGAAATTCCGCAATTTCTATAATTAACGATCGGCAATTCCTTGAGGGTTTTGCTTATATTGTCGTTTTGGTGCATTTCAGTCAGAAAAGAGTCATATATGATGTTGTAGGTAGAGATTTACATTTCCTATACTATACTATATGATTTTTCTTTCGAGGATTTCTAGCAACACCACTTCAAACATTTTTGGGTTTATACGAAGGTAGTAGTCCATACTCAAAGTGGAAGACCAATTTTTTGAAAAAGAAAACACGAAGTCATCTCCACAACATTTTTAGGTTTGTCTACATTTTAGGCAAGGTACTGGAGCAGGCGGAGAGGTTCGAGGACCCTGCTGCCAGCCCCCGGGAAATGTCAGTAGCTGGAGAAAAAATCTTAGTATCCCTGTATGATGTCAGAAGAGAACAGCCATTAAACTCCCCTCAAATTGAAAATACATGCCACCAAGCTCAATCTGCCTAAAGTACCTTCGACCACTGACGCAGCACATTTTCACTTCCTGAGGAGATACCATGAGGTCATGGAGTGGATGGGGATTGTCAAAGACCCTATCAAGTGGGGCTGGTATAGA
This sequence comes from Zygogramma bicolorata, assembly GCA_032362365.1. Lineage (NCBI taxonomy): Eukaryota > Metazoa > Arthropoda > Insecta > Coleoptera > Chrysomelidae > Zygogramma > Zygogramma bicolorata. Next base: position 756,507 of record JAVJAQ010000143.1, read on the forward strand.
AGAGTTTGAATACTAGAGCCCATCAAGATCAGTGGAGACGCTGCTCCCCCGAACCTGTTCAAGACAATCTCATGCAGATGCACATGAGGGCGCGTGTTCACCCCTCTGTAAATTTTGTGCTGACCAAGACTGTGATAACAGGATTGAAGTTATTTTCTTTTAGTTTTTTTGGGTTCTCTGTCTACTACAATCTGAAGGAATAGGAATTATTATTGGAATGTAGACAATGTAGAAGGGCGGATTTTTAATCTACCTTCAGATATTGCTGCGATAATTTGAAAATGGTTCTTTCTGAATGGAACACCTACTCCGATCTAGAAATTTCAAATAAAGAACCTGACATCATTAACTCACCTACAACGAAATGAGAGGAGCATGTATGAATTTGTTCTTTAAATTTGTTTTCTTTAACCTTCAATCAGTGTATAATTTTTATTGCCCTTTGTTCTTATTCTGTTCAAATGAGAGAAATAAAAAAAATGTATCTGCTGTCTTGGTGGGTTATTTCAAATTGAACATTCCTTCTCACCACTAGGTATTCAAGTGATATAAAATCAACATCATCAGCCTCACGCTGTAACATGTAGAAAACTCGAGTAGGATTTTTCCTTTCTCAAAATTAAAGACAAAACCGGAAAATAACTACAGATTTTTTGATAAAATATGGTTTAACCTAGCCAAAAAAGCACTATTCCGCTGTTTTAACTCTCAAATCGGTAATTATAGAGATTGCGAATTTTATTCCAGTTCTTCAATATGGCGACGGACGCGGAAGGGAGATGAATTGTGTATGTTGCATTTCAAACACTCACCAACCTTTCTGGATAACATATTGTAACGAAATGTGCTGGCGCCGGCCCTGCCGACTATCGATGCGAATTGGTGCGACGGTTCCAAGAAAGATATACCTGCGTGATCGCGGCTCACCCAGAATATTCGAATGTCAAGATTTGTCTGGATGATTCTCCACTATATGAGCGCGTATATAAGCGGGAGCGCTTACGCCAACGGCAGAGTTTTAGTACAGAGAGTTTAAGTACCGAGCATTGGAATGTTATCGGAGCGATTTAAGTGATTGTGTTGTATTGTATTGTGCTAGAGAGTTATGATAAAAGTAGTTTAGTGTTGTTTGGTGTTTCAATAGACGAACCCAAGGATAAATCGTAACACTTGTGTCGGGTTTTTGCTGGTAAATAAAAACAATCGATGGTGAATACGAGAAGTACATCTTACGATACGATGGAGGACATGATGAAATTTATCCAAAACCAATTTGCGGATTATGAAAGACCACGGCAGGAGAAGAAACAGGAGGAAAAAAAAATGACAATTAGAACAAGGAAATGAAAAGAAAAAACGAGAAGAAGGACTCCAGAAAACTCTCGAAAATGAAAAGAAAGAACGAGAAGAAGGACCAAGGAAAATTCTCGAAAATGAAGAGAAAGAACGAGAAGAAGGACCCCAGAAAATTCTCGAAAATGAAAAGAAAAACCGAGAAGATGAATTGAAAGACCGAGAAGAAGCACTCCAGAAAATTCTTGATAATGAAAAGAAATAACGGGAAGAAGCACTCCAGAAAATTCTCGAAGAACAGAGAAAAGAACGAGAAGACCTCCAGAAAATTGTAGAACAACAAAAGAGTGAATTAGAGCAAATTGAAAAACAACGAAAAGCAGACTTCCAGAAAGTTCTAGAAAATCAGGACAAGTTCTTCGAGCAAACCAAAGTACAAATGGAAGAACTGAAGGAAGATGTCAATAAGAAAGTGGATTTAGTGCGAGAGGAGATGAGAAATGAGATGAGAAATGAAATGAGAAATGAAATGAGAAATGAAATGAGAAATGAAATGAGAAATGAAATGAGAGGCCTAGAAAAACAGATAGCCCTTCTCAGGAACCAAGATCGCCAAGACAGGGTTGCCACATCAGGGATTTCCGTAAAACCGCCGACTTTTGATGGACAGATGTATCGAAGCTACGGCGCTCATAGTCGCTTTGAGAGGACTAGCTTTGGGTATATTACAAACGATACCCATAGAACAGCAGAAGCAATATCAAGACCTGATTTCTGCACTAGAGTTGAGGTATGGCGATCAACACCGAGAACAGCTGTACCGGGCCCAAATAAAGACTCGCACACAAAAGTCAAGTGAGAATCTGCAAGAATTCGAGGCAGATGTTCGACGCCTTATCCAGCTGGCATATCCAGAAGCACCCGGAGATTTCAAGGAGCAGTTGGCTGTGCAGATATTTATAGACGGACTGAGAGACCCAGAAATACAAAGAACTTTACGATTGACGAGTTTCAAGAGAAGTAGCGATGCTTTGGTTCGCTCTTCGGAAGTGGAGGCGGCTTTCAACACTTCGAGGCCGAAAGTGCGAGCAGTTTCAATAGAAGAACCGGAACAACGACTTGGCACAGCGACTAATTCAGTAGAGAAGATTCTGGAAGAAATCAAATCAATGATAAGTGGCATCAGCACCCAGAAGAAGAGGACATGCTATAGATGTGGAAAACCCGGACATCTGTAGGGTGAGAAGGCCATCAAGATCTAGCTCACCTGCAAGGGTTCCATCTCGTACTCAATCACCTGTGAGAACAAGGTCATCCAACGAGTCCTCAAATTGGCGGCAGGAAAACGAGAGTTAACCAGCATATCGGTGCGCATGCTGGCTAGCAATAACAGAGCCCCCATGGTCATCCATGTTAACAGGCTGAAAAGAACATCTGAGAGCCTTACCATTCCAGGAAAATAAAATAAAATCGACGTTATATGCACCATAGACACCGGTGCTGCAGTTTCTTTGGTACGCAGCGACATCCTTCGGCCTATATCATCCAACGTCGTGCTTCGGACAGTCACTGGTGAAAACGCACCTATTCGAGGAGAGGCTGTAATTACATTGGTTCTTGGGCGACTCACCATCACAGATACAGTTTACGTCGCCGATATAGAAGATGAATTTATACTCGGAATGGACTTGATCAGTGACAATGGATTTTCATTCGACAATGAGGAGAAGATAATGAGGTTTGGAGGAGAAGAATTTGTCCTTACAACTCCAATGGAAAGGACGATACCTGCCAAACTGCGATTATTAAAAACTGCGAGAATTCCTGGATTTTCAGAAAAAGTAATTTGCGCTACATTAGATGAAGACCCTGGGTGCTGCGTTGGAGTAGTCCAGCCATGTGATGAATCTCCAAGCAATTTGGTTTTCGCAAGAGCATTAGTTAAAACGAACCAAACGATCCCTGTAAGAGTTGCCAACGTGTTTCCTGGGGAAATAACTGTCAAGGCAGGCGATGTAATTGAACATGTGAACCTGTTACTTGGGTAGCGAACGGTTATTCAAATGAACATCAAGAAATAAAGGCGGACTCTGAGAGTCAACTCTTGAAAAATCATGTCAACACCTATCAACAGAGGAACTGAAAGCTGCCAAGAATTTCATCAGGAATGAAAGTGACATTTTTGATTCGACAACAACAGGAAGAACTAACTTGGTCAAACACAGAATCGATACTGGCCAAGCTCATACGATTCGGCAACCACCAAGAAGAATTCCATTCGCCAAACAACAGGAGGTGAAAGAGCTTGTAGACAAGATGATGAAGGGAGGTGTGATTGAAGAATCATCGAGCCCTTGGTCTGCACCTGTTGTGTTGGTTTCCAAGAAGGGTGGATGTACGAGATTCTGTGTCGATTACAGGAAATCAAATGATGTCACCAAGGAGGACAGCTACCCTCTACCAAGAATGGATGACACATTAACAACTTTGGCAGGTTCCCGTTGGTTCTCAACATTACATCTGAAAAGCGGATACTGGCAAGTGGGCATACATGAGGACAACAAGGAGAAGACTGCATTCTCGACTGGGAGTGGACTTTACCAGTTTACTGTTATGCCGTTTGGATTGTGCAATGCTCCAGCAACATTTGAGAGACTAATGGAGCTGGTCCTTCGTGAGCTTACTTGGAAAACTTGTCTTGTATACCTCGACGATGTTTAGGTCATGGGAAAGACATTCGAAGAACATCTGCACAATTTGCAAGAAGTCTTTCAACAATTCAGGGACGCCAACCACAAACTGAATCTTCAGAAATGTTCATTGTTCCAGAAAGAAGTGGATTTTCTAGGTCACACAGTTTCATTAGACGGTATCCGAACAGACCAAAAGAAGATACAGGCGACAAGAGACTGGCCGAGACCAAGAGACAAACATGAAGTGGGGAGTTTCCTAGGTCTCTGCAGCTACTACCGTCGTTTTGTAGAAGGATTTGCTGATATTGCGGCACCCCTACATAAGTTGACAGAAGATCGAGTCAAATTTATCCGGTCCAACGAAAGTGAACGAGCATTTGGGAAACGGAAAGTTGCTCTATGTTCCGGCCCCATTTTGAGTTTCCCACGTCAACAAGGCCTGTTTGTTTTGGACACAGATACCAGTAATAATGGTATTGGAGCCAGGAGCAAGATGGGCAGGAAAAAGTAATTGAGTTCAAGTAGCAAGGTGGATTGAGAAGTTGAACCAGTATCACTTCAGGATGAAACATCGACCAGGACGATTGCATAACAACGCAGATGCTTTGTCAAGAAGACCTTGTTCGGATCCTTGTGAACACTGTGAGCGAATTGAACGTCGCGAAGGAATCAACCAAGTGAGATTGATAGTAGACGACAATTGGACGACAGCAAAATGCGAAAAGACCAGGAGAATGATCCAAACGTTGCAGAATTTTTGAAATGAAAGGAAAATGGAGCGGAAAGACTCACCTGGAAGGACGTCTCAGATCGATCACCAACGTTCAAAGCATTGTGGGCACAATGGGATTCCTTGATTGTGGAGAATGGCCTACTGAAGAGGGCCTGGGAGTCAGTCGATGGCAAGAAAGTGAGTTCCCAACTGGTTGTGCCTGTGTCGAGAATAGAGGATGTTTTGTCAGAGATTCATGGTGGTGAATCAAGTGGACATCTAGAAGTTAACAAGACTAGAGAGTTATAATAAAAGTAGTTTAGTGTTGTTTGGTGTTTTGATAGACGAACCCAAGGATAAATCGTAACAATATCAAAAATTCAGAACTACTGGACCGTTTGTAAGGTAACCCCCTCTTTGAATCTCTATTCACTGGATTAAACAGAATGTGTGAGATTTTAGGTCAATGAGTTTATACCATTGTGCTATTCGAAGTTATATAATCTCATTGTCTTGGTTAACGGAGGGATTTTGTTATGCAGAGCTATCAGACAATAGATAATATGAAGTTGTTAGGAAAGAAAGAGGCAACCAAAGAATCAGAGTGGAGGACCCAATGCGACAGCCATATGTACCACCTCGGACAAATAATATAATATTCTTCACTTTTCATGAGCACAAAATAAAAATTTTGTGATGATACTGAAGCGATACTAGTAGATGATTTCAATATTCCTTGTAAACATGTCTGTGAGAAAAGTAAGGTTTTAAATTCTCCTTCGGCCTCGATGTGGAATATTTTTCTCTCAAGATAATGCAGATCTTACAATCTTGGCTCCATTTCATACCAATGAGTTGACTCGAAAAAATAACAGAAGAGTATTTCAGGTTTTCTTGATAATCGATTGCCTATAGCATACATCAATTGTTGAATAGAATGGTGGACATTCCTGACCATATATTGAAAGCGTGAAGATGAAAAGACTCATTGGGAGTACTGTTAATGAACAAAAAGTTCTTAACAGAATCAAATCCACTTACTTCCTTCCGGAATCACAGTTTCCATATTGACCATTTCATTTCTGCGAATTATTTTCGTGATTCATCCCTTTGTGGAATGATCATTTCTATCGTCTTCGAACTTGTATGAACCTAGAACGAACCTAACCTAACCTAACATTACCTAATCTTCTAGCACATTCACAATTTGTAACGTGATTTCGAATGTAACATAAATTCAAATGTGAACCGGTCTCTGTTTCGCTTCCGATAGGTGGATGGGCTACAGAAAAAGCCTAGCGGCAATACTCACGAACTGGCTAATCCCACTATTTGTTCGAGATAGAGCCACATTTCGATTGGTCAAATTCTGGGTATAGCTGCCAGATATTTCTCAAACCTGAGAAAGTAAAGTAATCTTGATTTTTGGCTTCGATTAGTGCTAGCTTCTAATTGGTAAATATTCAATATCATCTCCCTCCACAGTTCCCACTCCGTTTGGGTTGAAAATCAGACATATTTCAACATTGAACTAGTAATTATGTACGTTGAGATGTCAGTCCTCGTTATCCCTCGGCTCGCACAAGTTTCAACCTGAGTGTTGTCGTTCTGAAGCCGGATTTAAAGATTCAGACGCAGCCGTTGCCGCTGCGGTTATCATAGCCGTACAAAATTGAATTTGTGCTAGAACATGTGTATGTTGATATAATCGCAGCAGCTGCTGCAGCCATTGTTGCTGCCGCCCGAAGATGGCAAACTTTTATCTCAAGCGGCAGCGACAACAAACGAATGACATAAAACACGATAATTATGAATCTGACAATTGCAATTCTGTTTCTGCGCTAAAAAAGCAAATGAGTAGGTTTATATTCATGTTTCAATTATTGTGATCTCATATGGAAATTATCTATATTCTTTATTTTCCACATATATTTGGAAATTCAAAATTGATGATAAACTAACTTTTCACTTGTCAAATTTCAAATCCTCATTTTTATAGGTACTTGAGAAATTCCACATTCATTCAAAACGTTATTGTAGACAAAATATTCATTTTAACATGCAAAATGACATACTAAGTTCTATTCAGTATCTCGTAAATGCAAATTTACCGCCACAACATGACATTACACACCCCGAGCACAGAATGAAGATCACAGAAGTTTGATCCTTGAGAACAAAGTATTGACATTTAAGTGTCTCTTAAACTAGGGAAACGTGAGGGGTTCAATGAGAAGTTTCTAACATAACAAGAATATGACTCACATATCCAACATAAGATTCTTTGGATATACTGAGAAGGTGAATAATTTTGATTTTCATCAACAGCAAAAGTTGATTTACTCATGAATTGATTTGATAGGCACCGTTTCTCTCATTCAGTCCGACGATGATTTGTCGGACCATGTGATCAACTATTCAATGAAGAAAATTCTTAATTTTTTAATATCGATGTGGTTTTCATTCCTGAAAATTGAAACTTAAACTATGATCATTTTCAGAGATAAAAATCAATCTTCGATTAAATGGAGATACAACCCCCGCCACTAAAAAGTATAAACCTCAAAATAATTATCTTTTCCTTCCTTTCCACAAGAAGGAATGTGCAATTTATTATGTCATCAATTTCATTGAAACCTCAAAGAGTTAGAGAAAATTAAATTACTTTTCTTGACCGAAGCATTTCTGTACCAATATATTCGTGACCCACAAAACATGGCAAAAGGTGTGAATTGAAAAGCATTGCCAGTTTCTTTCATTTCGCCAAAAAACGATTTTGATTATGTTTGTTTCACGATATTATCAGATACGATTGGAATTTTCACATCTTGAATATGAACTAATTCCTTTCACTGCGATTGATAATAATAATAATATAAATTTATTCATCTCTCAATTGTAGATACACAGTACTTACAATTATCGGACTTGTCACAGAAAAAAATACACAATTAAAATCACAAAGCTAAAAACTCATCGTAAGAGTAAAAAGTCTTTTCCAAAAGGAAAAGACACAACTTATTTTTAAACTCGTTAGTATTACTGATATCACCTAGAATGCATATTGTTTTGTTATAGAATTGTATTCCTCTGTAGATATAGGAATTCTGTCCAACAGAAAGTCTTGAGTAAGGTTGCTGCATGAAGTTTCTAGTACGAGTTTCATAGTCATGAATAGAGGCCCTTGTCACCAAAGTCGAATGATATTTCTTTATATATAAGATGAGTTGGTAAATATACAGTGAAGGTAAGGTTGATATTGAGAAACTTTTGAAAATCTCTTTACAATGGGTGAATGTGGCACATTAGCCAAGCATCTCAAAATCTTCTTCTGCATTACGAAGACCCTATCCGTATGTACTGAGCTTCCCCAAAATATTATACCATACGACAACACTGATTCGACGAGGCCGAAATAGACCAATCGGAGAACGTCAATCGTAACAGTTCCTTTCAACTGTCTTATGAGAAAACAGGAACTGCTCAGCTTAGCACAAAGTACATCCACCTGAGATTCCCATGTCATTTTTTCATCTATTACCAAGCCAAGAAATTTTGTCGATTTCTCGTGTTTCAGTGACTGTCGCTCCAATCTTACCGAATAGCTGAGATTCAGGGAAATATTTTTGGGTATATAACTCATGAAGTGAGATTTACTGTCATTTATCATCAAGCCACTATTTCTACAATACTCCAAAAACTCCTGACTACATTTGTTGGCATGGTGTACTAATGACTGTGTATCTTTTGCTATCATTCCAAAATTGTATCATCCGCGTAACTGATTTGGAGGTCTGGTGTTAGACAAGATGCACCAATATCATTGATAAACACGATAAATAGAACTGGACCCAGAATTGAGCCCTTTGGGACACCTAGCGATACCAATCTTTTATCAGATGATGCATTCTGTATTTCCACTAACTGTCTCCTGTTAGTAAGATAAGACAACAACCAGCTGTGTGTAATCAGTGAGCTTTTAGTGGAACATAGATACCTGATGATATTGCATATTGAAAAATTACTCATGCAATTTTCGAATCATAGATAGAACTAGTGTCACAACTGAGAAATAAGTAAGATCTCTATACTTTGAAGTGCGCAGTTTATATTCCTCACAGTTTCTGTGTAATCTGAAATGCGGACAATCTCTAATTGATAACATGGACGCGTGAAAAATACACAGAACCCAAAGTGAGAACCAAGAGAAAACTCCAATAAGATGACCTGGATGGAAAATTTTTCACTTAGCAACTTGATTGAATCAGATTACACAAAAGTTTTCAGGTTGATGTAATAGACCAGGAGGCAGTAACAGATTTTACAGTCTGCCTTTGAAATGGGAAATACTGCAAGCTTAAACGACTCATGATCTGCAAAATAAATACGCGCTGCATTGTACTTCAGGTCGAACCCAGAATTTGGTTTTGATGGAACACACTGTATACTTCCAATTAACCTTAATATCACGACTTCAAAGGCAGACTGTAAAGCCATTGATCCAAAAAAATTTGTTATTGTCGCCCGGTGTATAAATACATTATATTGTTATTGAATGATCTTTTTTTCACGAATGCACCGCAAAGACTGGAATTAACAATTAAAACGACAAAAAAATTTCATGAAAGTCCCCCAGAATGGATTCTACTGAAATTTCTCGCATATTTCGTGATTTCCCTAGGAATAATCAATTGCTTTAATATTTCATTTCGCGAAAAATTATCTCATGACTATGATATATTCAAAACAGGAATCTGAAGGAATCAGAATAATCACTAGAAAATAATTCAAGGATAATAGTTCTGGGTTTTACTCGAGACTGTCGAACGGGGTCTCTTGATAACGAACGACTACGTGGATAATTACTTACAGTACTGTTTCGTATATTTCACCAAATCAGTCAAACGTGAATTTAAAATTTGGCATTCGCCAAAAAAACTGATAAAAGAAAAGTAATTAAGTACCTGAAAATTATATAATTATTCACATAATCTAAATTGAAGGAGGTTATGTGCATATAAAATTTCAGAAACACTACTGGAATATATAGTTCAAGTAATAAGCGATTATCATTTGAACAAAGTAGTGAAATGAGTCTAATTAAGTATAATTTTCTTCAGATAGTCAAGCAAGTGGACCGTTATCGGTTTTCACTTGTATGCAAAATTCAAATTAGTGTGTGGAGGAAGTGATTAACGAAAATATCAATATTTACAGTGACATGAATATTATTTCTGGTTATGAAATTCACACCTAGTTTTCAAATACTCTTGACACAAGCAAATCTTTGAAAAAATTTGATCAGCCAGTGAGTGGACTAGTGGTATATTCGATGAGACTTCTTCACTGCTGGTTAAATCCGCGGTCGGGGCAGAAATTTTCTAGCTGTCTCGGTGCGATATGCGTTTGTTGCTTGCCAAGATACCAATCCTAGTAATTGAAATATCTTGATCGAATACAACAACCCATCCGATGGCACTGTGGGTTTTTCTGGGTTTCCCTACAATTGAAATTGTAAATACGCTACCGTGAAAATCAATAAAGGGCGCTACCAGAGCGCCTCAGCTTCCAAGATAATTAACCGACCCTTGCCCGCACAGGGAAACTTGAATAAAAAATTTAAGCATCAGTAAATATATTTAAGCTGGAAACGAGGCAGATTTTTATAAGTATCTATCTTCCTGACAAATACTGAACATTACCTGAAAAATAGGTACATGTATGAGGTTCTTCAATGAAGGTACTCTTTGTCACCAGTTTCAAATTCACTCGAGTGCCCTGCACATTTCATTTTCGATACCTTTTCCACTGATCAATGACCTAAATATAAAAATGAAAACACCTATGAAGGGTGCAGGGGAAATACCGGCCAAGTCAGTCATTTACGAGTTTTGAGATAGAGCGCGCAGATTGTAGAAAGGAGCTTTCGTTTGAGTAAATCCAAAAATACCAAACCATTTCAAAAATAACCCAATAATATTCTGAATTTCCTTAGTTTGAGCACTTTAAATTTATACAAGAATGGAAAATATTGATAGCAGTGATATTAATTTTTTGCCGGCAGCGCAGGATTAGTTCGAAGACAATCCACACCGTCAAGCTGAAAAATAAGTCCACTTACACTGTGAACATTGAACATTTCCTTCAATATACTCTGTAACGAAATGTGTGATTATAATATTTTTCTTGAAATATATTACCTGGTAATTGATATGAATTATGGGTTTTTACTTATTGAAGATGAGTTCATACAAAGAACTAAAAAGAACTTTATTGATAATTCTTCAACTCTACATAATCAACATCACATTACTATAACTACAACAACCAAGTCATTATATTGATATACAATATGTTTGATCATATTGGTATTTATTATTACTATCATCAACACCTTCTCCTAATAATAAATTACCAAAATCAAACTTTAAAAAACCAGAACATCCCTATGTTTGGCAAATTTGAAATTTCCAAGTGCTTTAGTAAAAATGTCAGCCACCTGATCTTCGGAGCAGCAGTACTGAATATCAATGATGCCCTCATTAACTTTCTCGTTGATGAAATGATATCGGACATCGATGTGTTTGCTCCTTTGATTGAATTGTCCGTTTCTTATGAGCTTCATGGCACTTTGATTGTCCAGATTTAGTTTGATGGACACATTTTTGCTGAAGAGCTCATCAATTAACGATTTTACATATATCAGTTCCTTGGTACAGTCTGCAGCAGCTATATACTCTGCCTCAGTGCTAGATAAGGCTACAATGTGCTGTTTTCTGGAACACCAGCTTATTGGTCCACCACAATACATCAGCACATATCCACTTGTGCTCTTTCTTGATTCCCTGTCTCCTGCAAAGTCTGAGTCGCAGTAGGCAATCAATTCGTCATCGTTGGAGTTTTTCAGGTATTTCAAACCATGGTCGGTGCTTGATTTTAAATATCTCAGAATCCTTTTCACATTGGATACGTCTTCATCTGAGGGATCTTCCATTTTTCTACTTCCAAAATTTACCGAAAACGTTACATCTGGTCTTGTTTTGTTGGATAAATATAAGAGACTTCCAATAGCTTCTCGATACGGAAATGCTCTCTCGGTACTGGTGGAATTATGATTGAATCTTACATTATTAGCAACCATAGGTGTTGCTACAGGTTTGGCTTCAATCATGTTATATTTATGCAGCAGTTGAGTAGTGTACTATTTTTGACTGAGAGCTAGATAATCATGAGTTCTTGTTATTTCAAGGCCTAAGAAACTCGAAGGTAAATGATCTGCTTCCATCTCGAATTCTTGTGACAGCTTCCGAAGTAAGTCGTTCATTTTTTCTTCATTATTGCCCAATAAAATGCCATCATCCACGTATATGGCTAATAGTAATGAGGCATCTTTATTCTTGAACAGACATGAGTCAGCTTTGAGGGGAGTAAGATCTGCTTCTTTGAAAAATTGAGTAAATCGTTTATTCCATTTTAGTGGAGCTTGTTTTAATCCATATAGGGCCTTCTTCAACATGCATACTTTATTTTTCTCTTGAAATCCCTCGGGAATTGACATGTAAATTCTTTCATCTAATTCGCCATAAAGAAAAGCTGTTTTTTTGTCAAACTTTTTGATTTTCAAATTGTTTTTAGCAGCTAAAGAAAACAAGATTCGTAAGGAACAACTGTTGACTACTGGGCTAAAAGTTTCATTATAGTTCACCCCGTATTCCTGTTCACAGCCTCTAATTACAAGCCTGGCTTCATATCTGCCATTTTCTTTTATTCGAAAAACCCATCTACTGGTGAGAATGTTATCTTCGGTTACATCAGACTCATCTACGTACGACAACACATTGTTTTTTCTCAACGACTCCTTCTCCTCATCAATTGCAGCTTTCCATTGGGCTTTTTCATGGCCTGTTACTGCTTCCTGATAGGTTGAAAGTACGTAATCGTCTAATTTTCTAGGTCTCCTGATACTTCTTTTCTCGTTTGCTTTCGAATTCTCTTGAATTTCATCTGTTTGGATCTCATTTTCAACAGTGATAGTTTCGGGAATCGTCTCATCTGTAGCTATTTCTTCTTCGGTTGGAGCAATGTTCAAACCCTCTTCAGTTGCGTTTCGTTTCTTTGTTGTCTATAGATTATCCTCGAACACAACATCTCGTCGAACTACTATTTTTCATTTTATAGGGTCCCATAAACGGTATCCATTGAGGGCATATCCAATAAAAATCAACTTCTCACTTCGAGAATCAAGCTTTCTCAGGTTCGCTAAGACTTTGGAGTGAGCATCACAGCCAAAAAGTTGCAGTAGAGATAAGTCTGGCTTTCTTCCTGTCCACTTTTCCGAAGGTGTTACGTCAATACTTTCAGTGGGACTTCTATTCAGGAGATATACTGAAGCATAAACTGCCTCTCCCTAAAATTCTTTGTGCAAACCGGAATCGAATATCATTGCTCTGGCTTTTTCCATGATGGAACGATTCAAACGTTCTGCTTTGGCATTTAATTGAGGTGTATGGGGTATAGTATAATCCAAAATTATACCTTTTTGTCTGCACCAAAACTAAATTTCCCTGCTCGAGTATTCACCGCCATTGTCACATCGTATTTTGGATATTTTTAGATTTTTAAATGCTGATACTTCTTGCAAATAGTCTTTCAGGTAATCTTGAACTTCGCTTTTATGTTTCAATAGATATACGACGGAAAAATGAGTGAAATCATCTAAAAAGGTTAGGAAGTACCTATTTCCATCCCAAGTGCTTGGTTCTATAGGTCCACATATATCAGTATGAATGATCTCTAGTGGCCTAGTAGCTCGATATCTTGTGGATACGAATGGCAATCTCAATTGTTTTGCTTGCATGCAGGTTTCACATCTAGACTGTTTATCAAAATCCGCTTCAGATAGATGCAGCCCTGTTACCATATGAGTCAATTTCTTCATACTTGTTATACTCAAATGCCCCAGTTTTCTATGCCAAATTTGGAACTTTTGATTTTCAGTTGACAGATTAGCTATTGGCTTCTGATTCAATTTTACGACATAAAGACCATTAGTTTCTTTTTGGCCTTTTAATAATTCTTTATTGTTTTTTGTTATTTTTACTTCATTTTTGGTAAAAATTACTTCTCCATCATTTTCTGCTATGGCACTTACTGACAGTAAGTTTTTAGTTAACTCTGGAATATACAATACATTCTTGAGGATGCAAGTGCTATGTTCGATGTTGCCTATTCCTTCTGCTTTCATGGATTGATTCTTCTTTGCTACTAATATATCAGTTTCCATTTCTTCAAAATTTTGAAAAAGGTCAATATTATTGCACATATGCGACGATGAGCCAGAATCGACTACAAATTCATTGACATCTGATTCGTATTCTTGAGTAAGGAAGGATATTTTACTTTCTTCTCGTCTGGAGTTTAGTTTTTTTCTAAAATAACAGTCTTTTTCAAAATGGTTTGTTTTTTTACAGTAACGACAAGGATATTTAGTTTCAGTTTTATTTTCTTCTCTCTTCGGACAAAATCTTGAATAATGATGGGGACTTCCACACTGAAAACATCTTCTATCTTTATGAGATGTTTCTTGGTTGAAACTGTTATTGAATCGACCATATTTACTTTGAAATCCTTTTCTATCCACAGTTTTGAAAGCTACGGTACCTTCTTTGTCTGCAGTGAATTTATTTCTCGATTCTTCAGCAAGCAGTCTTGATGTCAATTGTGTTAGAGTTTTCTGGTCAGCTGGGGTGGAATCCCATGCGGTGGAAAAATGCTTGTATTGCTCTGGCAAAGTTGACAACATTTTAGAAATGAGCATATCATCATCGATAGATTGTTTCAATGCTTTGAGTCTATGTGCTAAGTTTTCCAATTTGCTAATGTGCATCGAGATTTCTGAACCTTTTTCGTAGGAGAAATTGAAGAATTCCTGAAGTAAACTGCACTTTTGGTTTTCATTCTCTCTTTGAAAAATGGAACATAACTGGTCAAACATTTCTTGGGAAGTAGTGCAGGTCAAAATATGATTCATAAGTTTTTCATCAATAGATGTTATTATAGCTTTTTGGGCTCTGGCATCTTTACGGGTCCATTCAACTTTTTCATTTTCTCCCGATGTCGGATACTTCTTCTGGCCAGTTACGATTTCGTATATGCCGTGGGCTTTGAATAATATTGTTATTTGGAATTTCCATAATTGATAAGTTTCACTGTCGGTCAGCTTTTCAATCTGAGTGACATCTTCAGTCGGATTTGACATTTTGACTTTATACCAAGTTTTTAATTTTACACTTGAACCTTGTTGAAGAAACCTTTTTACGTTCAGCAGGAACTTACTGGGCCCATAACCTGATATGAATTATGGGTTTTTACTTATTGAAGATGAGTTTATACAAAGAACTAAAAAGAACTTTATTGATAATTCTTCAACTCTACAGAATCAACATCACATTACTATAACTACAACAACCAAGTCATTATATTGATATACAATATGTTTGATCATATTGGTATTTATTATTACTATCATCAACAATAATCAGCCTAAAAACGGAATTAGCCATATCTGCGAGTAATATTTTGCGAAAACACTAAGTCAGAGTTTTATTATCATATTTTCCCAAAATTAGTGCGTTAGGGATATTTTTTATAGCGCATGAGCGCACAAGCGTAAAACCTTGAACATACCTCAATATTTTTGAACAATCTATCAAAAGTGAATCAAGATGAATTTAACTCGGTCAGCTTTCTCCATGTACCCTTCACATGCAAGTTGTACTTTTATATCGACTGTTCAGTGAAGGAACTTGTTTAATGTTTAAGCCGTTCAATAAAAACTGAATATATCGACTGCGTATTGGATGTAAAACCCGCGTATGCCTTTTTCCAAGCTAGAAGTGTATGATGAGCGTTCCACTGATACCAACAGTACTTTCGGATATTGTAAAGACAATCGGTTCCTTATGTTAGGTACCGCACGTTGAAAGATGAAACTCTCAGTTCGCGCAAATCTCAACTTCTGAGGAAATAGCTGATTAGAGGAAAAATACACAAGTTGGATCATAGATGAGTTAGTGATATATTTCCGAATTTGTGCAGCCTCTCGGGACATTTATTTAGTTAGGTTGGATGATAAATCGAACTGAGAGTATGAAGCTCCCATTCTCAACAGTTTCAACGGTTAGCAAGGTTTTTAATTCCATGAGATTCTAATAGTGATATTATTATTTTATGTCCTTGATGACAATGTTGAAGTGCATTGGAGAAAAGGCACAAATATTGGAGGAAAGTTGAAACTACATGTAGAAGTGAAAAACAAACTTGAAAATTGAAATATAAACGAACAATACAAATTAAAATGTATCAGAAAAGACATGTATATCATATTAGTATATTATGCAACGATCGTGTTATGACGGTTATTAATACATGAGCATCAACCGGGATACGAAACGAGCCGAAGGTGAGTTTCGTATGGTTTATGCGAGTGTATTAATAACCATTACATGAGAGTTGCATACGATATTTTATCTACACCCGATAAATAGTGAAGAACTACAAATATTATATTTATATTTGTATTGCACACAATAATACTAATTAAACGAATTTCTTTGAAAAATTCTACAGAATTGTAATTAATAGTATTACTTCGAGAAAAAAAACGATGAGATATGAAAAGAAGATCAAAAATTAAAGAAAAAAAAAAGGTATTCGAAGCCGGATTCGAACCAGTGTCTCTTCCATCTAGAATTTTCAATCTCAGTGCCACAGACGACTGGGCTACGGAGAGCTCACAATATTTGATGAAATAATAAGTAATAACCATGCATTTGTCAAATGAAAAAAATAATCATTCTAACTGTATTTCCCATATCGCTGGTATAGGACATTTTGTTATGATTATCGAAGTTTGGCTATATTCTTGAAAAGTTCAATACCTATACCGATTTTGACTTGACAAACGTCGAATGCAGAGCATGCACATCATGCTTGATTGAAAAATAATGGGTTTCTATTGGTTGAAAATCTGTATCGTAATGGATTTCATCAATATGAAACGGGTTGTGGGCATATAAGTGTATCATTAGAGTACGGGTGTAGATAAAAACATTTTTTCCTGTGCATGAGCCTTTGAATAGACGAAAACTGAAGAAAATCAATATTGGCATAGAAATCATATGTCAGTAATGAAAAACTACGCTGATTTCGAGAAAAATAAATCGAACTCAATTCTGAGGTATGGGGTGCAAGATGTATATAGATAGATAGATAGATAGATAGATAGATAGATAGATAGATAGATAGATAGATAAATTTATTTCTTTGTTTAACATATACAAAGTATAAGAGTATTACACACTGCCATGTAACAAAGAAAACGTCACAAAAAACAGGACAGAAAATTACATAAATTATTCACTACAATATAATATAATTTCCAAATATTATTTCTATAATATATATATAAGACATACACGTGTATATAGAACACAACAACGAATATGTGATGAAATAGCACTAGTTGTCAGCGAGCGAATCACTTAGTGATTCACTAAACTCATTTATCTTGTAGGGAGCCATGTTGATAAGATTTTTTCTGATTTTCTTTTTGAAAGATTCTAGTGGTAGTTCCCTCGTTTCACGAGAGAGCAAATTGAAAAGGGGAATACCTATAGATTTACTTTTTTCCAGTCTCTTCCTACTAGGCACGATGTTATGTCTGTTGCGGGTATGGAAGTTGTGAACATTAGAGTGTGTCGTAAAGGTAAGTATATTTTTCTTAACATGCATCAAATTTTCATAGATGATTTGAGCAAACAGTGTCATAATGACGAAATTTTGAAAGAGTGGTATGCAATGTTCATCGTAGTTAACCCTTGCAATGCTACGTACAGCAGCTTTTTGTAACATGAAAACTCTCTGTAAATTTGTGAAACTTGCCTTTCCCCAACTCAGTAATCCATAGCTCATTACCGAGTGGAACATCGCATAGTATGATGTTAGGGCTGCTTCCTGACCAACAGTTAATGCTATGCGCCGAATGGCATACACAGATCTTGCCAACCTTCCACACACGTGACTAATATGTGTGTTCCAAGAAAGGGATGGATCAAGATATATTCCTAGAAATTTAACTGATTTCGTGTTGGAACAAGTATGGTGATTTGAAAATAAACATATCTCTGTTTTAGCCGCATTCAAAAATAGTTCATTATCATTGAACCATGCTTTGGCATGGGCAGTAGTATGTGCTGAAAGTTCATCAATATCAGTACTTTTTTCAACTTGAAGAGAAAAGGACGTGTCATCGGCATATAAGATCGTCATTAAGTTACTTTTGATTGACATATGTGAAGGTAAATCATTTGCATAAATTAGGAATAGGAAAGGGCCAAGTATGGATCCTTGTGGTACCCCTCTCTTGATTGGGCGTTCATGGCTCATGTTATTATTATTATAAACCCTCTGTGTTCTATTTTTGAGGTATGATTCAATAATTCATGGTGCGATCTCCGATTCGACATTGTTTCGTCAAAAACTCTAGACACGATCAATCATATCCACGGAGTTTCCTGTGATTTCCAGTAAACAGTGCAAGAATAGAATTCTGACAGCTTTTGACATTTGTATTTCAATTTATTCAAATTTTGTTCGAAGTGTTCCGTAATTTTACTGTTCCTTTCTTTTCTTACTTATTTGTCGTTCATCTGCCGTTGCTTTCAGTTATTAGTTGTTTTCCGTTTGTTTAGTATTTAATTTGAGTGTTGTTTTAAATAGTGCTTTATAATGGATATCAAACGATGTGGTATTTGTGAACGAAATGATCAATCATCTATTCATCTATATCAAGTTCCGATGGTTAGTACAAAACATTCAAAACACATGTACTCAAGTTGAACTAGTCAATATAACGCTAGATTATTCTGACGCTGATAAAAACATAGTTCATCTTGCTCAGTTTTTACTTTGGTAGAAGTTATGTTTGTGTTATTTGCTGATTGCTTTCCAGATTATCCCAGTTTTACATATTCATTTCAAGTTCCAGCATTAGTGACACTGGTTGTTACAAAGGATGCAGTAACAAAAATTTAAAATCATGGAATGAAAGTTCTTTCGGGAGACTGTTTTCAAACACGGTCTTCTCGTACAGCGCCATAATAGCCTGCACTTTAGATAGCAATCTTCCTAATGAATTGAAATTACTCAGGTTCATCTGAACTATGGAGGGTCCAATTCATTTCGAAATAAACACTATAATGTTCAATAAACTGTATATTGACGTACTATTTTTTCCATGTATTCCAACTCCACTACATCTCACGTCGAAGAATCTTATCAAATTATCCGAAGCAGCACTAAATAGTAAAAATTTCTGTGAATTGTGATATTAATTTCTCATAATATACCGAAAATATAAAGCAAATGCATTTATCTGTAATATATATCATTATGCATATCTGTCTATCAGTAATGTCGTCATTTGGCAGACGGTCAGTAAAACAAACAAACAAGTATTGATGTTTCTTGTCGAGTAGTTTACTGGATTACTGTTTTTTAGTGGTAGTCATGCGTAGTCGAAAGAAGAATAGTTTGGAGGTCATGAAATTTTGTAGTGGTGGGGACCACAGGATTAGCGGCAAGTGTCGCTTCTTATTCGTTATACGTAAATATTCTTTGTTTTCGACGAAAACATTAACATTGTACTGGTATGGAAGTCAATTCACCAAGAATATATGCATCTTGATGGGATGGAATGGGGACATCTATTGGAAAAAGCTAAATGTAGTTGTGGAAAAAAAAATCACATTTAAAATAAATATTGAATGCTCGATTGAATGTGATATTCTATATGAGATTGATAAATGAAGTGATGATAAAGTAAAAATATTTGAAATATGGAGAGCCAGAAAAGTGATATGACTGCAATATTAATGAATTTGAAAAAGTACATCGGAGTGAAACTGAAACAGATAAAGGCTTTCAGATGTAGAGGGAGTTAGTAACAGAGTCTTCATGATTGAATTTTTGAAAATAATACCTATGAATAGCTATGTAGAAATTATATTCCACTAATAGCATTTCAATCATCATTTTCACAATATTTTTGTTCGCGTTTATCACACCAAGTAAAAAATACAGTACTGCAAAATATTCTCATTTTCATCTGCCCTTGTCACACTATTACAACCTAATAATGAAAAGTGCTATAAGAAAATGAAATATTGAATTTCTTTTTACTAAAAGACTTGAATAAGTTGCCTCATCTGCAGGTAGTCTGAAGACCATTCCCGTTCTCAGCGGGTCATTTATGATATGGCTTTGCCGTTCGATATATCCGTTGTTGATATCCTGTACTTAGATTACTAAGGTCCTCTTTTTCAATACATGGATAAATAAGCTACCTGTCAGACATATAAAGGATATGAGAGGGTGTACGTGAGTAATAATTGGCAGTGAAGGATGCAAACTGATGATATGATATACAAGAAATCTGACAGATATCTTGCATTGAAAAACCGATCCTAAGAGTTTGAGCCTTTGGTTATCCAGTGGATAGCGTTTCCTCTTGAGGTTTACACTATATGTTGTGAAGATTTGCATTGGAAATGGAATCCATATGAGTTTCGCACCCTGTATGCGAGTTTCATTCTAACGTATAGGAAATTTAGTGAAGATTTTGTACCACGAAATAAAGAAATATGAACGAAATCAGTGTTCTTATTCTTTACGAAATATGATATTCCGATGTTAACTTTTCTTATAGAAACCAAACTCCCTTGGAAACAGTCCGATTGATGGTTCCATTTATTCGGCGTAGGCGACTGTGTCGAAAAATGCAGAAATGCAAGATAGTCATGAAATAGCGGGCGATCTTGGATGAGCGGCAGAGTTGAGTAGTTGAACCGAGGTCGCATTCGAAAGTTGAACGAGAAAGCTTCGCGGGTGAGAATCATGCGTTGACCGCGGGTCCCCTAGTGTGTTGACGTAAATAACCATTCTATTCAGTTTTGGAAAAAAAGCTATTATTATTTTTTATTTCCATTATGAATATAAAAACATTGATCACATATTGAGAGATCTACTGACTCATTTCAGTACCTAGAGGTTATTGAGATAGGCCTAGGGCGGCCGATAATATATATTTAGCCGGTATTCATTGGACTCTTGTGTTCTAAACTATATATTTTTGACTGCGTGCGTAATTTTTATAAGATTCATTTTTCATGAGAAGACCTTGTTGCTCTCACTCAATTTTTTGTGTGTGCTTACATTCATATTTTGGTTTATTAATTTGATGGAATCGATGGTTGATTTCAGAGTTATAAATTAGTTTCGATGCATACCTGTCACTAAATACCTTTTATTCGCGCAAAAGGCCGAATTCAAGCTCCTTTCGGAATTGCCTTAACATCCAAAATTTGACGTGGAGAAATCTACGTCTGGTGGTAGCGGCTGCTACGCTATGAAAATGAAATACAAAAATAGTAGCTTTCAGCAACGTTGGTAATAATTTAGCTAAAGTGTGAATCCGTTTACAAGCATAGAGAAAGTAATGGTAACAGGAAAAAAATACAAAAATGATACTCTTTTCGCTTTCACTGCACTGTGTCAGGATCAGATATTTGTTTCGAAATGTTTTGTTCTCGTAGGTCCTGCCGAATGACAATGATGAGACCCATAGCAGATCGAAACTGCTGTCTGGCATTGGATTTGTTAACCCTCAATAACCTAGTGTTACATATATGTAACGCAAAATTCACTGATAAATCTATTTTATTCCTCAAAAACTGTGGCTATTGGCGAATAGATGTCTCTGTTTACACTATTTGTGTAGTCCACTGAAACATAATTCTGACAAGTGTTGTCATTTTTGCGCGTATGTTCAAGGTTATATATCGGGTGGTGTTTTCAATTAGTGAAGAAAATGGAGCCGCGTCTTGAGTAAGTATTGTTTTTATATATACGGCAACAAATGTAATAACTGAAACAAGTGTGATTGTTTGCTATTGAGTATATTATTGAAATCCATGAACATTTCGTACGATAGAATTCATAATAATTGTTTTGCTAGCCATCCATGAAACCTACTATTACATATAAGTAACGCTAGGTTGAAACGGGAGCATATTCTGAAGATTTGTTGGGGATGTATTTTCTTTAGGTTTGACGACTTTTGACTTTCCGTGTTGACAAAAATTATTTTTCTTGAGGGGAGGAGTGGTTCAAAATGTTATATGCCTAATGCGGACAACTTTTTTATTTAGATATTTTTTCAGGCGTGGGTTTACGCTTCAAGAAGCCCTGGAAATGGCATATGCCGATGATATTGATATAGCTGCGATTTATACGGAGCCCCCTGAAGTGAGTGTGCTTACAGATGAGGATTCTGGTGACGATGATAGGGATGGGGATCTGGATAGGCTAACGGGGCGTCAGCTTCGTGCACCAGTCGAAATTCAACTCAGAATAATCTGCGGATAAATAGTGAAACAATAGAACAGAACACAAATTCTAATGCAGACAGAACAGAACCTCTTTCTAAAGAAAAACAAATTAAATTTTTATGGGTATCCGGCGATCTTCAGAGTAGAGGTACGGAATTTCATCCTCCAGATTATTCTGAATTTTCTAAAAGTACACCTGTTGAAATGTTTGAAATATTTTGGGGTAATGATGTTATTGAATATCTAGTGCAAGAAACTAAAAAGTATGCAGTTTTCAAAAATGACCCCTTATTTTGAGTGGATATGATGTAAAACCAGCCAGACAAAATTACTGGGATTCGAAACCGGACTTGGGAAATGAACTGGTGAAGAAGTCAATGAGGAAAAATAGATTTGAACAAATAATGCAGTTTCTACATGTGGCGGATAACAATAATCCAGACAAAAATGATAAGGCATGGAAAATTCGTCCACTAATGGATAAACTGAAGGACAAATTTTTGAAACACTTTGTACCTGAAGAAAATATAAATTTTGATGAGTCGATGGTGAAATATTTTGGAAGGCATAGTTGCAAACAGTTTATCAGAGGAAAACCCATACGATTCGGGTACAAAATGTGGTCACTCAACACCAAAGGCGGATACCTAATCAACTTTGACTTATATCAGGGCAAAAACCCTAGAATTAGTACAAGTGATGAAGTGCTTTATGGTAAATCCACCGCACCACTGGTCACAATGTTGAGAGAATTCCCTGAATGTAAAAAAAGGATGCCATATAAATTGTACACAGACAATTTATTCACTAGTGCAACGTTACTACGTGATTTGCGGGATTCTGGTATCTGGGTTACTGGGACGATGCGAGATAATCGGTTGCCTAAAGAAATACCACTGCCAAAAAAAATAAGTTTGCGCCAGGAACCTAGAGGTAAACATTACCCTATTTCGGACCGTGAAACTGGGATAGTCTTTGTTCGTTGGATTGACAATAATATAGTCACTGTAGCATCAACTTGCTTTGGAGTCGAACCAATCTCTACTGTGAAAAGATTTTGTAGGAGTGAAAAAAAAATGATACAAGTTCCTCGCCCTAACCTAATTGAGTACAACAGTTCCATGGGTGGCACGGATTTGATGGACCAAAACGTCAGCAGGTACCGAATTGCTATACGATCCAAAAAATGGTGGTGGAGTCTATTCTCATGGATGTTGGACATGAGTATCCACAATGCATGGTTCCTTTACAATAAGGGAAATGATCCAGTACCACAGCTAAATTTTCGCAGGGATATTGTGACAACCTATCTTTCAAAATATGGCACAGCAGCCAAAAGTGCAGGTAGACCTTCGTCGGTATTCTAGCTCCACGGCATGCAAAATAAGCGAGAATATAAGATATGACAGAACGGATCATTTGTCAACATATGTCCCAAATAATAAGAGAAGGCGTTGTGCACATGAAGACTGTAATCTAGTGTGAGAACAATGTGTTTGAAATGTGATCTGGGTCTTTTCATTGACTGTAATGTAGCTTTCCACAGAAAATAATATTTCTGTAATTTCATTACATTTTTGTCAAAATATATTATTGACCTCATATCTACCTAGCGTTACATATATGTAACACCATTTTTCTCTAAAACTATATATTTTTTCAATTAAAAATGAAATATTTTCATTTCGTACATCATCAAAAAGGACTTATATTCAAGGTAAACACATTTTTTCTTAAAAAATAGAAATTCAGGTTATTAAGGGTTTGCAACCATTTCGAACATCGAAATAATTATTTATGTTGGGGTGGCAGTCTTATCTGCAAGTAGATCAAAGACGATATTTGTTCGCGGTGGGTTGTTTGTTGCAGGTTTGCCGTTCTCCTGAACTCGGTGTATTCGAAATTTGAGTCTTTGGCCATTCAAAAGATGGCGATTCACCTTTGAGGTTCACACCATCTGTAGAAGATTCAGACAAAGGTACAGATAGTTCGGGATGTTTGGTGATCGCAAGTCCTACCGAATTATACCGATACTTATAGTGTATGGTGATGGATTCGTGAAAGCAATTATTATGAACATCCATATCATTAATAATTGAGATATTCAGTTGATAATTGAGTCGAGAAGAGAGTGCCACATAATTATTGCAGCAAGTGTAAGATCAACGTTCCTTACGTTGCTGAAAAAATTTGAATCATCAATCTTTTTTTTTGGCTTTCCTATAAATGCTATCAATGTGATTCACGTTTCGTATACTTGGTAAAGAAATTCATTAAGAAAACGTTATTTCTATGTATTCAGGGTCCGTCGTGCCATGAAGGCAGGGAAGCAGGTGTTTCAGGTGGACAATTTTTTCCTTTATATGATTCATAGATCTCTATGAATGATATTGTAACGAATGGTATAATGTTTATCGAAAAAAAAAGTCAGATTCTAAAATGATTCCACACTCAGAAACTCTGCTTGTATGCACATGTATGTTAAATACGACTAGTTAAGTCATTGAATTCAAATAAGCGAATACTAAGTACTGTTAGAAAGTTGACTTTTTCGTAGTTTTCTTGGGTTAATAACCTACCACAATCGGGTATGATAAATATTCTATATTCAAATCTGTACGAGTATAGAAGGGAATAATTCTAGTCTATCCGAAAAATTGCTGCGTTAGTTCATTCTGAATGAAAAACGTCAGCAACTCCTCGCATAGCTTGAATTTGCCTATCGCAAAAATACAAAAACTAATACTCATTAAAATAATTATCTTCACCTATAGACTTCTCAATTCTTCAAACGCCTCTTCAAGCAACATTTTAATGCTGAAAATTTTTGCGATAATATCACTTTTCTGGCTCTCAAATTACTTGAAAACTATTTTGTATATTCGGAAAACTAATTATTTTCTATGATTTTGCAACACCCCATAATTCAACATTAACTATTACTCCATTCATCATTGTCACATACAGGATGATGATTTAAAAACTTACAATGACTATATTTGAGCAACCAAATGAACCAAATAAAATATGACAGAATCGTTGCCAATTTCTACTGGAAGTAACAACAACGCAGTATCTGAAATAATTCCAGAAAATTCAAATTCAAACCAAATAACTTTCGTATTATTTTTTTTCTTTCTTCGATAGTAGAAGGTATGGACCACAACGACTTTGAAGCACACACCTATTTGTGGTAAACTGTAAACCGCAATACTGAATTTGAAAAATGTATTTTCGATTCTTAGTGAACAAAAATTAAAAATTTACCATATGAAAAATAAGTGATTGAAATAAATTGCCATAACATTTTCCATCGGATTTTCCTTAATATTGAGTAAATTTGAGTTCATTATTTTTCTTCCGAGACCAAGACTCTTGGGAGAGTCTTGGTCTCGAGGGTAACGTTTTGGTCTTGAGATTTATTGAAGTCTTGGTCTTGGTCTCGCGAAGCCCTATTTGTATTGCACGTTTGAAGGGTATGATTGGTATCCATTCGCTTAGTGTACTTGGTATATTTCCAGCAGTGAGAGAATGCATCATTTCTGTGAAAGTGTTTTTGTTTCCCCAGGTGGAGTGCTATGTCGGTGGATCTTCCTGTGATGTATATATGTTGATTGAGGTGTAGTGGTTGTTTTCTCAGTACCTCTTTCCTAATGTACCTTTCATTCAGCCTTTCCAGAGTGTATGAGAAACGATGTGAGGCTGATTGGCCGGTAGTCTTTTGGGATGGAATAGTTCATCTTTCCTGGTTTTGCTGTAGAGATAACATTGACTTTCCTTCATTTTTTGGTGTTTATCAGGGCCAAAAAAACACTCTGAAAATTTCAACCAGATATTCAAGGAGTGATTTCAGTTTCCACTGGAGAAGTGCTGGATACAAGCCATATACTCATGGTGAATCAAAGGGAAATAATTAAAGTATCGCCCCTTCAACTTTGTCCTCAGTCACGATGGTTCTGGAAGTTGATTCCCCACAATTGATAATGGATTTTGATTTTCACGAGGTATAGTTATGAAATATCCAACCATGACTGAGTAAGATACTTCAGGTATAAACAAGAATCCTTGCGAAAATGCGTTTTCTTCGAGGGAAGAGTTTATCAAAGCCAGATTAACCACTTTTCTGGATTTGCTTTCGAAAGCATTCACAACTTTTGGGCCTGTGCAGAAAAAGTGTAAGGTGACAACATATGCATATCGGAAATTTGAGACCATACATCCTCACTAATTGCAGAGACTGTGCTGCGGGTATCGATAATGGCAGGTTTTGGTAACCATACAAATTAAAATTCATTACAGGACAACAGATATCTAAAATTTCATGTTCAAAATCGCACCTTCAAGAAAGATCAACCACACATATAATATCAGGTTTTTGAAAACGGAAACGAGAAAAGATCAAATTCTTATTACTGATACGAAAAGCCAATACAATGGACCCGTTTCTCACTATACTTATCCTGATATTTATCAGATCGAAATTCACCCCTTTCAGTAATTCTGATATAACTTGGTCGTATTCAGCTCTAAAAAATGGTAAACTAACCACACGTCGTGTCAGGCATTACAGGACAGATGAGTGGGACGGTCGAATGTTTCTCTTTGATTTTCCTTGAGGAACGATCTGTTTTTCATTTGGTGATCCCACTTTATATGCTCAAGCAATCTCTGATGCAATTATTCTGGGAGTGGGGATATTTTTTTTCCAACTAGTACAAAGACACCACAGTTTGGGAAACCTTGGTTCAATAGAAGCTGACCTTAGGCTGTCGCATCCAAACAAGCGGCATTCAATGAGTAGAGTGAATAAAGATCGAGTGCGAGCATTTGCTCAATTTCTTTGGGACAAACCTATACGGGTTAATGAAGTATGAGAAAGACGGATCTATAGTTTGAACTCATGCTCACTTTTATTCACTCCACTGATTCACTCACAATGGGTTTACAAAACCGCTAATCACTGGCGCTAAAATCCAGGTTCAGAAACGAGATCCGAGTATGTCAACGCAAGTAATATCTGTAGTTAAACAATTGAATCTGCTTAAGGAGCACATAATCCTAGAATTCGTTCAAGGCTTGTTGAATGTCTGTCTAAACGAGTATCGTTCATTTTGGTCATTTGCTGAAGCTGTCGCTAAAAACTTCACTTTCAACATGTTCATTTCTCCCTTTTACCAAAGAGGGTGGATCCCAAGCCACCACTGCCCAACAAAAAGCAAATATATTTGCTAATATGTTTGCTGGAAATTCTATTTTGGACTCATCTGGGAAGAACCCCTGCATATCAGTCCTGTCGAGAGTCACATCGGGGGAATGATTATTACTCACCAACAAAATATAAGAAATATTTTAATGGCCTTGGATGTAAACAAGGCATGCGATCTGATGAAATACCAGCAATTTGCCTTGAAGTGCGTGTCCCCGAATTGACACCGTTCCTTTTTACGAATTGTTCGTTTAACTTGTGGGTTTTTCCTAAGTCCTGGAAAACAGCCAGAGTTCATCCAATTTCTAAAGAAGGAGAGAAAACTTTTTCTTTTTCTTTTTCTTCTTTGTATTTTTTTATCATTCCCAGAGTTACGGAAAAAGCAAAGAATGCTAAGCTTGTTAAATATCTGGAGGAATCAGGAATAATTAATAATCGACAATACGGATTTCGTCATCGAAGATCAAGCAGTGACTTATTGGCGCATGTTTCCTATATTTGGCAGCTTTCCATCGAGAAATTTGGAGAAACGTTAGCTGTTGCAATCGACATCTTAAAAGCGTTTGATCGAGTTCGGCATCAGGGTCTCAATAGATCAGCTGTAAGAGTCAAAAAAACGGAAGTGGCAAAAAGTCGCTATGTGGACATGCTGGAAAAAAAGCTACCGCGCAGGCCTGTGTGAGAGGCAGATATGCTAACCGCTACACTAACGGAGTATTTCATATTATGATGATCAATGTTGGTGATATGGTGACGCTTGCTAGCTTCGTGACGAACGTACGCAGGGCGCGCGCGTAGTTGCCGGTTGTGAAATAAAGCAAAAGTTTTACGGAAACATCTTGCCGGTTGTAAAGTTAACCATTACAGTTGGCGATAGAGAATAATGGCGGCGAGGTTGAAAAAAAAAAGCATGGGGATACACAAGGTGTGCAGCAACAAAAAATGTCTGCCATAGGAATATAAAGGGTTTGCAGAGAAAATGGCTGCCAAAGTTGAAAAAAACATGGCTGCTATTGGGGATATGCAGCATTAAGCCATGAAGTATACAGAGTAAGCAGCCATGAAGTATACTGGGTATGCAACATTGAGGGGAAATGACAAGGTATGCAGCCCATGAAGTATTCATACTGTTGTTCCTTGGAAGTCACGCAATGACATTAGAAAATAACTGAGAAAATAATACAATTTCATAACGTTGAGAAATTATAATTGCACCATTCGAAGTCAATTCAACAATTGATGTGAAGTTATCCACAGTTTTCTGGCCACGCTTTTATTAAGATAGTCAGAATGAGGTTGGATTTTCGTGCGACGTTGCCAAATGTCTCGAATATCCTCACATGAATTTTCTGCATATTTCCTGATAATAAATGATTCATAAAGTTTTGTTGGGGTGTCCTTTCGTCACAAAGGATAACTATTCACTTCGAACACCATGAATATTTTAACTTCTGGATATTTCGCCAGTTTATGTCTTAACATATAAGTACTAAAGTTGATGATATTGAATGGTGCTTGAAATACAGCCACAATTTCTGAAGTTGAGGTTGCCGTAGTTGAAATAAAAAAAAAATGTAGATATTGTTGATGAATTCCTCATATTTCCTCAGCCACTGTAGTGTATCAAGCTATCTTTTGTTTATAAATGAGTTGAAAATAAATTTCAAAGAACATATCAAAAATTTTTTTTATAGAAAGATGAGCTCGAGAATAATTCGAATTGACATGAATAAAAGAGTATATTGAAAACTATTGAAAAAATGCTATTGTTTTCAATGAAAATCGAGTATTCTAGCAATAATAATTGTTCTTGTACTCGAAAATTCCATTGTGTGTTTCATAAACGAATTACTCACTTGGAGGGACACATTTTGGAAGAGGTTAACGATAAAGACTCATCGAGTCAACATCGGGAGAACAGAATATTAATGCTATGCTGGAAAAGACTGCCACTGCATTCCATAACCTACTAACAATTCTCGCTGCAACTGAAATACCATTGCAAAGAGCGCTGGAGAGTAAGTATAAAACAACATGAGAAGGGCGTGTTCGTATGAAATAACGAAATTTTTCTTCTGTACTCCCGTCGGGATGTTAAAAAAAAATATTTTCCCGTACTATAAAATTTACTGAACGAGACGCGCTGCCACTTTGAAAAAAATACCGCTGTAAAGAGCGTTGGAAAGTGAGTATGATGCAACGAAATTTTTCTTCTGGACCCCGTCGGGATGTTGAAAAAAAAATCCCATACTATAAAATTCACAGAACGAGACGCGCTGCCACTTTGAAACAAATACCGCTGAAAAGAGCGATGGAGAGTGAGTATGAAGCAACGAAATTATTCTTCTGGACCCCCGTCAGGATGTTGAACAAAAAATAAAATATTTTCCCATACTATAAAATTCTCTAGACGAGACGAGCTGCCACTTTGAAAAAATACCACTAGAAAGAACGTTGAAAAGTTAGTATGAAGCAATGAAATTCTTCTTCTGGACTCCCATCGGGATGTTGAAGAGAAAATAAAATATTTTCCTATACTATAAAATTCACAGAAAGAGACGCGCTGCCACTTCGATATTATCTAGAGTATAGTAAAACCTAAATGTTGAATAAAAGGAAACCTATATCATCAGTTGAACAGAGGTGTAAGACTCAATATAACATGCATAAATCACAAATATTCAATTTTCTGTTGGAATTTTTTCCGATGTTTCTACGGCAAGACTTATGATACATTCTCATGCTGTTGATGCATCTCTGAATTGTTTCGTCAATATGTCCAATGAGTCTACCACAGAAGAAACATTTGTTAGGCATCACGTCGGAAGCTTGGACAATTACGTTTTTCATGTGTTTTCTATACTCCAAGATATCAACGTTATTCTTCCGAGTTAGTCCTTTGACAATATTCTCAAAAAAATCAAGAATAAATTGGCCACAGCTGAAACCGTCTATTTGTAAATCGTGTTTTAATAATTTATAAGACCAGTTCTCGATAGGAGTCAATATGCCATTCAATTGATTATAGAATTCTAAGTATTTGAATTTTTTTTCAAATATAAGTTCGATTCTCCGGAAGTTGTTCCTATCGGGTTCAGGAAAATGAATTATCTCTTCTCTAAATCAATGATACATAGACAAAAGTGATGAAGTGACGGTCTAGGGGTATCGTCGAAATAATTTTGTAAAATAGATAAAACTAATTTGCTGCTAGTAATAAAAAAGTCTTGTATATCTGCGTGCTGTTCACCAGACGATAACAAGAAAATATGGGTGGCAAATATACATGGAACAACTTGATATTCCTTCTTATCTCTATTCGATATACCTACTTGAGAATATGTCTATCAAAAAATTTGTTAGCCATTGGTTGGAGGAGAGTATCTGGAAGTCTTCACTCGTAACTTCATTAATAATAATTCGAAAAGTTTCAAAGTGCGCGATAATATAGTTTTGACCAATATTCTCATAGAACTCGTGTTCCTGGACTAGTCCGTTACTTAAAATATTCAGAGGACCATTCTGCTGAATGAGGCAACAAATAGAAATGAAAATTCAGATCTCTTCAATTGTCCATTCGAAGATCTGGTTTTGTCTAGTCCCATAATTGAAAATGCTGCTCGTCATCTATTTTCTTGTTCCAGTCTGAAATATCATAAAGCAATACTGCGTGTGCTGAAACGGAATACTGGTAACTTACGAGCCATGATAAAGTCTCCCGCTTCTGAATACGAATGAAGAGGTTTCTTCAAGGAATTTTTGCAGAATAAGAATCGGCCAAATCTCAAAGTATCTTAAGCGTACAAATAAAGAAGTTGATATATTTCTTCGAGAGACTTATCGTTCAGAGTCATCGGTCTTTGGTGAAATCTGTAAATTTACGAAAGGAAAAAATAACATCAGGAATCGTCGAAAGAAGCCCCGATGACGCGTCTCGAATTCTCCAGGCGGCTTACGGTTTCTAGGAAAATGACGTCCGCTACTACGCGATTCCCCATCTGCGTTTACGATCTTGTCAGGACCGGCGCTAGGACGTAACATTATCCCCCTCTCAATTTTGATCGTCCCGATCAAATAATATCTCTTCATTCCCATTGTAACATTTTAGCCTCTCTAGGTGTACGACTTTCATTTTTGTTCTAGGCCTACGTTGAACCCTGTACACCAAATCATTTATCCTGCGACGAGGGTTGTACAGCCACACCAGATCTCCATCTTGAAATCTGCCAGTATTTGTCTTCCTATAGTGCCGCGCCTTCCTCCTGTCAATGCGCTCTAGCATCTCTTGTCGCTTACTTCTTGATGGTTGTTGAATCGATTGGACTTGGCCAATGTTGACTTTCTGTTTGACCAAGTCAGCCCTTCCAGATGCTTTCATCTCGGAGATGTCACTTATACTTCCAACGCGACACCTGGCGGCTCTTACAAGGATGGCTTTTTCTGACTTCACCCGGACTTGTCCGGAATCCGATGGCTGCACGCTGCATTCAGGGACTTTATTCTCTGTGACACGAGCTACTTCTTCCGACAATGCAGGGATTCTCGCAGTTTTCAATAATCGCAGTTTGGCAGGTTTCGTCCTTTCCGTTGGAGTTGTAAGGACAAATTCTTCTTCTCCGAACCTTATGATCTTTTGCTCATTGTTGAATGAAATTCCATGGTCACTGATCAAGTCCATTCCGAGTATGACTTCATCTTCTATATCTGCGACGTAAACTGTACCTGTGATAGTGAGTCGCCCAAGAATCAACGTAATTTCAGCCTCTCCTCGAATAGGTGCGTTTTCACCAGTGGCTGTCCGAATCACGACGTTGGATGAAATAGGCTTTACGTTTCCAGGCCGAAGGATGTCGCTGCGTACTAAGGAAACTGCAGCACCGGTGTCTATGGTGCATATTACATCCATTTTATTCAATTTCCCTGGAATGGTGAGGCTCTCAGATGTTCTTCTCAGCCTGTTGACACAGATGACCCTCGGTGACCTTGACCTCGCAGGTGATTGCGAACTTGTCGGCGTCCTGGCAAGTGAGTTGGATCTTGGTGGCATTCCCACCCTACAGTCTTTGATAAGATGTCCTGGTTTTCCACATCGGTAGCACGTTCTTTTCTTCTGGGTGCTCATTCCACTTATCAACGATTTGATCTCCTCCAGAAATTTCTCAAATGAACCACTCATTGCGCCAGATCTATTTTCGGGATCGTCAATTGTTACCGCTCGCACTTTCGGCCTTGAGGTGTTGAAGGCCGCCTCCACTTCTAGCGAACGTACCAAGGCATCGCTACTCCTTTTGAAACTTGTAAGTCGCAGAGTTCTTTGGATTTCTGGGTCTCTAAGTCCGTCAATAAATATCTGCACAGTCAACTGCTCCTTGAAATCTCCCGGCGCTTCTGGATAGGCCAGCTGGATTAGACGTCTAACATCTTCCTCGAATTCCTGCAAGCTCTCGCCTGCTCTTTGTGTGCGAGTCTTCATTTGTGCCCGGTACAGCTGTTCTCGGTGTTGATCGCCATACCTCAACTCTAATGCAGAAATTAGGTCGTCATATTGCTTCTGCTGTTCTATTGGTAGCTATCTGTTTTTCTAGACCTTATTACTTTTCAAAAGATTCAATAAAATCTTACTAGTGCTCGACCAAGCTTTTGACAGTGGAGACGGGAGTGGGGAAAAATATTACGTACTTTTCTTGTTTATATATTATTTTTAATGAACTGACTGACAAATAAAGAAGAGAACTCTGGAAGTCGTCGAGTATAGACAATATAATGAACAACTTGATAATAAACTCAATAGAACAAATCTTTCATTGAAACCCCTCACGTATGCATACCTTCGGTGTAGAGGCGAGAATTGAAAGTAAAATTAATCAATAATGACAACTAATTTTTGATTATGATTCAGGTATGTTCAAGCAGCTCACTCTACGAAGTATACAGGTCCAGAATTCTACATCCGTAACCATTCACAGGTAAAGGAAGTATGGAATGAATTTACCTTGCTAGTTCGATGTTTACCACGTCCAAAATACCTCTATTCTTTCGTGGTGGAGTTTGTAAATCAACGTATCGGTTTTCTCACTCTTAGATAACTCCGAATTGATAACAGTTCTGGTGTGATATGGATATTCTAGTTGCCTCGGAGGGAAATCTTCATATGATTTATATCGATGGGGAGTAGGGAGAAAGGGGAAAAAAAAAGGCCTAAAAATACATTTCAGGAAATGAATATCATGAGCTAGAACAATAAAACTTTGTGCCTTCAAACATACCTCGGATGAAATGTGGCCTTCAAGATGACTGATGTCTCTGACAAGATCAAGGTTCGATAGGGAAATCTTCAGTGAACCCAAAAAGAATCCTACTTCGGTAGATTTTTGAATATCTTTCTTCAGAATAATTCAATTTACTTTTGGATCACTGTGGAAATTCTTTCGGATCCGCAAATTAGCGAGTTTCTTTCAATGTGTCTGGTCTGAACCACAATAACAATCGAAAAAACGAAACTTTGTTTCTCATCCCTCAGACAACCACAATTTGGGAAAATATCAAATTACCTTTCTTCCGAAGGAAACGGAAATTCATCAACTGTCAGTGGAGACAGATATTGAAAGCTCCTGACTGATACAGGGGAAAACTGTATAGAGGGTGAAATATTGATCACCAAAGGCTTGTAATATTGGACTTACTTCCTGAAGAGAATGTTTCAAGGCAAATAAATGAAAATAATTTTGAAACCGTAACAAACCTCTCTTTCCCGGAGAAAAGTTTTTGTTGAAACAAAAACTTTTATATGTCAAAATTAATATAAACTAATGAGTCAACTTAAGATCTGAAGCAAGCACAATTCACTGCTCTATATTCAACTCACTGGTTTCGTCATCAGGTGGATGGGCCTTTAAATCTTTTATGTGCCATATACCGCAATCTTTTCCGCCCTGGTCTTTGAGTTGATAAGTCCATGGTGAAACAATTTGATGAACCACGTAAGGTCCAACAAATTTAGGTGCTAGTTTGGCAGTGAAGTGATTGTTGGCATCCGATAACACATGATTTTTTTTCCATACCAGTTGATTCTGTTTAAAACGTTCATCCCGTCGACGAAGATTGTAAATTTTACAGCTCTTATTATGAGCATCACTCAGACGTTTTCTGATGTCTTTGTAAACCTCTTTCAACGATTCCGAGTGTATTTTGGGATCGAATATTTGATCATTACCAAGATCCGACTCTGAGCCAGAAATTTTCAGTTCTCGCCCGAAAGTAGCAAAATTTGGAGTCACCCCTGTAGCCTCATGCTTAGCAGACCGAATTGCCCAAGCAACTTTCGGAAGGAACCGGTCCCACCTACGATGGTTATCCGCCACATATGCTGTCAACATCGTCTTCACAACTCTGTGGACCCGTTCTACCGGATTTGCTTGTGGATGGTAGAAGGCAGTGAAACAGTGTTTTATCTCATACTCCTTCATCTTATTTCGAAATATCTGACTGATAAACTGTTTACCATTATCAGAAATAATCCGATTAGGAGCACCAAACAATAAAATCACTTGTTCTTCCAAAATTTTAGTAATTTTGGCAGACGTTACCGTACGAAGAGGAAACAGAAGAGTGAATTTAGTAAAACAATCCAAGACTGAAAAGATGAACGCATTGCCCTGAGATGAGCGAGGTAAAGGACCGACGATATCTATGCAAACAACTTGCCAGGGTTTTGTAATAGTTGGCGAAAGACTCAACATATGCCCTGCAGGCACTTTTTGTTCAGGTTTTATCTGAAGACAAACTCTACACCGTCAAATGTATCTAGTGATATCATTCTTCATTTTAGGCCAATAAAACTTTGAGGCGATACGCCCGTGAGTTTTCCAAATGCCCATATGACCGCAAGTAGGTGTATCGTGGTTATTTCTGATAATATTTGCACGATCCTCTTTTGGGATTACCAGTAGCCATCCATCAGAATCGTCCGATAAGTTGGGATATTTAGGTTGAGACCTTTTGTAGATTTTATCACCTGGAATTCTCCAGAGGGGATATTTAGCTGGAGTTTGTTGAACTTTCTCGAACATTTTTGTGTACCACACATCTTTGGTGATGCCTGTTTCAATAGTGCCAATTCTAACCGTGTCAACTATAGGAACTGAACGTGAAAGGGTATCGGGAACAACATGTTCCTTCCCCTTGCGGTGGACAATATCGAAGTCGTATTGCTGTAGACGTACTGCCCATCGAGCTATACGACCTACTGGATCTTTGATATTATATAGCCATTTCAGACTATAATGGTCAGTGATTACTGTAAAGTGTGATCCTTCGATATATGGTCTCAGTTTTTCTATCGCAAATAAGACTGCCAAACATTCTTTTTCAGTAGTGCTATACTTCCTCTCAACTTTCGTCAATGATCGGCTCAGGTAGCATATCACCTTCTCGCCATCAGCTTGTTCTTGAGAAAGTACTGCCCCCACCCCATAATAAGAGGCATCGGCTTGAATTTGAAAAGGGAGATCAAAATCGGGACACGACAAAATGGGAGCAGAAATCAAATGATTTTTGATAGTATCCAAGGCCTTTTGACAAGACTCATTCCATATGAATCTTTTGTCTTTCCGTAATAACGCTGTCATTGGAGCCACTATGGTGGAGAAATTTTGAATGAATCGTCTATACCACGATGCCATTCCCACAATACGTCTTACTTCAGAGACTGTTTTTGGAGGTTGGATTTGCATTATAGCTTCCACCTTTTCCGGATCAACCGTGAGACCCAAGGCATTTACAACATAACCCAAATACCGTAATTCTGGTTTACAGAAATTACACTTGGATTGATTCAATGTCAGACCTGCCTTTCGAATGCGATTTAGAACTTCCTTCAGTACTTGAATATGTTTAGAAAAGGTTGGCGTACAGATAATAATGTCGTCCAGGTATACGAAAACATATTGTTCCAAATCTACACCAATTACTCTGTCGATAAACCGTTGCCATGTTGCCGGAGCATTATGGAGACCAAACGGCATACGTTTGAATTGAAACAACCCTCTTGTTGGTACCACGAAGGCAGTTAAGGGTCTAGATGATTCAGCAAGAGGAATTTGCCAATATGCACTTTTTATATCTAAAGTGCTTAAAAATCGTGCATCTCTCAACTTATCCAATGTTGAGCTCACAAAAGGTATAGGATAGGCATCTGCCTTGCTCACCTCGTTCAACTTTTTGTAGTTGACGCAAAACCGATATTGACCATCGGGTTTTTTAACTAATACGATCGGTGATGCCCAAGGTGAAGTTGACGGTTCTATTATATCTTGAGCTAGCATTTGTTCCAACTCAACGTTAACTTGCTTCTGAAGAGCTGGGGATAAGGGATAATGTCGTTGTTTTATGGGTGGTGAGTTAGTATGAATTTCGTGTTCTACCATATCGGTACAACCCAAAGAATCACCCATTTCTTCAAAAGTAGTTTCAATGACCTGTTCTAATTCTTTCCTTTGATCTAAAGTTAAATTGTCCATGGTTTGGATGGCATTAACATGTGTATAATCTGAACTTTCTTCAGACCGGAAAGACCATTGTCCAGAATAAAGATCTGGAACAATACCCATCTGTTGCCAAAAATCAATTCCTAAAATCAAAACTTGTGGAAACGATGGAACCACCAACACCTCAAAAACTTTAACTTGATCATAAAGATGAATGGGAACAGTAATTGTACCTTTTGCCTCACATTTGTCACCGTTAGCTACTGTGCAAACATTTGAAGATGAATTTTGCGACAATTTACAGATATTCTTCAATAGGTTCCACCCGGGACCACCTACTAAAGTCTTCGAACAGCCACTGTCCAATAGACCAAGAAACTCTTTTCCATAAATTTTCACCTTCAAATACGGTCTTCGATCATTTTTCGCATGTGCAAAAATGAAATCTATAACATGGGTAAAATAAGAACTGTCGATCGGTTTTTGAGAAGGATGAGGTTGGTACCGATCTACGACGAACCTCGTTTCCCGTTTTTTCTCTGACAAGAAATACACTTCCGTGAAGTAGTATTATCACGTCCACAGGTGAAACAAAATATTGATTTTGGTTTCGGACATTTTCTGAATCTATGTCCAGGTTCCTTACAATTCCAGCAAATACTAGGGGTGCACGCTTGCTTGTATCTCTCATTTTGTTCCTGAGAATTATGTTGGACGATATGTACAGGATTATTATGGGAAGGAAAACTAACTGGTTTTTTATAGGCCAATTCAGGTTCAAGAAGTTGTTTGGTATTAGTGGGGGGTGGAGAGAAATTCTGAATTCGCACTGAAGTCTCCTCAATAGCACGACTGAGTCTAGTTAATTCTGACAATGAAGTTATTGTATTCAAAGCTAGATGAGTTTGAATGTAGGGTAACAAATTCCTCCTTATCATTTTGACGCGACACTCTTCCACCGGTTTGGATGATTCAAGTTTGTTGAAAAGATTTTCCATTGCCACTATGAAATTTATTACCTTCTCTTTTGCTCCCTGAGTTCTGGTCCTGATCTCTTCCCAGAGATCGAACTCATAATCATACGGCAAGAAATCTTCCTTCAACTTGCTGACTAACTGAGCCCAAGAATCGAAACGTTGTGTTCTAAACCACAATAATGCACTTTTAGTGAAGAGTTCAGGTGCTGATTGAAGAAGTTGCTCAGAAGAAACTCCACGAGAAATTCTCATCTCCTCGATTCGCTCCAGAAAATTAGTCACGCTAGATTCTCCATCGAAAAGAATTCTCCATCGGGAAATATCGAAATGGGGCTGACTGAATTCACTTCTAGAGAAATTAACAGAAGGATATCCTAGCGATAAATTACGAATTCTATCATCGACATCCCGAGTATCATTTTGACGATCTGATGTTAGTACATTTCGAAAGCTATAAAGACACGATGGTTCCTCACTTTTTCCTAACGACTTTTTCGGAACATTTTGAGGATTCGTGAACCTAACTCCGCTTTGGTAATGTTCAGAATTTCTGACAGTATCTCTCAGTAAATTGAGTTGACATTCAGTCGATTCAAATATATTATCATTTGATTCTCTAATTTGAGAATCCCATACATTATCAGCTTCTGGAAAAATTTGAGGTAGTGCGTTAGGACTTTGAGAGAGTTGAGTTACTTTAGTGTGGGTACTTATCGGTTCAAGTGTTATCAAATCGTCCATCAATGAACCCTCAACAACATTGTCTTGATCTAAAATAGTGTTCTGAGATTTTTCCTGATTATTGTGACTTCCCTGATTAGCAAGAAGTATCAAATTATCATTCAACGCTACAAGTTTTTCCATCAACTTCAATCCTCGTAAAATTAAGTGGTTTTGTGATTCTTTATGGATCTCATTTTTCACAGGTATTCTTTTCAATCGTGAATTCAAATGAAATAGTCTCGATGAAATCCTTTTGAACCCATTTAACCTATTTGAAACGTCAAAATTTTCAATATCGTGACCAAGATCAACTAATTTTTGATCACAAATATCCAACTCTGTATTTGGATCTAGGTTCATTGATGAAATATTTGAAATTCCACTTGTTCTCTCAATTCGTAAAGCATTACTCAAAATTGATCTGTTTTCCATTACCGTCCTTTGAACTGGTAAACCTCTTATTTTCAATTCATACGCAACTTCATCTCCTAATAGTCTATTCACCTCCATTCTAATTGAAGTAAATAACGAAGTATCAACAGTAAAATCAACGAAAGAGAAAAAAATATTCAGTGTCTTTCTGAGGCACACCCCTCTCCTTCCAAAAAAAAAACAATCACGCAAAAATACAGCTGAATACCTGAAGACAGAAGTTTTTCTTCAATATACCAATGCAAATTCCACAATTACTCATTCACCAATGAACAACCATGTCAAAATAGTGAATAAACTTATCATGAATATTGATCACCCTGTATATCGAATTGTCAAAATATTTATATATTAATGAATCATGATCCAGAAACAGTATTTTTATTCGACCTGTATATATAATTTCAAAAGTATATATTTTTGGTTCAAAATTCTAATACACCAAGTATACTGAAATCAATTTTTTTTTTAATCTTAGAAAAGTACGCAAATTCTGAATGTGGGGTTGGGCGCCAACTTATTACTTTTCAAAAGATTCAATAAAATCTTACTAGTGCTCGACCAAGCTTTTGACAGTGGAGACGGGAGTGGGGAAAAATATTACGTACTTTTCTTGTTTATATATTATTTTTAATGAACTGACTGACAAATAAAGAAGAGAACTCTGGAAGTCGTCGAGTATAGACAATATAATGAACAACTTGATAATAAACTCAATAGAACAAATCTTTCATTGAAACCCCTCACGTATGCATACCTTCGGTGTACAGGCGATAATTGAAAGTAAAATTAATCAATAATGACAACTAATTTTTGATTATGATTCAGGTATGTTCAAGCAGCTCACTCTACGAAGTATACAGGTCCAGAATTCTACATCCGTAACCATTAACAGGTAAAGGAAGTATGGAATGAATTTACCTTGCTAGTTCGATGTTTACCACGTCCAAAATACCTCTATTCTTTCGTGGTGGAGTTTGTAAATCAACGTATCGGTTTTCTCACTCTTAGATAACTCCGAATTGATAACAGTTCTGGTGTGATATGGATATTCTAGTTGCCTCGGAGGGAAATCTTCATATGATTTATATCGATGGGGAGTAGGGAGAAAGGGAAAAAAAAAAGGCCTAAAAATACATTTCAGGAAATGAATATCATGAGCTAGAACAATAAAACTTTGTGCCTTCAAACATACCTCGGATGAAATGTGGCCTTCAAGATGACTGATGTCTCTGACAAGATCAAGGTTCGATAGGGAAATCTTCAGTGAACCCAAAAAGAATCCTACTTCGGTAGATTTTTGAATATCTTTCTTCAGAATAATTCAATTTACTTTTGGATCACTGTGGAAATTCTTTCGGATCCGCAAATTAGCGAGTTTCTTTCAATGTGTCTGGTCTGAACCACAATAACAATCGAAAAAACGAAACTTTGTTTCTCATCCCTCAGACAACCACAATTTGGGAAAATATCAAATTACCTTTCTTCCGAAGGAAACGGAAATTCATCAACTGTCAGTGGAGACAGATATTGAAAGCTCCTGACTGATACAGGGGAAAACTGTATAGAGGGTGAAATATTGATCACCAAAGGCTTGTAATATTGGACTTACTTCCTGAAGAGAATGTTTCAAGGCAAATAAATGAAAATAATTTTGAAACCGTAACAACCTCTCATTTCATTTTTTATTTCATTTCCCATCTCACTTCTCATCTCATTTCTCATCTCCTCTCGCATTATATCCACTTTCTTACTGACATCTTCCTTCAGTTCTTCTTTCAGTTCTTCCATTTGTACTTTGGTTTCATGTGAAACATGCTTGAAGAACTTGTCCTGATTTTCTAGAACCTTCTGGAAGTCTGCTTCTCGTTGTTTTTCTATCAGCTCTATTTCATTCTTTTGTTGTTCTAGAATTTTCTGGAGGTCTTCTCGTTCTCTCCTCTGTTCTTCGAGAATTTTCTGGAGTCCGTCTTCTCGTTCTTTCTTTTCAACTTCTCGCTCTTTTCTCTGGTCTTCGAGAATTTTCTTGAGCGATTCTTCTCGTTCTTGTTTTTCCTCCTGCCGTCGCTTTTCCGCCAATTCTTTTTCCTCCAGCCATCGCTTTTCATCTTCCTGTCGTCGCTTTTCCTCTAATTCTTTCTCCTCCAGCCGACGCTTTCCATCTTCCTGTCGTCTTCTTTCCCAATCCGCAAATTGGTTTTGCATAAATTCCAACATATCCTCCATCGTATCGTAAGATGTACTTCTCGTATTAACCATAAATTGTTTTTATTTACCAGCAAAAATTCCACTTCCGACACCACTGTCACGATTTTCCTTGGGTTCGTCGATTAAAACACCAAACAACACTAAACTACTTTTATTATAACTCTCTATCAGAAAACAATACAACACAATCACTTAAATCGCTCCGATAACTTTCCAATGCTCGCTCGCTACTAAAACTCTCTCTCTCTCTCAATTCTACACACTTCTTGCACTTAGCAATAACAAATAAACGCTCTTTCCACTTAGATCTCAATAACTCTCGCCACTTAGCTCTACTAATCTCGCTTCAATTAGCTCCGAATAAAAACTTCTCTGTGATACCAATTCTTCCCGCAGCCCGCAGCGAAACCTGTCGCGTATATATATATATATATATATATATATATATATATATATATATATATATATATATATATATCTCTGCATGCCAATCGAGAATCGTCGAGAGAAGCCCCGATGACGCGTCTCGAATTCTCCAGGCGGCTTACGGTTTCTAGGAAAATCTACTACGCGATTCCCCTCTGCGTTTACGATCTGGTCAGGACCGGCGCTAGGACGTAACAATACTTTCAAAATCAGGCAACAGATCTTGCATTTTTGAAACTTTTCGATGATTCTCAGGAAAGCGAACTTGATGGGGTAAATGATATGTGTTATTCTCAGAAACTAGAACAAGAGAAACTCACAAGTTCTACTGAGGTAGAACAAAGAGAATCAATAAACCATGTTACCCCTGATTCTGAGGAAATTCCAGCAGAACTTTCCGTTAATGAAAAACGTATTCAAGTTCATGACTCATCGATTTTACCGAGTGGTTCAAAAATATGGAAAATGAGCTTTTGGAAAGATCGACTTATCGTTAAGGAAGGTGAATTTTCATTACATAAAAATGAATTTGAAATCATTCTTAGAGATGGAAAACTAATAGATGGGCTATATCAACCCGTCATTGATGAAAGTATAAGATCTGTGAACAACACTTGCCCGATATATTTCAAGCATCACCGTTGTCTTAAAAAATTCGATACAATCAAGGTGTATGCTTACTGTCAACATAATGGTAGAAAGTTCATTCTTCTAATAAGGAATGTATCTGTGGCAGATCTTATATCTCATGTCGTAGAGGTTTATAGCTCTAATTTGGATTTCAATCACATCAACGTTTTGAGTAGGCAGTTAAGAGGTGTGGAAAGAAAATACATCAAAAATAAATTGCTGAATCTGAAACCGATGGATCAGTTGCAGAACGATGTATTGGCATTGAATGAGTCTACAGTCACTGTTTTGAAAAATAAGGGCAAAGTTAGATCAGATGACGCATATAGAAAAGCCAAAGCAGAAATAGTTGCTAAGAATGACAAGGATTCTGGCGACAGTATAGATTTAGTGTTGATGCAACGAGATCACCTGGAGTATATAAAATCAGTAGGTATTCCACTACACGTACATATTTGGAGTAACGAAAGAATATTTCTCAGTAATAGAAGTCAAGCCATGCACCTGGATGCAACTGGATCGATCATTCGAAAACCGAATAAAACCGATAAACGGGTATATTATTATGCTGGTGTTATTCAACTACCGAGAAATAATCGAGTATGTCCTGTGATTGAAATGGTTTCTTGTGAACAAGGTACTGGTGCAATCGGTTCTTGGCTTTTGAAATACAAATCATCTCGTCTATCATCTTCTTCGAAAAAATGGCCTTTATTCGATTGCGTTGTTATTGATTTCAGCTTCGCATTTTTGAATGCTCTTCCTATCGGATGGAATTCTATGGGACTTCAGGATTATTCAGACCTCACGTTCAAGGTAATAACAAACGGTGTAGAAACGTTTCCCAAAGAAAAGGTCAAAATTTGTATATGTTGCTTCCACATGATTCGTATCATGTACGAA
Organism: Zygogramma bicolorata; assembly: GCA_032362365.1. Classification (NCBI taxonomy): domain Eukaryota; kingdom Metazoa; phylum Arthropoda; class Insecta; order Coleoptera; family Chrysomelidae; genus Zygogramma; species Zygogramma bicolorata. Next base: position 799,642 of record JAVJAQ010000143.1, read on the forward strand.
GACGTAAAAAAACATTATGTTAACGATATGGCTCAGACACATCTGAAACAAATATTGGCGGCAGCTTGTAAAATAAAAGAAACCCATTGTGAGTGAAAATCATACAGGAAACTCCAATATATTTTTGAAAATAAAAGAATGGAAAACATTCGTAGATTGGTTCAAGAATGTATGGATTGTTTTAAATTCACCAACAGCATCACCCCAGTATGAATCATGTTTCACCTCATTACTGAACATATGTTGCAACAGTGAGGAGGTTTCGAATAGAAATAGCCCATTCTTCAAATTTTTCAATAATGTTGCATCTGGACAAATCGAATCACTTCGGCAGAACGCAGAAGATTTGTATCCGAAGAATAAATATTTCAGTGAGGCATTTTTTGGTAATATCATGGAGAAATATCTACCCTACGTTTCTCTCTGGAGTACATTGTTGTTGGAAAATAACAATCGAAAAGGCAATGCTCCAGTCGAAAGATATTTTGGCATCATAAAAAACAATATCCTCAAGGAACATATGGGGCAGAAGTGTAGCAGGGTCGTGAGGAAAATCAGGAAATATGTTCTTTTTGGGTACAAAGAGGAGAAGTTGGGAATCAATAACAAGAGTGTTTCCAAAGGCGTCAAGATCCCTAACAAACGTCGGGAAAATTCAAACGATATGGGTTTAGCATCACAAGAAATTTGTCAGAAGGAAATTAAAATGAGTGAGACCAATTTCAATGGTAGCGCCTTGACAAGGAACAAACCAGATGATACGTTGCATCCTTGTCTACATTGCGGTGTCGGATATTTAGATCAAACACCCACCTGGTATTGATGCGATATTTGTGCAGGATGGGTACACGCATGTTGTGAAGATGATCCTCCAATACTGGAAAGTGATCCATACTTCTGTCGATTCTGATTGAATTCGAAAAGATTTGATAATGCAGTTGATACTCTTTCATCCGATGACAAGATGCCCGTTAATCACAATTCTATGGATTCCACATGTTTTCCCTTTTTTGAAAAAGACTACAATCAAAGTGTCGCGGAACTACCTGCCATCGAGAGAGAAACCAAGAATCAATCCAGTTCACCCATGTGGTTTGAGGAGAGAAAGAAATGGGTGACGGCATCTTATTTCGGTAAAGTGGTGAGAAGTACGCGAGAATCGACACTCGAAATACTTGTCATAACTATTGTCACCCAGCCTAAAATCGAGACAAAGCCAATCAGATATGGAAACATGAACGAAAACAACGCTAGATTGGCTTATGAGCGAAAAGTAAGTGATCATTGTGATTCATCCGGATTGGTAATTCACAAAAATTATCAGTTCATTGCCGAATCACCAGATGGATTAGTTGGAGAAAATGGAATGATCGAGATCAAATGTCCATTCAAAATAAAAGATATGGATCCAGAAGATGCAATTGGGCAAGGGCTTCTTCCCCTTTTGCAACAAAACTAGTGGGACATTGAAAACTTCCCGCGAATATTACTACCAAATTCAAGGTCTTTTAGAAGTAACGAATAGGGATGGGTGTGATTTTATTGTACATACGACCAACGGAGTTAAGATAGAACGCATAACAAGGGACAAGAAAATTTGGGAAATCATTCTGAAGAAAGTACATAGATATTTTCATTTCTATATGTTGTCTCATTTGGCAGGATCGAGTGATCTCCCAATGCTACACAAATGAAAAATGAATGGTCCTCTAAATATTTTTTTTGATAACGGACTAGTACGGGATCACGAGTTCTATAAGAATATTGGTCTGAACTATATTATCGCGCACTTTGAAACTTTTCGAATTATTATTAATAATTAAGTCACGAGTGAAGACTTCCAGATACTCTCCTCCAACCAATGGCTAACAAATTTTTTGATAGACATATTCTTAAGTATATTAAATAGAGATAAGAAGGAATATCAAGTTGTTCCATGTATATTTGCCACCCGTATTTTCTCGTTATCATCTGGTGAACAGCACGCAGATATACAAGACTTTTTTATTACTAGCAGTAAATTAGTTCTACCTATTTTACAAAATTATCTCGACGTTACCCCTAGACCGTCACTTCATCATTTTTGTCTATGTATCATTGATTTAGAGAAGAGAGAATTCATTTTCCTGAACCCGTTAGAAAAAACTTCCGGAGAATCGAACTTATATTAAAAAAAAATTGAAATACTTAGAATTCTATAATCAATTGAATGGCATATTGACCCCTATCGAGAACTGGTCTTACAAATTATTGAAACACGATTTACAAATAGACGGTTTCAGATGTGGCCCATTCATTCTTTACTTTTTTGAGAATATAGTCCATGGACTAACTCTGAAGAATAACGTTGATATCTTGGAGTATAGAAAACACATAAAAAACGTAATCATCCAAGCTTCCGACGTGATGTCTAACAAATGTTTCTTCTGTGGTAGACTCATTGGACATATTATTGACGAAACAATTCAGAGGTGCATCAATTGCATGAGAATGTATCATAAGTCTTGCCGTAGAAACATCGTAAAAAATTCCAACAGAAAATTGAATATTTGTGATTTATGCATATTATATTGAGTCTTACACCTCTGTTCTACTGATGATATAGGTTTCCTTCCATTCAACATTTAGGTTTTACTATACTCTAGAGTATAGAGAATATCTGGTGGCAGCAGAAAACAACCGATCTATGATTTTTATTCGTTTATGATGAACTGGACACAGGGTGGAAAGTCAATTGAATTTGTGAATGTTTCCGTTTTTCATTCTCCTCACAAAAAATGATTTTGTTTTGAGTCAAGGCTTTTTCCAATGCCGACATAGGTCCAGAGAGAAAGTGATTTGATTTTGAATTTCGTTTTAAATGCTCTTTTCAGTGGCATCTTTTTCCAAAGAGATTTCATATAATGGGAATTTTAATTTTCAACATCCCGACGAGCGTCTAGAAAAAAATGTATGTTGCTCGATAATGATTTTCCAACGCTCTTTTCAGCGGTATATTTGTCGAAGTGGCAGCGCGTCTCGTTATGTGAATTTTATAGAATAGGAAAATATTTTTTTTTTCTCAACATCCCGACGGGGGTACAGAAGAAGAATTTTATTGCTTCATACTCACTTTTCAACGCTCTTTTATGCGGTATTTTTTTCAAAGTGACAGCGCCTCTCTTTCAGTGAATTTTATAGTATGGGAAAAAAAAAATTTTTCAACATCCCGACGGGGGTGCAGAAGAAAAATTTCTTTGTTTCATATTCACTTTTCAACGCTCTTTTCAGCGATATTTTTTTCAAAGTGGCAGCGGGTCTCGTTCAGTGAATTTTATAGTATGGGAAAATATTTTATTTTTTTTTTCAACATCCCGACGGGGGTCTAGAAGAATAATTTCGTTGCTCCATTCTCACTTTTCAACGCTTTTTTTAGCGGTATTTTTTTCAAAGTGGCAGCGCGTCCCGTTTAGAGAATTTTATAGTATGGGAAAATATTTTATTTTTTTTCAACATCTCGACGGGAGTTCAGAAGAAAAATTTCGTTGCTTCATACTCACTTTCCAACGCTCTTTTCAGCGGTATATTTTACAAAGTGGCAGCGCGTCTCGTTCAGAGAATTTTATAGTATGGGAAAATATTTTTTTTTTCTTTCAACATCCCGACGGGGGTTCAGAAGAAAAATTTCGTTGCTTCATACTCACTTTCCAACGCTCTTTTCAGCGGTATTTTTTACAAAGTGGCCGCGCGTCTCGTTCAGTGAATTTTATAATATGAGAAATTTTTTTTTCCAACATCTCGACGGGGGTTCAGAAGAAAAATTTCGTTGCTTCATACTCACTTTCCAACGCTCTTTTCAGCGGTATATTTTACAAAGTGGCAGCGCGTCTCGTTTAGAGAATTTTATAGTATGGGAAAATATTTTATTTTTCTTTCAACATCCCGACGGGGGTCCAGGAGAAAAATTTCGTTATTTCATTCGAACGTTTCAACGTCCTTCTCATGTTGTTTTATACTCACTCTTCAGCGCTCTTTGCAATGGTATTTCAGTTGCAGCGAGAATTGTTAATAGGTTATGGAATGCAGTGGCAGTCTTTTCCAGCATAGCATTAATATTCTGGTCTCTCGATGTTGACTCGATGAGTCTTTATCGTTAACCCCTTCCAAATTGTGTCCCTCCAAGTGAGTAATTCCTTTATGAAACACACAATAGAATTCTCGAGTACCAGAACAATTATCATTACTCGAATACTCGATTTTTATTGAAAACAATAACATTCTATCAATAGTTTTCAATATACTCTTTTATTCGTGTCAATTCGAATTATTCTCAAGCTCATCTTTCTATAAAAAAAATTGTGATATGTTCATTGAAATGTATTTTCAACTCATTCATTAACAAAGGATAGATTGATACTCCACGGTGGCTGAGAAAAAACATGAGGAATTCATCAACAATATCTACAATTTTTTTTTTTATTTCAAGTAGTACCAATAATTTGAACAATAACGAAGATGGATACAGAAGAAACCTAAGATTCTATTTTGATTCGGATTCACAAAATTCAAATAATTTTTCTTTTTACGAGTCCTACCTCGAAGAGAATACATTTCTCTATTAGTTTTCTATTATTCATAAACACTTTTCTCAGTTCCCCAGGTGCGACTTCCGGGCATGCCTCGTTCAGCCTCGATTATCGATGGTCCGCTGTAGGTGGTCTCCTCTGCCATGGGCAGTGGGAGTTTGAGGCTTTGGTTATCACCTAACAGGTGGCGTTGCTTCTTGGAGGCTTACACCATCTGCACCAGTTTCAGAGATTTACTTCGTGAGGGGTAGATGGTTCGAAATATTTGTGTTCACAGTCCAGCCAATTGTCACTGATGAGACCTGGTGGGTCGAAACAGCTGTCTGGCATTGGATTTGTGAATGCAATCATTTCGAACATGGAAATTCTGATTCCTGAGAAGGGTTGCAGCTTTCTGCAAGTTGACCGAAGTCGATTCTCGATCGCGGCGGGCTATTTGTTGCGTTTTCGCCGTACGATGGTCCACCGTGAGGGGTCTCCTCTGCCTTGGGCAGTGGGAGTTTGAGGCTTTGGTTGTCACCCAGCAGGTGGCGTTGCTCCTTGGAGGCTTGCACCATCTGCACCAGTTTCAATTAACGGATGAACCGTCCAACTGAAAAATTAAATTATTCCTCACATTCAGAGGCAATTCTTCCAGGAAGTCGGAGTACTCATTCTTCAGAAAATGAACGAATAATTCTCCATTGACACTTTGTTCAATAGAAAAAAAATTCACTTCTTGGGATATTTGTTTCCTACAATTCACCAACCAGTGCAGATTTTAGTCTGCTCAATATCTCCTATTCTGAGAAGATACCACACCATTAGTGGTGGAAGTCGCCTCATCACTGATTAATATATTTTTCAGGAAATTCCTGTCGTTCAGGTGATTGCCTTGTGCCCACAAACAGTATTCCATTCTTTTCTGTTCGTCTCCACCGTGTAAAGTGTGAAGAAATTCAGGTTTGAAGGCATGCATTTTATGCCTTTTCAAGCAAGTCTAAATTCAACTTCGGCCTATATTGAGTTTGACAAATTCATCAAACTTATATGAGGATCAGCTCGATATGCTGCCAAAATGGTATCATCATCATTATGATTACTTTCGAATTTCATGACCTCCATTACTTGGCAGGCAGGTTCTCTTGAACTGGCTGTGAATTCTGGGAACTTTTCTAGAGTATACAGGAGTATCAAGTGGTTCTCTTCGATTGAATTCAAAAGCTGCTTCGCGATAAGACCTCACACCTCCTTCAATCATGAGTATTATTTCAATTTTCTCTTGTATAGTTCGTCGGGACATGTTTGGGACTAAATCGTTATGAAAGTCAATAGATATCTATCAGAAAAGAAACTCATCAACAGGAACCACAGGAACAAAAGTGACAACAAAAAGAAGAGGAAAAATAGAAGCAACAGGAACAATAACAGAATTAACACGAGGAAGTAAAACAAAATACAATTCGCTCTATCAACAATATTATTGATTTATATCAATCCTCATTTGTTTTCCACGGCAACGTCAGGACATCCCTCGATTTTTATTGAATACAAGAATTTGAATTCGCGAAAGAATATGGCAATGATTCAATAGTGAACAAATATTGAGAGGTTATAAAATTTTATTTTTATCTGAAAAAACATTTTTGGTGGAGAGAGAGCCCCATAGGCTAATGCTCAGATTTCATTATTATTCTCCATCAGAAGTATTGGTTCAGGTGAAAAATATTTTTCTATATCCTTCAATTCTGCTGATTTCACAATTGTACGTCAATAACTACGGAAGACACGAGGGTACTTTCAAGAAAAGTGAGACAAATTAGGTTTTTTCAAGACTGATATTTCTTCAGGAAGAAGTTGTACCTGTAGTTTTTTCAAAGCAACAAAGAAAAAATAAAACTTTCAGTCAAAACAGTACCTGGTTGAAAAGTGAAAAACCGAACTCTTACTTGATTGGAAAACATGTTAGCCTTTGCAAATAACTTGCAGAATGCAACATATTCACGTTCAGTATTAATATTGATAATAATTAATTTGTTGATTTGTTCCTAATAATAAATGTTTCTTCATGTTAACTTTTGGGTGTTTTCGGCACGCTACTAGAAAAAATAGTGTACCTACATAACACTTGCGTAAAGTGACCTTTCGCACAGGTAAACCACTATTTCTTGCTCAATCTGTATACCAATATCGAAATTATAACGCAATAACACATTCAGTACAGGTGGAGACATCTACCAGTTAATAGTTCAACCTCAGTTTCATATGTCATTTCTATATGTATGCTTCATTATTTCAATATTAAAAGCAGTTAGTCCGTGAAAGTCATCGTGTGTTTCATTAGGTTATGGGCCCAGACCCATATTTTTTGCAGTAATAAGTTTCTCAGTTTTCTATATCGAATGAAATGGCTAGAAGTTACATCGTAAATGTTCCAAAACTCAAGGGACGTGAAAATTACGAAGGGTAGGCTTTCTCGGTTGAGAGTTTCTTAATTTTGGAGGGGAGTTGATGTTAAAAAGCAAGATGGCTGGATGATGATGCAGCAACTAGCGTCGGAGATGAAAAGCGAAAGCGAAATTAGTGATGACCATCGATTCCTCATTGTACGTACATATAAGGGATTAAAACACAGTGCGAGGTATTTGGACAAAGCTAAAATCGTTATTTGATGACTCAGGTTTCACTCGCAGAATAAGTTTGTTGCGGAGTTCAGTCTCAATACGGCTAGAAAATTGTGATTCAATGACAGCATTCATAACCCAGATAATTGATACGTCGCATAAATTAAAAGAGACCGGCTTCAATATCACTGAATAATGAATAGGATCATTATTGTTGGCGGGGCTACGTGATAAATTTTCTCCGATGATAATGGCTATCGAACACTCTAGCACTGCCAATTCAACAGATGCCATTAAATCGAAACTCATGGATATGTGTGATAATGTTGGTAACACTGAAACAGACAGTACTTTTCTATCGGCAAAAGATTGGCAACGAAAGAAGTATGGCAAGGTTGGTCACACTTCAGCTATTCAAATCGATCTGTCAAAGTGAAAAAACGTTGAAAATGTAAACAGATCGGCAATTACAAATATTAGTGTCCACGAATGAAAGAAAAGCCTGTAAATGCATTCAGTGCAGTTTTCCATAACGATTGTTCCAGTACAGATGAGTGGTATATAGACTCGGAAGATAGCAAGGATAGTAAACTATTTTTACAGAGGATGGCCAGTTCCCTATACTGCAATGTTATCCTGTCAACTGACGTCACCACGATTCCTTCCGTAGTTCATATGTACATTTCGTGATGCAGTGGAACTAATATGATGAAGTTTGAGCTACTCTAACGAAGCGACTGTTGTCAATTGCCATCTTTTATTTTTATTTACTTGAAATAATTGTTTATGCTTGAAACTTTTTGGTAGATATTCGAACTTGTGGAAAGTGTACTTAATATATATTATTTTTTCTAGGTAAGTATTCCTACTCATTTGAATTGGTCGAATAAGCATGTACAATCCTCTATCTACCCCTCAGTTTTAAACTCAATAAATATCAGAGTTGAGGCGAATTTAGTGAATGCATTATTTAGTAGATAATGCATAACTCAAATTAACGAAAACATCTACCAGCTGAAAACTTCCACTTCTGATACTTTATTATTGCTTTGGTATATTGAATAAAGCTTATTTATGTAAACGAATTGTTTTTTTACAACTGAGAAATGAAATTTCCGGTTGAGTTATGCATGGTGCACTAAATTTTGCATTATGGGTTCATTGAATCCGCCTTCAATTGCTGAAGGATGGATACAAAGCACATTCTGATTTTCATAAAGGTTGATGGTGTTTAATAAACAAATATTTATTGCTAAAAGATTATGAATAAACAAGGCAAAGTGTTTTCCTTCAGCTTCATATTATATTTACGGTCATAGCATCAGCATTTTTTTCTTCAAAAACATTCATAGTTACCATACCCCTTTTTTAATATTAGTTTTTCTCTTTTATGTAAAGAAAAGGCCAAATCATGCCTGGCATGAGGTGCGCTGTAACTGGCTGCAAAAACTCTTGGATGTCCGCGAAGGCAGAAAAATGGGACCTCATCTTCCATGTATTTCCGAAAGGAAAAGACTATGTCTCGACAACATGTCGGAAGGAATGGGTTCGACGATGTAAAAGAGCTGCTACTTGGAATTCTGACAGCGCTAGAATTTGTTCTGCACATTTTACAAACAATGATTATGAGAGAGATCTACAAAACGAACTATTAGGTAAGTAGAACACATTTGTAAAATAGGAAAAGAGAGAATATTCAAACTAGTTTTTTAATTTGAAAAACGAATCCATGGGAAAGAGAAGCTGAATGAATCTTTCACATTTTTGTGTACATTATTATACAGAATTAGGACAGTTTGATTTCCATCTACACACAGGAAGATCAAAATATGTCTAATTTTTTCAAGTATATGATACTGAGAAATATTGTTGGAAATCTAAAGGTATTTTAATATTTGAATTGAGATAATGAGATATTTCTTTACTGATTGAAACAAGTACAGGAACATCTTGTAAACTAGACAACCTTACCATAAACGATGAGATTGGAACCTTTGGTGTGAAAGTCGACACGTTGACACTTTTTCTAGAGATCAGTTAGCCTAACACCAAACTGATATTTTTGCATTTTACACATGTTACGCTAACAAATTGATTAATTTTACATACTCTCGAGATTATGAGATTCCCATCCATACCCTTGAATTTGAATAACACTGCATGTGTATGATATCCATATTTACATATATGTATATATATATATATACATAAATATATATATATATATATATATATATATATATATATATATATATATATATATATATATATGTATATACACACACACACATATATATATATACATTTTTTCTTTTTGTAGGACTGCCACCAAAAAAAATCCTGAAAAAAACTGCAATTCCGACAAAAAATTTGCCTGGCCCTGATTCATTAGAGATGACGAAGAGGGATGAGACAATGGAAATTCCCATTGATGCTTGTGAATGTTCCTCCCAACCTTCCCCTTCAACAGGCCCACAACCTTCTACCAACTATAGAACTCCGTCACAGTTGAGTTGCCCTCCCAACATTCCCACTTCTCTAATATATGAACAGAAATATAATGAGCTTTTGAGCGAGTTCTCAATACTAAAGGAAAATTATGACAAACTCAATGAATCAAGCCAAAGGACAATAAAAAATGTGAATAATAAACTCAATTATTACAAGCAGAAGTGCTTGAAATTGAGCAAATCTAAAAATGTTAAAGCATCTGTCACAAATGTTTTGAAATCTGTATTTACAGACAATCAAATTTCATTGATAATGAACAAAAAAAAAAGGGTCAACTGGAAACATGAAGAAATATCTACAGCATTCACATTAAGATATTATAGTAAAAAATCTTATATATATATGAGGAATAAACTAAATTATCCCCTGCCAGGATTATCGACTCTAAAAAGATGGGCCTCAAAAATCAATATAAATCAAGGAATTTTGAAAAATGTTTTGAGTTTTCTAAAGGTAGCAGGGGAAAGTAAGAAGGATTTTGAAAAGACAGTTGTGATATCATTTGATGAGGTGAAGGTGAAGTCAGTGTTAGAATATGATGTTTCCTCAGATGAAATTATTGGGCCACATAGTTATATGCAAGTAATAATGGCACGTGGTCTATTTTCTAATTGGAAGCAGCCAATATATCTTGGATTTGATCAGAAGATGACAAAGGAGATTTTATTTAGTGTAATATCAGAACTTCATAAAATTACTTATAATGTGGTGGCATGTGTGAGTGATTGTGGAGGAGGAAATGTAGGCCTCTGGAAGGAAATGGGAATAAATATTGACAATTCCTTCTTCAAGCATCCTGAGACCAAAGAAAACGTTTATATGTTCAGTGATGCCCCACATCTTTTGAAATTATTGAGGAATTGGTTACTTGATACTGGTTTTGATTTGGGAAGTATCAACATAAATAAGCAGCCGCTCAAGAGTTTAATCCAAGAGGCCAATGAGGAACTCAAAGTTTGTTACAAAATACAAGAAAAACATATAGAGTGTGAAAGAACACAAAGGCAGAATGTGCGTATGGCTGCTGAACTCTTATCAAATACTGTTGGACAGGCCTTGATAAGGTATAAACCAGGAAGTGATAAAAAACTGGCAGACAACCTAGGAAATTTCGTCTGCGATGTGAATAAGTGGTATGATATTTTCAACAGCTATGTGAAAGATGGTAAAATTCCCTTCAAATGTGCTTTTGGAATACATTTGAAACTGCAAGAAGAACACTTGAATAAATTTCTTGACACAATTCTATTGATGAGGGCACATGGAAAAAAATCGTTACAAATTTTTCAGAAAGGTATAATTATTTCCATAAAATCACTTCAACTGTTGTTCAGTGATATGAAAAAGAAATTTCAAATCCAGTATCTATGTACACATAAATTGAATCAGGATTGCTTGGAGAATTTTTTTTTTCAACTGCGAAGCAGAGGCCCCAATGAACATCCTACTCCACTTATCGCCATCAAAAGGATAAGAATGATAATTTTGGGGAAAAATCCTGGAATTCTTCAAGCACATGTAAATACAGAAGAGAGAGTACTGGAAGAATATATATCTGCTAGTGTTCTGCAGAAAGCCGATATTCGAATAAATGAGGAGGAACCTGAACTCGTAGAGTATAACTCCAGTACCCAGAGTGATTCTTTATCATCATCCAATTCATCACGAAAAAGTAATGAGATGGGTGAGAAATCTCAAGAAATGAATAACGATGCACTTGAGTATATTGCCGGTTATCTAGCTAAAAAATTCAGAAAGATTTCACCAAATTTGGGGCAGTATACTTATGAAATGAAACATGAGCATGATTACAATTTGCCTACTTGGGTTCAACAACTATCGTATGGTGGGCTCATCAAACCAGAAGATACCTTTTTGAAGCGAGTCAAGACATGGAATAAATATTTTGAAAAATTTCATGGTGATTCACATCAAAAAGGAAACCGAATTGTTAAGAAATTAGCCTCGAAAATAAAAAGACGTGATGACTTTCCATTGGAAATCATAACAGCATTTTGTAAATTACGCACAATAATTCGAATGAATTTCCTCAACATGAAACTACAGAGCACCGAAAGGAAAAGAAAAAGTGATACTGATTTGAATGATTCAGGTAGGAAGAAAGTCAGGAAACTGAAAAAAATTACAAGTTGAAATGTGATTTAATATGAAAAATCAATAAAATACTGTTTCATTTACAATTCTTTGTTTGAATGTGGTTGACAATGTTCATTGCTGAGTGGTATTGGTTTGGACTTCCACTGTCTATATTACTAACTCTATTGAAACCTGTTGTTGAGAAAAAAGAAATATTTGCGAAAAGATACAAATCGGATAAGGTACTCAAATGCAAACGAAAAGGTTGAAGTGGATTTTTTTTGGTAAAAAAAATAATGAAAGGTTTGATTGATCAAATTGAGTCAAAAAATTGAAATAAAGAAATATATGATGTGATATGAAAAAATGTTGAAACCAAGTTTCAAGTTGAGTTTACTCACGACGTTACAATTGCTGGTATCTGCAATCGTCTTGGGGTCTTTTATGACCAAAAATTCCATTTTAACCTTTTTGTTTGGATTTCATTACCTTAGTGATTTGTATTTTTTCGCATGTTTTTATTTTTTCTTAGCAACAGGATTCAAGGGTATAATATAGACAATGGAAGCCAGAACCAATACTACTCATCACACTTCCTTCCATTGTTTCTCCCAACATGGAATGAATTGATTACAAAGGATTTGCTTTGCTTTCTGAACAGGAGAATGTGAACTTTTTCTCTAATTTAACTATTCATCTTATCTTCTCTCGCCATCAGTTGAAATTTTGGTAGACTATCTTCTGTAAATCCTGTTTGGATTCTGAAATGTTTGTATTTTACAAACTGCTATTCAGAAAACTCGTCTACATAATATTTATTTACAATGTAAATGGGGTGTTTGAAAAAATAGATGTGGAATGTTATCTGAGACTACTGGTACCATCAGTCGTTAACTTTCATAGCGACTTGTTTCAGTTGCAGAATATGTGAAATTGATTCCCTTCTTCCGGTGTTTCTACTCAATGTAGACAAATGAAATGAATTTTATTTAGGATAGGTGTCTGATGAGTACTTGAAAAGGATAATAATTACTTTATACAAAATTTTACTGCCCAGGTGGATAAATTCAATTGACAACGAAAATTCATACTTCCATCCTCAGCTGTTATACCGCAGTTGGATTTCAAATCATCAATCAACTTGAGTTGTTCAATTTCAGGCGTTCTGTATTGAAGGGGCAGTTGGTTTTCGGAAAAAATAATAAAACAAAACATTAGTATTGTGAATCTGTTTTTGGTTATGTTTACGGAATCGCGATGACGTCAATGACAGCATAATGAAATTGGCGAATCGGGCCATCCTGTAAAAATAGTTTACTATCCTTGGGAAGATAGAAGTCATATGGATTATAAGTCGGCAAAACCTGAAAAATACGTCACGTAGGTAACCCAACAACTAAGGAGAATATAGTTGCGAACAAAAAATTGTGCCTGTGTTGTGCTTACACACGAATTAAAACCGTTGTTCAGGATGCAGAACACGATATTGTGGTCAAAAATGTGTTGTGATCCCAAATCTGACTACTAACCTCTTGTCCGTCAGCCAGCTTATTGAGAACGGTAACAAAGTATGTTCCCCAGAAAAAAACATTACATCAGAAATAGGCAGAATGAGTTGATTGGCAATGCACACGCCGTGAATGGAGTATACAGACTTAACACCAAGTCGGTATGTGTGTTAGCAACTACAGCTACAACAACCTCAGGAATATGGCACAGAAGACTAGGCCGTATTGATAGCACAGACATGAATGCAATGAGAAATGGAGCTGTAAGAAGGTTTAGTGCCGTTATCAGCAAATAACATTGTGCAGTGTGCTGTGAGGGGAAGTCGACTACCATGTCCTCAGAGCAGTCACAGAACTGAGAGGATTCTAGAGATTGTACATGCAGACGTGTGTGGTCCTATGGAGATTAGGTAAATCGGTTCATCCAGTTATTTCTTGCTATCCGTAGACGACTATAGCAGAATGTCGTTCGTCCATTTTATGAAAAATAAAAGTACTTGAAGTTTTTACTTGCTTCACAGATTTTAAAAATTTGGATGAAAAACAGACTGGTTCCAGCATTAAGACTTAAAGGACTGATAATGGCACAGAATTTTGTTCTAATGAAATGATAGATTTTTTGAAACAAAGTGGCATAATTCATCAGAGAACTAACTAGACCTTATAGTCCGGAACAGAATGATATGTGTGAACGATTTAACCGAACCATAGTAGAAAAAGCAAGATGCTTATTATATGATACTGAATTTGAGAAAAAGTGTTGGGCAGAAGCAGTTCACACAGCTGTGTATTTGGAAAATAGATCTCTAGCATCAAGATTTGATCAGAAGATTCCCTATGAACTTTGGACTGGTGGAAAGCCGAGTGTCAGTCATATACGAGTATTCAGTAATACAGTATTGGCACATGTTCCCAAGGAAAAACGCCTGAAGTGGGACAAAAAGGTTGTGAGATATTATCTTGTTGGATATTCCGATAATGTGAATGGCTTTAGGCTGTACAACCCCGTGACCAACAAATCTATAACAAGTCGAGATGTTACCATCATGGAGTTAAATTCAGGAATGGTGCAAGCAGTGGTTACTGACAATCCAAAAACACCAACAAGTCTTAAGCAGCATGGAGAGGCAGATAGCACCAAGGACATGAGTAAACCTCTAATGGATATTGGTCAATTTCGTGAGAATTCACTATTTGTCGTCGATTGTTCACATCAACCGAATGCCACAAAGTCTTCAACTATCGATATAGAGGTTGAGTTTGAAACCAGGAAGACCTAGTTTCCAGACAACACCAAAGTATATGCACTCATTTTGCATGATACATTTGTAACATACAATGGATTGGATAGCTCAGTTCACAGCAGATATTGACACATTGGTATTTTTATATCATTGATTATATATTTATCTCATTATATCTTTGTATTCACTTTCTTTTCTCTTCATTCTTATTTTCATTATGTAATCGTTTTTTCAATATTGCATTATGGGAATTGAATAAATGAAACATGAAAATGATACTCATGTGTTTTATTTAATTTTTTGCCACATATGAACAATCAAAAATTACTTCTTCCTCATATTCATTATATTCTTGATCATCTTCAATTCCCTCACGATTTCCATCATTCAATTGGAACTTTTGAATTTTTCATTTTGGTAGATGTGGTTGAAGACGGTACAGGAATCTTCTTCAGGTTCATTTCAATCATTGCCTCACAAAAATGATTCAGATCCAAAATCCCAGTCAAAAATTTGTCGCAAACTTCCGCACCA
This sequence comes from Zygogramma bicolorata, assembly GCA_032362365.1. Classification (NCBI taxonomy): domain Eukaryota; kingdom Metazoa; phylum Arthropoda; class Insecta; order Coleoptera; family Chrysomelidae; genus Zygogramma; species Zygogramma bicolorata. Next base: position 814,704 of record JAVJAQ010000143.1, read on the forward strand.
GTGTTTTAGTTCTCAACATCACAAAGACAGAATTCGATCCTTTTTTCATCATAGTACACACTCATGGCATAAACGGTTGCATGTTCAGCATTCTCACTCAACGCCTTCAACTCGGAAGCCAATCTTTGGATGAATGAAGCAAGATTCACGGCCATGATCCAATGTTCAATAGCATGATTAAACGAGAACGGAAGCGGATTTCGTTTCCGGAATGCCAACGATCCGTTAGTTTGTCGGTATTGATTTATATATATATATATATATTTGTTCGGCTAGGGTTCCGCGGTTAGAAAAGTACTGGCTGGAACTTCCGGTTGATCCGCGTCTGGGATGATTTTCTTGTCTACGTTTCGGCTCCCATTTCGGAGCCATTTTCAAGGCCGAGTGACCTTGCGTCTAGGTCTGAGTTGTCTTACTAGCTGGCTATCATCACTGGAGGTCAAGGATTGAAGGTTGGTGGGATTTAAGGGTTCATTAGTAATTATGGCAGGATCAGGAATCGGACGGTCAATGGGAGGTTCGAACGGATCAGTTCTCAATTCGGAGTAAATAGAAGTATGTCGGACCAAGAGTGGTTTCCAGGTATTGGGGAGTCTTCGAGAATCGTCGCGTTCATTGAGACAGTTAGGACGTTTTTCGATTTCAATGGCTTCACGAGTACCTCTCAGAAAACTACGAGGAATTGATTCATCCACTAGAAATTAATCTCTTTCAAACAAGACTTCATTGTGTTATAGTTTTAGTAATTATTAGCTAATAAATCAGGTCTTCGATATAATGTCAAGTTTCAAGCAATGACAGCTCTATTTACTTATTCTATTGTACCTACGTACTTTGGAGTTCATGATAATTGTTGATTCATTTCGCTATCATCTTTTATAGCCGTAAAAAAAAGTAGTGTGTAGTTCGCGTGGAATGCTCATTTCTCACTTGTATGAAATGATTTCCATCACTAGCACGTTAAACAATATACTATTGTCGTATAATCAAAAACCAATTTATTACTCATACATCTGTTTTAGCAACATTGGAAAACAAAGAAGGCAGGAAGTTATTGGAAACTAGTGTACATAATGTAGAGTTATTTGAATATTTGGCAATTTTTGGATATGAGTACAAATTTCGTACATTTTTCACAAACTAAATATGATTTTTTTTATTGCAAATCATCTCATTCAATATATTTAATTTGGATATGCAACATATATGCAATCCTTCTATAAAATAGCGACACAATCTATTTCACGAAAAGAACTTTATCCTTTAATACTCATTTGAGAAAATACCAAAAATTTAATATTTCGTAAGTGTTGCTTCAGACGTCAAATCATATTTATTTATAGTCGAATGTTGTACGGAATCGATTGGCGAAGGGGGCGTACACATTAAAAAGAGTTAAGGAATCATAGGTGAAAAAAAGCTGACAATAAACTCTTTCATTCATGGGAGCAAGAGAAATTAAAACTAATATTCATGGGGATGCTTGAAGACTGGCTTTAAATCAAATATTCAAAAATTGAACAATTTGTTCAGGCCAGCCTCAACTCACCTACACTGTAGGTTGACGGACTAACACCTATTAGAAAATAACTACTCCCCTGGCTAATACCACGAAGGGCATTGGATTACATCCAACAGGTGTTAGTGTTGGATTCTTCACAGAAGAAATTCCACATATACTCTTGGCGATACACCACCAGAATTGATTTTCAATTATTGGGACGGGACACACTTGCAGACCGGTTTCGGGCTATTTGGCCTCTCGTCAGTGCAAGGCAGTGCCATCATCAACATAAGTTGATGACTTCCCATAAATTAAAGATCATACTCGAGCAGAGTATCTTCCCTAGACCTAGGCTGATACAAACAACTAGCAAAATAGCCGTTGCTGCGCCATCTGCCCGTGGACTAGGTACTAACCAAGAGCATATCCACATGGCCCCAATTCCTCGTACAAGGAAAATATGAATAAAACAAATATTCATGGGGATGCTTGAAGACTGTCTTTAAATCAAATATTCAAAAATTGAACAATTTGTTCAGGCCAGCCTCAACTCACCTACACTGTAGGTTGACGGACTAACACCTATTAGAAAACAACTACTTCCCTGGCTAATACCACGAAGGGCATTGGATTACATCCAACAGCCTAGGTCTAGGGAAGATACTGCTCGAGTATGATTTTTAATTATGGGAAGTCATCAACTTATGTTGATGATGGCACTGCCTTGCACTGACGAGAGGCCAAATAGCCCGAAACCGGTCTGCAAGTGTGTCCCGTCCCAATAATTGAAAATCAATTCTGGTGGTGTATCGCCAAGAGTATATGTGGAATTTCTTCTGTGAAGAATCCCACACTAACACCTGTTGGATGTAATCCAATGCCCTTCGTGGTATTACCCAGGGGAGTAATTGTTTTCTAATAGGTGTTAGTCCGTCAACCTACAGTGTAGGTGAGTTGAGGCTGGCCTGAACAAATTGTTCAATTTTTGAATATTTGATTTAAAGCCAGTCTTCAAGCATCCCCATGAATATTTGTTTTATTCGTATTTTCCTTGTACGAGGAATTGGGGCCATGTGGATATGCTCTTGGTAAGTACCTAGTCTACGGGCAGATGGCGCAGCAACGGCTATTTTGCTAGTTGTTTGTATCAGCCTAGGTCTAGGGAAGATACTCTGCTGGAGTATGATTTTTAATTATGGGAAGTCATCAACTTATGTTGATGATAACACTGCCTTGCACTGACGAGAGGCCAAATAGCCCGAAACCGGTCTGCAAGTGTGTCCCGTCCCAATAATTGAAAATCAATTCTGGTGGTGTATCGCCAAGAGTATATGTGGAATTTCTTCTGTGAAGAATCCCACACTAACACCTGTTGGATGTAATCCAATGCCATTCGTGGTATTAGCCAGGGGAGTAGTTGTTTTCTAATAGGTGTTAGTCCGTCAAGGTGAGTTGAGGCTGGCCTGAACAAATTGTTCAATTTTTGAATGCAAGAGAAATTTCAACTGAAGACGGACCTATAGCGTGAAAATATTCATGAGACTTATATTGAAGAAATCTAGGATGAAATATCAGTGAATGTTACAATCTTGGACGGTAATCAAAAATGAAACAACAGTACAAAATTACTCATATCGACTTCGAAACATTAAAATTTTTAGGAAGTTGATGTCATATTTTTTCTGCACATCTGATGGTAAATCAACTCTTGAAGTTCCAAAACCATTTGACAGACGAAATAAAGGGTCAATCGAGTTGATTAAAAGTGAAGTATTTCAGCGAGGGGTTGACCACTGAGGGAAAATGTGTACACTGGAAACCCGTACACCGGAACTCCTTCGGGATTTCCCGGAATTCCCTCGGAATTCCTACAGAAAAAATATGTCAATTTGAAGAAATATCGATAACATTTCAAAACTAAATGACGGAAATACTGGGAATTCCGGGGTAATTCCGAAGAAACCGGAGGAAATATGAAAGATATATTTTGGAACATTCACACAAAAGTTTTTTTTGAGATTTCTGAGTGGAACATAAACTTCAGGCTTCTAAGTAGCCCATGTCTTGAGATTATGACACAATCTAAATAATATCGGATTATAAATATCGAAATTTGTCACAGGAACGGATCGTTTGATTCCACTCAGGTTTGTTTCATTAGCATCATTCTTCCTGAGATTTTTCCTTATAGAATCAACTTCTGAATCCGTTATAATAAGTAAATGAATAAATATCAAAAAAATTAAAAAAAAACGGCATTTTTAATGAATCACCCTGTCTATTGAGTGAGTTCTCTTATTTTCAACTAAATTATTACAGGATACTCAATCTGTGGGGAAAATCCTTTTTATACGTTTTTGTCATCACTTATAAAGAGAAAATGAACTGTTTCTCAAAAACGTACAGAACGTATATTCCATAACATCAAAAATTATTGATGAGCCTTCAACTTTCATAATTACCCACTAGGAATATAAAAAAATATTTTTCATCGCTGTGTTCACCCTATATAAACTCAAACTGGACAGTTGACTCTGAACCACAATGTATCCGATCAACTTTTCATTACAAACCGATAAACTATACAGAACCGTCCAAATAACATGATGGAACTGCAAAGAAACTCCAGAAATCATACAAACACTGCAGTCATTGACTATATAACTCAGATGGTATAACGCGAGGTATAACCGTTTTATTTCGATATCGGTGCGCTGGCAACAATGTAGACACCTGTGTTTTGTCAGCCAATTATGATCTTGTTTGTCCTCCGCAATCAAGGGCATCCTTTCGTCTTGTAGAGTGAAATTTTAAGACACGTCATTTTTCAAATATTGGGGAAAATATTGGCAGACAAAGAGGTTGATCCCCCCCCCGAGTTGACCACGGAATTGGGAAAAATTGTGGCCTATGCCCAAATAGCACACGACGTCCTGAAGACGAACCATTTATGTCCCAGTTACGTCGATACGTCCCGGGCCGTATGGGAGACATTCAAAGAACAAACATTTCCAGATATTCCATGTTGTACTATTTAGACGTCCCGTGTAGGTACATATTTGGTCCCGTTCCAATCGGAATGTAATAAAAACGTACATGCTTGGAAGTAGTATGTCAGGTAGGCTCAACGCGCTATCCCAAGTAGCACATCATATGGTGACTTCAAGTTAGTTACCTATGTTCGAGACAACATTAAAATGTTATTAGGAAGTTTAGTAACAATGAAAATATATTTGAAAAAACACTGAAGAATCACTGTCTTATATGCGATGGCGATGTGGAATATCAAACTTGCTGTGCAAAAAGTTCTGGCCGTATTTTCTGGTATTAAGATTCACCACGTCGAATATCAATTTTTCCAAATTTTCTCAGGAATAATTCATCATGAATATTGCATTACCAATATTGGTATATGTTTGAATATTTTAAAGTCATCACTCTCAAAATCCCGATCCCCCTTTCAGTTGTGATTTGAAAATGACGAGTTGAATATTTTCATTTTACTTTGAAAACAATATTCAAGCATTATCAGAATTTGCATATCTATATTGCAGTATTATGCCAATATGCCACCTAATGTGATAATTCAATATTTTAATCTACGCTCCCAATGTCGAATGCACATCTATACCACACAACTTTTCTTAAAAAAAAAGTCTCTCCATACCGTAGAGCGCTGATGAAAAATCCAAACTGAAGGTCCAGGTTCAAGCCCCGCAGCAGCCAGAGTTTTTTCCAGGTTAGTATTCGGTAAGTACATGTGCATGAGTGAAATTTTCAAGTTGACTTATTGGTGAAGAAGAAATGAATAATTCCGAATATGAAAACTGAGAATTATGAAGTGACATCAATTGAATTTTTTTTTTTCGACGAAATATCATTAACAAGAAGAAGGTACGTTTTCGGAATGTCCCAAACAGTTCCCCTTTCTGTACATTACAGGTCCTGTGTGAACTAGAAAAGTACGTACCTGGGATTACCGACTATGCGGAAACGGTAAATTCCAGGGAGGTCTTATGTACGTCTGTCTGAGACTAAAGTACGTCCCAAATACGTACAATACATCCTCACCGTACATATGCAGTACGTCCACTGGACGTACTTGTGCTATCTGGGTGCTAGGATCTGGCAAACTACGGATCTCTTACGCTGACCGAACTGTTATCACCAATAAATACAAGGAGATGAATTGTTCATTCATATAAAATTATTTGTAAGAAAGTCTGAAATCTGGCCGAAACCAATTACTCAGAAAATTATATTTAGTCGAACAAGAACTGGCCACTGCCATTTTTGTCTCGCTTTTCGTGCTGCAGTGTACCTACCCACTAGTCTTACATTGTGATAGGTATTAGCTTTTCTGTAGGTCAGATTTACATGTTCCCACTTTTATTTTTGTTGACTCATGAAAGCTTGATTCTTCCTGATGAAAGACTGAACTCTTTCAAGTTTCTTAACGGCATTTTTTATCGTATTGAAACGAGTAATGGAATATGCAGTTCTCTTGGCCTCAATATACCGCTTTTAAGATGATGAACAAGGACCGGCTACGACTGTTTTCAACCCTCTCAAACTCAATTATAAGTAATCGGATTTTTCAATTGGAATCTCACCAAACTATGAGAAAACATTTAGGAAAATATATTTCCTAGTGGAGTAGTGCTCTTGCATATAGAGATTTTCACAGGCTGTCGTGTCAGATGAGACATTTGCGATGAGAGAAACTCTGAACGCTCTACCTATAGTTAGTTACATCGATCTCCAAAGGCATAGTATCTCAGATAGTATAGACCAAAGAGTAGAATTTATGCCTTCTCGAAAGTATTATGTATGGAGGTTTGTTTCTATATTTTATCGAATATTGTTTTGTTTTTGAAGTATGATTTTATATAAATATTGAAATGTTAACATATGCTTTTTTATTATTGCGCGAACAAATTGAAGTTACCTAATAATAATCTTCATAGTTTCTTCCAATAGTTTTCGAAGTTCTTTAGAAATTTCTTGTAATTTTTCGGAATTTCTCGGAATTCCCTGGAATTCCTATCAATTGTACACCGGAATTCCTATGTGGTCAACCCCTCGTATTTCAGGCTTCTTTCGATTGCTAAGGATATTTCATTTATAGTTATTGATCGAACACTAATACTGATTTCGGCAGTAGCATTTTTCATGCCTCCTGAATTTCTATTTATATTCTCTCCATTCATCTTTGAAATCGCTATTTTTTGAATAGCAGTTATATTCAATTGAATGAGGAGTGATGTAATATTGCTCATATCTTGGTGATATTTCATTTCGTATATAAAATATAAATATAACGTTGAAATAAAATTATGGTGACCAAAGTGCTCACATTATGCCTTATCGAAACATGAGGTATGGGGTCACATATCACGTTAAAGTAACCACCTGCTACATTTTTCGTTTACTGGATTGGCACACCAAAATACACAGTCGAAACCATCTGCACTGAACTTCTGATTTTTGTTCCATAAGGGGAGATGAATCGAGAAACCTTCTGAGTGTTACTGGTGAGTTCTAAGGCGGGTCGAGACAGCTGTCTGTCATTGGAATTGTGATTACAATGATTTCATAAATGGAAATTGATTTCTATTGGGGTGGCAGTAATATCTACAAGTAGACCGAAGAAGAGTCGAACGTTAGCTTGTCTATACCATATGCCCATTGTAGGAGAGGCTTTGGGCATCCAGCAGAAGGGCGCTATTCCTTTACGGTGAACATCATCTGCACTACATTTTCACGCTACATGATTCGAAATGCATTTAAAATTATTGCCGAGTACCACTGATGACTCCTATGATGAGTCGGAATAGTTATCTGGCATTGGACTTGTGTATGCCATGATTTTGTTTATCGAAATTTTGACTCCTCTGCGAGCAGACCGAAAACTGGACGATGTTGCCATACAATACACGGGGTATTTCTTTTTCGATGAACAGCATCTTCACAAAATAATGAGTTCTCAATGTTAATGACCTTAATATTTAATATTCCTAAATTATCATATTCATAGTCATTACGTCATATTGAAGTATTCATTACTATGTTTTCTTCTTTAAGGAAATTCAATTTTTTTTATCCGTTATGAAACATAGGGTACAAAAGATTTGTAGTTTTTCAGGAGAAAAATTCTTCAATACATATTCTACCAAAGAATAAGTAGGTACATCAAATAAATTGAGATATCCGTTGAAAAAGAAGATTTGGCTGTTTTAATGACCATAATGATTAGGTGTTATTGAGCAGCTTGCATGCAAATATATTGAATATTGATCACTTACATTGATTCAATTAATGGGAATGAATAATACGTGAAAAAAAATAGAAACTACTCAAATTTTTGCATCCAAAATTCACCTTCAATAGGATATCTGAAGAGTATTCAATAATATTCACAGTATTTTTTATTTGTTTCCCTTAAATTCATATGCTTATATTTTTTCATATTAATTTTAATTGTAGAATGTCAAAACTTCACACCAAAAATAACTATACCAAGAGCCTATTGTCGAATAAGGTGAATTATAACAGTAAATTGAGAGAGAAACATATGATTCTCAATTTCAGATGCTCTTTAAGCTTACAAAATGGTAAAACATTCGATTCTTATGTCAATCTATAAATGAGGTACAATGTTCGAAATTTTCTTTTTTTTTATTATTTAATAGATTGAAAGCCAAAATATTTCCAATTTATCAATATCGTTGATATAAAAATTTTGCAAAATTGTTGAGATTGGTGTTATAATAATATCATATACAATTCATTATACAATAAATGTTTGCGATTACCACTACCAAGATAATGATGTTTTATAAAAAGCAAGAAAGCATGGAATACCCGTGAGAGCGATTGTATGCTCCAAAAACAAGTTTCATGACATTTTCAATATTTCAAATTCTATTGAAATAATCTAAATATTTTATTCTGGATCATGTTCATTCATTATTTTCTTTTCAAATGCCCATATTCAATGTATTTATTGATTTTATTAAATTTCATTGACTTCCTGTCCTATATATTCATCTTTTTTTTCACACAGATTTAGGATTTATCAAAAATATCATGTTGTTTTCACAGGATTGGTCATCGAGAACTAAATGAAAATCAGGTTTTCAAAAGTGCGTAGACACTCTTTACAGGCAGCTTTTTTTTCAATAAAGTGTATACTTCACCAAAGAATAAATCGAGCGTACCTTCACAAATCAGTATCTTCCCAAAATCCGTTGTCGGCAATAGCAACCGCGTGCTAATGGACATGTGTCACCGATTCCCGACAATAATCACAGGTGTCGAAAATATTTTGTCATGAGACATGCAACACAACGTCAGTCAATAGAGCGCAACGTGAACGTACTGCGGCTGGGCGCGAATCTGCCGGATGGGACGGCACCCATGTAGGACAACCCATGGGCGGAGCGCTGCTCACCGTTCATTAATTATCACCCTTGTTAGCGTCTCTCTGTATGAATATAAATTAAAAGCGTCACTTCTGAAGTGAGTACTTTATTAACCAGTCCGGATTTGCGTGACGGTTTTCTTTATATAGTTGCAGGCATAGAGTTACACACAGCAGAGAATACGGAATTGAATTATCCTTTTTATTTGCATATCAACAATGATTTCTGTGAATAATGATGAATCCTGAGTATTAATCGACAATACGGGTGTGTTTCCACCAAATGAATAATTTCTCATCCATGATTAGTTAAAAAAAGGCCCTCAATTCAATTCGCAATGAAAATAAAATAATATCATCCAATGAGTTGGAACCGAGGTAGAGAGATTAGTCTGGAGGAACAATATGTCGTTGAAAAAAAATTTCCACCCATTTTTATCAAGACGAGTATCGGTAATGGACTCTTATTTTGAGTTTCCATTTATATATGAAATGAGATATATCTTTTTTTGAAAGCCGATTGAAGTCTATGTGGAGCTCGAAAACACACGGACCAGCTCGTTTCCACGTGAAAGCCAGCGAACTTCGATGTGCAATAGTGAGTTTTCAATACTCATATTTTGGCAAACATAAACTGGCGAGATGTTCGAGTCTTAGTTTTGATGAAATTCTTGTTGTATTATTAATAAAAACACCACTCACTTCCTTTTTTCAAACTTTCAAACCGACTTTTATTTCTAACTTCCACGTTGATTACAGAATAGTTGCCATGATATTTTTCAACCGCAGAACATTAACATAAATACCGAAAACTAGAAATCGGATTTGTAGTGCCATCTATTTGAAATGGACCAAACTAAGGTAGTCCAATCAAATAAACTTTTTTCGTAAAATTTCTGCCTACCCGAAAAGTAGCTGTGGATTCCGGCAGACACATGTGTCCTTATTATCCCCTAAAGTTTGCGCCAGATTCTGTCCGTGCGTTTAGCAACAATTAGCGGTTGCATGCCGGAAATCATTATTTTTTTTTGTTTTTTGCTTATATAATGAAAACTATTGATCGGATCGAAAAAAAGTTGAATTGAAAGTTGTAGATAATTGAAAAATCTATTGATTGGCGTTGGTCCGATTTCGATATTCCGATTTGTTGCTCAACTATTGAGCTCGGAAGTTTAAAAAGGCGTTTTTTCCATTACTCTATTAAAAAATGTTGAAATGCATTTGGGGGTTGCAACTGTGAATTTGGAAAGCTTTCAACTAGTAGAAACCACAGTTTCAATTTGGTCGAAAACCAATTGATAGGTTAGCAACAATCAAATTTGTTACTAAAAAAAGTGTCCCACTAGATTGTTATTTCTTTCCCTACGGATAATCGTAGAGCAATGAACGAAACAGTTTTGGATAGTCAAAGAGTTGAACTACAAATTATGGTTTTTGGAAAATCGATTTTTTCAATGTGATACCTTTAAAAATGGCGTCAAAAAAACAACGTTTTCCAAACTAAAAAACAATTAGGAAAAAATGGTCGTATCAAAATGAGAGGAAATGCATGGGAAAGCTGCTATTTTTCTACGAATTTTGACAACCTTACTTTCGTTCCACGATCATTAGGAGCCAAGATAACACTTTTTATCATTTAGTTTCCCCTCCATTTGTTTGTTTATATGAAGCAACGAGACCTCGACGACTGCACAGAGCAAGAGTTATATTATCCATAGGAACCAGCAGAATTTGTATTCCACAATCATTTATCATATTTATTGATAGGAGCAGTGGAGGTTCTTCCGGGACCGTTCGACGTGCCGTGTGGAGGGGAAAGCCGGAGAGAGCGATCCAGCGCATAAAGCCATCGATTCGATATAAGAGTGAAATAAACTGTTCAAGAACCCAAAATGACGATTTTCGCCAACCCGAAAAGTAGCTGTGGATTCCGGCAGAAACAGGTGTCCTTAGTATCCCTTAAAGTTTGCGCCACATTCTGTTCGTGCGTTTTGCAACAATTAGCAGTTGAATTCCGGAAAACATTAGTTTTTTTTGTTTTTTGCTTATATAATGAAAACTATTGATCGGATCGAAAAAAAGTTGGATTAAAAGTTGTAGATAATCAAAAAATCTATCGATTAGCGTTGGCTCGATTTCGATATTCCGATTTGTTGCTTAACTATTGAGCTCGGAAGTTGAAAAAAGGCATTTTTTCCATTACTCTATTAAAAAATGTTGAAATGCATTTTGGGGTTGCAACTGTGAATTTGGGAAGCTTTCAACTAGTAGAAACCACAGTTTCAATTTGGTTGAAAACCAATTGATAGGTTAGCAACAATCTAATTTGTTACTAAAAAAAGTGTCCCACTAGATTGTTATTTCTTGCCATACGGATAAACGTAGAGCAATGAACGAAACAGTTTTGGATAGTCAAAGAGTTGAACTACAAATTATCGTTTTTGGAAAATCGATTTTTTCAATGCGATACCTTTAAAAATGGTGTCAAAGAAACAACGTTTTTCGAACTAAAAAACAATTAGGAAAAAATGGTTGTATCAAAATGAGGGAAAATGCATAGGAAAGCTGCTATTTTTCTACGAATTTTGACAACCTTACTTTTGTTCCATGATAATTAGGAGCCAAGATAACACTTTTTATCATTTAGTTTCCCCTCCATTTGTTTGTTTATATGAAATTATGAGACCTTGACGACTGCACAGAGCAAGAGTCATTATCGATAGAAACCAGCAGGATTTGTTTTTTACAATTATTCATAGTCCTTATTGATAGGATCAGTGGAGGTTCTTACGTGGCCGTTCGACGTGCCGTGTGGAGGGGAAAGCCGAGGGAGACGGCCGTCGTATGCATCGCGTGAAATAAACTGATCAGAGCCCAAATGACCTCGCTGTCTGTATCTCGGGAACTACTTTAATAACATGATGCAACAATGCAATCTCCTAATCATCAGGAATGACCTAGATCTCTTAATGACCAGTCAAAATGATATTAGAGCTTGTATATTTCAATTGAATCTTATAATTGTCTTGTATATGTATTTTCTTTTTTTTTTTTCTCCTTTTAATGCATTGAATACCTAGAACGCTCTTAACACTATTCCTCTGGGAATATCGTTATGACTTCCTTCTATAGTAGTATTGTCTTTCTCTGGTTGGCAAAAGGTAGTTTTTAAGTACCTATCCTTACATGTTAGTACCGTAAAATGTGTTTGTAAGTGAATCCAAAATAAAATGAAATAAAGTTTGAACATTACTCAAAGGATAGTATCTAAATTATACTACTACCGAAACATTTTTGACCTATAGATGTAATTGAAATTATGTATAGGTAATGAATAACCTTACCTTTTTAGGAAATCAAAAAAATTGAATACTCTCACGTGAACTATCACAGAAGTCAGCTTAACAATATTACATGTTCAAATCACTACCAAAATAAAAGTTCAAATGGAATGTTTATTTCGCGCACTCAGTATAACCGGCCGGAACGATACAAACTGTTCAATCGGGGACACTCTGTACAGTAGTATTAACATGGAAATCACACTCTGCTGAAAGAAACAAACGAAAATTTATAGGACCTGACTAACCCAACGGAGACAAAATAAACATGTGAATATAGATGAATGTTAATGGACATTTTCAGTTACAAGCTGTAAATATCAAAAAATAATGTTGCACATAAATGGGCCAAAAATCTTAATATTGAATAACATTCATATATACACATTTGTAAAAATATCAATTGGAAAGGAGATGAGCCGTGCTTTATTCATTTTCGAATGCCAGAGAAAACTTGCTTTCTCCGTCTAACTAAGGTAACATTTGACACCGTATTATCAGAGTTGAATTTGAAATGAACGAATAATTCACTACATTTGCAGCGTAAAAATTGAATTATTTGCGATTTTAGGGATTTCCGGAAACAAACCGGGTAAGCCATAGTGATATTCGATCATATCTGATGCACTATTGAAAATAAAACAAAAACAAAACTTGTCCAGTATTTCCCGAGATACAGACAGCGTGGTCATTTTGGGCTTTGATCAGTTTATTTCACGCGGTGAACTCGACGGCCGCTAGCGGTAGATCGCTCTCTCCGGCTTCCCCCTCTACACGGCACGTCGAACGGTCCCGGAAGAACCTCCACTTATCCTATCAATAATTATGATAAATAATTGTGGAAAACAAATTCTGCTGGTTCCTATGGATAATATGACTCTTGCTCTGTGCAGTCGTCGAGGTCTCGTTGCTTCATATAAACAAACAAATGAAGGGGAAACTGAATGAAAAAAAGAGTTATCTTGGCTCCTTATTATCGTGGAACAAAAGTAAGGATGTCAAAATTCGTAGAAAAATAGCAGCTTTCCCATGCATTTTCTCTCATTTTGATACGACCATTTTTTCCTAATTGTTTTTTAGTTTGAAAAACGTTGTTTTTTTGACGCCATTTTCAAAGGTATCACATTGGAAAAATCGATTTTTCAAAAACGATAATTTGTAGTTCAACTCTTTGACTATCCAAAACTGTTTCGTTCATTGCTCTACGATTATCCGTAGGGCAAGAAATAACAATCTAGTGGGACACTTTTTTTAGTAACAAATTAGATTGTTGCTAACCTATCAATTGGTTTTCGCCCAAATTGAAACTGTGGTTTCTACTAGTTGAAAGCTTCCCAAATTCACAGTTGCAACTCCCAAATGCATTTCAACATTTTTTAATAGAGTAATGGAAAAAACGCCTTTTTTCAAATTCCGAGCGCAATAGTTGAGCAACAAATCGGAATATCGAAATCGGGCCAACGCTAATCGATAGATTTTTCGATTATCTACAACTTTTAATCTAACTTTTTTTCGATCCGATCAATAGTTTTCATTATATAAGCAAAAAACAAAAAAAATAATGATTTCCGGCATTCAAGTGCTAATTGTTGCTAAACGCACGGACAGAATCTGGCGCAAACTTTAGGGGATAATAAGGACACATGTGTCTGCCGGAATCCACAGCTACTTTTCGGGTAGGCGAAAATCGTCATTTTGGGCTCTTGAACAGTTAATTTGATTGGATTAAGGCTCAAACAGCGTTTCATTTTAGCGTAACAATACAGATTTCTATGTAGATTCATAACACTATCTCTCGCTAAAATGAACAATTTTTTATTTTTCTCTACTATTCAGTCTCTCTTAAACCTAGTAAATTAATAAATTTTGAGAAAGGAATGACTGGCAAGCCCTTTGTTAAAATGTCAGCTTGATTGTTGTAACTATCAACGTATTGAATATCAAATAATCCTTTCTTAAAATTCTCACAAACAAAGTTGTATTTTAGGTCCATATGTTTTACTCTTTTATTATTTGAAGGATTTCTTATCAAGGCGATACACCCTTGATTGTCTTCATACATTTTTATTTCAGTCACACACAAATTCACATCACCTAACAACTTCTTAAGATATAAAGCCTCGCACACAGCAGCATAAAGGGCCACTAACTCTGCTTCTGTTGTTGATAAAGAAACACAATTCTGCCTTTCAGTAACCCAGAGAAATCAACAGTCAAAAATCTTAAAAATAAACCCTGTTACAGATTTTCTATCAAAACAATCACCTGCCCAATCGGCATCAACAAAACAAGTTAAATTTGGTTCCTTAACTGAATTTCGTTTGTATGTTAGTCCTATATTCTCAGTGCCTTTTGAGTACTTCAGAACCCTTTTTATGTGTACCCATGTATCATCAGAAGCTCGATTTTGATATCTACTGAAATAATTGACACAATAACGAATGTCTGGTCTCGTCCCCAACATCAAATACATGAGACATCCCACAAGCTCACGAAAAGGTTTCTCAGTTACTTGATCTATACTTAAATCAAATCTCAACTTGGGATCAATAGGTATTTTTGAGGTGTTGCAATGTTCCATATTGAATTTCTTCAATAAGTTAACAATATACTTTGTACGATTTATCTTTAATATACCTTGTTCTCTATCATAAGAAATTTCAAGCCCCAAGAAATTTTTAAGTACACCTTTATCTTTAATTTGAAATCTGGTCATTAATTTGTCTTTTACTACATTTATCAATTCAGGGTTTAGACCTGCTAAAATAATGTCGTCAACATATAATAGTAAATAAAGATTACTCTCGCCCTTCTGGCACAGAATGTACAAGCAAAAATCATTTTCAGAACCTTCGAAACCCAAATGTAGCAAATAACTATTTATTTCTTCATTCCACCACTTGGAAGATTGTTTCAACCCATGAAGTGATTTTTCAAGTTTGAATACCTTATTGTTTTTACACTGTAAACCTTGTGGAGGATGAATGTAAACGTCCTCACCCAGGGTACTTTGCAAAAACGCTGTTTTTACATCACGCTGATGAAAATAAAACCCATATTGATTCCCCAGAATTAAAAGAATTCTGATAGTTGACATTCTAGCCACTGGAGAGTAAGTTTCGTTATAAAATGAATTTTTCTTTTGAGCAAAACCCCTCACAACTAATCTAGCCCTATATTTGTCGCAATCATTAGGTTCTAATTCTTTTTATGCAAAGACCCATTTGGTATCTAGAATCTGTTTCTCTGGTTTATCTACTTCTGTCCAAGTCTTATTTTCTTCTATCGACTTTAGCTTCCTGTCAACTGCATCAAGCCAAAATTCACTATCTGCCCTGCCAGTTAAATCATCGAAATTCATAGGTACAATATTGATAAAATTGATAGTGTTAAAAGCCATATACATTTCATAGTCATTGAACCGTGACGGTAATTTAATACTTCTTTTATTTTTGCTAACTATTTTTCGTGTCAAATTATCAAATTTCATTCTCACTTTCTTGTTCTTCAATATTACTTTCCGTATCTTGTTCGGTGTCCTTTTTTAAAGTATCGTCAAATTCATCATCTTTCACGTTTATTAACCTTTTCTTGAAGTAAAAACTATTCTCATCAAATTCGACATCCTTCGCTATAATAATTCTTATATATATATAATTTCTTTCTCAACATTCCATAGTCGATAACCTGTTGGAGCATACCCTATCATTACACATTTTTCCGTTTTAGAATCGAATTTTCTCCTGAACTAGTTTGGAATAAGATTGTATGCTACGCACCCAAAAATTTTCAAATTACTTAACATTTGGTTCAACGCCATATCAAGCCTCCGCTGGTATGGCGTACCCGCATCTTCTAGCATAGCCCTACTTCTTTCTACCAAACTTCTATTCTTTCTTTCTGTCTTGCCATTTTGTTCAGGGTGATATGGCACTGTGTAATCCATAACTATTCCTTTTTCTTTACAAAACTTAACTATTTCTGCTGAAGTGTATTCTCCACCGTTATCACAACGCAACTTTGAAATCTTGCTATTAAATTTTGATTATGCCATGCTTATGAACTCAATCAGTTCTTGACATGCCTGACTTTTCTTTTCTAATAAGAACACTACCGTGAAGTTTGAAAAATCATCAATGAAAGTTATAAAATACTTACTTCCATCAACTGATGTGGGACTTATGGAACCACATATAGCATTATAGATAATTTCTAACAGCCTTGTACTTCTTTTTCTTGTCTCAAAAGGTATCCTACTCATTTTTCCTGTTATACAAGGTTCGCAAAGTTCAACATCCTGAAACCTTTCAATTTTATCTATCCCTGTTACCATATCAGATTTTATTATTTCCCTCAAACCTGAAAAACGTATATGCCCATACCTTTTATGCCATTTCAGGAACTCATTATCTGTTACTTTTACAATATTTAAACATTCGGAATTGTAAACACTGAAAGAGATTTCATGAAGATTTTGCCTTCTGCCTGTCCCTATTAAAGAATTTTCCTTATCAAACAATTTTACACAGCCTTCTTCAAAAATGACTTTGATACCAGACATTTCCAACTTTTTTACAGAAAGTAAGTTCTTTCTAAGATCTGGCACATATAAGACGTTTTTTATAATACATTTTACTGAATTATTATTAACCTTGCTGTAAGCTACTATGTTTCCTACTGCTACTGCCATTAAGAACTTTTTATCTTTTGCAACTGCAATTTGGATAGGGTTTTTCAACGTAATTATTTCTGAAAAATATCATTTATCATGTGATCTTTACGCCCTGAATCAATGAAGAAATTTAACATACTACTATTATTACAATTTTCTGCAACTAGATTAACATTATTCTGATTATTTTTTACTTTTCCCATAAAACATACACTTTTATCTAAATCAAGTGCCAAATCAGAGACAGTTTCATTACTTTGTCTTTCATTTTGTACAAAATTGCTTCTACTATTATAAAATATATATCGTTCCCTACCTTGACCACGAGCTTGATATCCACTACCGTAGGTACCCCTGAATCCTCTCCCTCTGGATATCTGCCAACCATTTCTGCTCACATCTTCCCTGGATTTTTCTGAGAATGGTCTCTGTCGTTGCTGGTATGAACCTGAGCATGAACCACCATGATTGAGGTTATTTTTGCAATCCTTCTTGTAGTGTCCAACTAGGCCATATTTAAAACATGACCCTTTGGCCTTTGGACATAAAAGCTGTCGGTGTCATGGGTACATAATTTTTGTCAACGCTTGTCTTCCTTTTTTCATTTTCAGCTAACAACTTCAACTTTACTTGTTCATATGTTAATCCTGGCATATTTTCAATCACAGTTACGACCGTTTCATATGGATTTGGTAAGCTAGGTAATAAAGTACGGTAAAATTCTATTTATCGGACGCCACCTGTTTTCTGAAAAATTTCTTTTTCAACTTACGTATTTCGGTCTCCTGAACAAAATATTCTTATGAAAATTTTGGCGGTCTCAACTAGTTTCGGAGATACGGCCCCCCAAAGACAGGAAAACGGGGTCGATGCTTATGTTTGTTGTTCAGCCAATTCCGCTCGAAATTCCTCCTTCTTTATATCAGCACAATATGCACATTCTGTTCCACCTTCTTCATCACTTTTCAACCGAATTAAAAGCATTTTTCGCTGCAAGATTGAAAAATATATCCTGATAGGAAAGTGAGGTTAACAAAACAGTCGAACGCGCAAGGCATGTTGTTAACCTCATTTTCCTATCAGGATATATTTTTCAATCTTGCATCGAATAATGCTATTAATTCGGTTGAAAAGTGATGAGGAAGGTCGAACAGAATGTGCATATTGTGCTGATATAAAGAAGGAGGAATTTCGAGCGGAATTGGCTGAAAACAAACATAAAAGCGTCAAGCCCGTTTTCCTGTCTTTGGGGGGCCGTATCTCCGAAACTAGTTGAGACCGCCAAAATTTTCATAAGAATATTTTGTTCAGGAGACCGAAATACGTAAGTTGAAAAAGAAAATTTTCAGAAAACAGGTGGCGTCCGATAAATAGAATTTTACCTAAAGTACATATTAAGACATCATCTTTCATTTCTGTGTTGGCTGCCTTTAATTGCCGAACAATACCTTCGAATTCTTCAATAAATTTTTCGAGACTTTCATTTTTTTTTAGCCGCATTGATAATAGCTTCTTCTTCAGAAACAATTGTCCAGGTAGCCCCTTCTTTTCAAATTTCTCATTTAAAACATTTCACATTTTTAATGCTGAATTGCAATCTCTCAAACTTTCTAGATGTGAATCGTCCACACACTCTACAATTAGGCTTCTGGTCTTGTTATCCTTTTTGACGTTTTCTTCTTCCGTTCTGTCCACTTCAGTTTCTACTAGATCCTTCAAACTATTTTCTGACAATATTAACTCCATTCGGAACTTCCAATTATGGAAATTGTTTCCTTTTAAAGGTTCAATACAATAGCTTTTTCCTGATTGATTTGACATTTTCTCTGTAATCTCCTTTTTATTACTTTGTTTTCTTCCCTTGACCACGTTTTGTTTATAACCTCACTTTTCCTCAAGATTTTTAAACTGTTTTTCATATAACTTTTCGGCTTACTGTCTTCCACCAAGACTTGGCTAACTAGCTGGGCCCATAACCTGTTGTATTATTAATAAAAACACTACACACTTCCTTTTTTCAAATCAACTTTTATTTCTAACTTCCACGTTGATTACAGAATTGGGAAGTTCATAATTTTATGCGACGTCTGGCGGAAATATAACGAACTGCTATAATTTTAAAAACAAATGGCTTCCATTTTTTGTGTTTGAATTTATATAGTTCTTTGGTGTTTATTTAGGAAATCTCATCTAAAATTGTAGTTTTTTTATTAATAATATCAAACAATCATGGATGCAGATCGCTCAGTGAGCCGTATAAAGTGTTTGGTGCCAAGTTGCCGCAACTCTAGGAAATCCAAAAATTGTCTTTCCACACGTTTCCAAAGAGAAATACATCTTTGGTGAAAAACATTACGGAGAGTGGATTGGAAGAGTAAATAGACAGGTACAAGGCTTGGAAAATTAAACTGAATAACTGAAACTGCATAAATCACCATCTAGAGCGGCTTCAGTGTGTTCCTTGCATTTCAAAAGAGATGATTTTTTGTTACCTGGTGAGTCTGTTTGTCTTTTTTTAGGCGAAGTTATGGCGCATTTCATCATCCATGTAATAAAAGTCTCTTTGATTCACTAACACTACACTAAAAGTAAAAACTGTCCTGGAACAAATATTATTAGATTTTGAAACACAATGCATCTATGTTCACCTCCAATGAATAGTATTGTGCGGCTATTCAAAGCATCATGAACACAGTTATATTCCTTCACGAGAAAAATTCCGTACAATGAGAATATAGCAATAAAACCACCAATATCTTGTCTAGCGAGGGCAACTGATGACTGTTTAGGCGGTTTAGCGCGTTATTTCATAAATGTAAACAAGGTAACTATTTCAAAATTCTTCCCTATAGTAGACATGATATTTTTCAACCGCAGAACATTAACATAAATACCGAAAAATTAGAAATCGGATTTGTAGTGCCATCTATTTAAAATGGACCAAACTAAGGCTCAAACAGCATTTCATTTTAGCGTAACAATACAGATTTCTATGTAGATTCTTAACAATTCTCAATTTTCACACTCTTGTCGGGGACTTATTTCAGCTCATCGGGAAGGTGCACTGAAGTAAAAAATTTAATGCAATTCTCAGAAAAAGATAATCCCAATCAACTGGTACAACTGCAACAATAATAATAATGAAATACTAGTAGCCCAATTTTCATGAAACTTGAAAGGTTCCATCCAGAAAACTATCGGCTTGTGGAAAATCAATTCAGTTCTGTTGCACTCGTGTGAAATTGTGGAAAAATCACAGCTTCCTGAAATTTGAACATTTTCCTCGAACCTTCGTCAAATATAACAATATAATATGAGGTTGGATAGGAAAATGGGAAAGTATTCAATGTCAATCATTGAAATAAAAACTGCATGATAAATCATCCATGATGTGACGCCCTCATAAAATTGAGAGCGAGTTATTCGATGCAATATCGAAATCGAAAGTCACTTATCATATAGAATAACAGTATGGGGTGCAGCTTATCAAAATCACATGAAAAAACTCGAGGTTATCCAAAAACATATAATTAAAATAATGTACAAAAAACCCAAACAATACGATACATCCAAACTTTATGAAGAATCTAAAATTTTTGACATCAGACAGCTATATTTTTTAAAAACAGTTATAAACCAATATAAATATAGAAACCAAATGCAACTTGTAGAACACAAATATGAAACTAGATATAAATCAACTATTGTATTTTCGATCCAGAAAAAAGCATCAACCAAAGAACTTTCATTTATCTAGGCCCGAAATGTTATAACCTTCTTCCTCAAGAAATAAAATTAACCAATTCATTGCCACTTTTCAAAAAACGTACCAAACATTGGTTGAGAGGGATGCCAAGATTGGAGATCCATACATATATCTGTGTATAACTTTTAAATTTTGTTTTGTAATGAGTATACTTGTCAATTTGTCCCTTTATTGTTTATATTAATTTTCAAATATTACAAATATTTTTTTATGTCTCATATACTTTTTGTAGGTTTAGAATATTTACATGTTAATAATATGAATTTATTCCATAACCCACGCACAGACTAGCTCTTCTGTGGGTTTACCTATATTTATTTCCAAATGATCTGTTTTATCCATGTTCATATGTTCATATATTTTACTGGTAAATAAATATTTTATTATTATTATTATTAATTTTCAGCAATCGCGAAGCAGCGGCGGTGACAATTTGAAGATTTACGGTATGCGGGCAAATTCGGTACCTTTTTTCTATGCACAGCAAAATCGTCATCTGGGTCATTTGTGATTGTCTAGGGTTTTTGCAGTACCGACTATTCACGTTATATTTCAATGTGAGGGGAAGACGTGTGGTTAAACTGTTACATTTGGTTGCAATTAGTGCTTATCGCGCGAAATATTTTACAATCTCACTATGAGGAAACTGAGAGAGACTGAAAAGTGGAATGCTGAAGAATATACTGTATCAGAGTAAAAAACGAGCCAAGATAAAATCGGACTAGAAAAGACCTATGAAGGGAAGGGAAGTGCTCGACTAGTAGGTCTCCAGTGCAGCAGTGGAAACTATCCCAAATTCAATTGAAATATCAGTATCAACTGCATAATACAAAACACATACATTACATGACATAACATCGTTTTTGTACGTCCCCTCGAGAAACACTCTTACGAGTGCACCCAAGAAGGCAGAGCCTCGTGCGAATAAGGGACAACGGATGTTTGTGAGTGTCGTAGAGTCCTAGAGTGCTATATATCATCTCGAAAATTGAACTTGAGATATACAATAGTTTCTTCGAGCAGAAAAAACCCATTGCAAGTGAGAATCGCACAGGAAACTAATTTTTTTGAATATGGATTTTCATCAAGTATCGGCCATTTCAATTCAATATTACAGGAAAATTAAAGTCGTCCCTTTCAATACATGAAAATATTTTGGATCTGTTTTTCAATATATTTTTAAGAATTCAAGAAAGGTTACAATTTTATGTGCAATTAGAATTTTTCGTATAATCGATTTTTGTACCACAATTTTACCGTAATAACAATCTGAAGACACTACGCATGTTTTGCCAATCAAGTCGGCAATTTTAGGAAAATTTAGCTCGCGAAACGCACATCGGGTATTTTCTGTTTGGTGTTGTGTATTGCTGTTGAAGAAGATTTCAATAGAGTTTGTGCTCGATTCCATTTCGAGTGGACATAATATTTTCATCGTAATTATAGAGATGCCACGAATAGTGATTTGGCCGAATACCGAATATTCGACTATGTACTTGGCCGAATGTTCGGCGCAACAGGTTACGACTTGTCTCAATGCGGTACGTACGGAATCGACGCGAGCGGGCGTATTTGTTTCATTTCAATAGTTCGATTATTCATGGATCGAGTAGAGCGGGTAGAGACTGAGCTGAGATCCGCTGATCACTGAGCGCATGGAGCTTAAGATATAAAAACGAACCGGTTTTGAGCTTTTGGAGCGTGTAACATAACCTCATATTTTTGTATTCATTTTATCTTTTTCTAGTAATTTGTGCTTGAACGTTTACGAATCTTCCTTTTATTATCCATATTCGCCATGTAGATTTTTCATATGAAGATCATGTTGAATGAAAACGTAATTAGGTAGGTTGAATTTTTATGTTTTTTTTTTCTCTACAATGATGTGTTTATAGGTATAAGATGAAGTTGATTCAAGATATGGGTACTTTCACAGACTTGGCCTGGCATTCCTTTCTCCAATGATGAGCATATCAACATTGATACGCTGCATTGTTGCTAGTTCGTTGTACCTACTTGGGCAGATGCTAGAAAAATTGGAATAGTTGCTATTTATTTTATAACCAGTTGGGAAAAATTTCATTTTGTATAATGAACATGATTCCTGCGGTATGAGAAGAAAAACTATGGAAGAGTTTGAAAGGAGTCTAAGTTTCCCAATGCTACACAGAAAAGATTGTACATGCTATACATTATACCCTTGGAGTATTATGAATGCCTGTGGATAAGGTAAAACAAGAGAATGAGATATGTTGTTTTAATAAGGAAAAACAAACTGAAAATTGTCAACACTAATGTATCACCATTCAGTGTTTAGAAGGGAAGTCGACAGGGATTACACATATCCTTACCTAAGAACAAGTTTTAAAGGAACTGAAGGCGTTTCAAATGATAACAAGCAAGTGAGGTTTTCTGAAACGTTATTAGGATGCAATGGTTACTGGAGTGGGACAGCTTGTAGAAAGGCAGAAAGAAATCTTGACTTCAAGATATTATGTGTTCTAAATGTTATGTGAAAGTTGACCTTTGTTTTTTTTGTACTAGGTAAAATGTTATTATCATACTCCATGTAGTTGGTAAATGGGCACATGTGCATGAACTAATAGAATAAAAAGTGTTTATTCAATTGTAATATTTGTGATTGTTCTTACAAGATGACGAAGTACATGAATTATTTCAGCGAGAATAAATCTCTTAATACAAAAATAAGAAAGTTTCTGTCCAGAAAATTTCTGGATATGATTTGAGAAGTGATTTTCAACTGTTTTTTTCCAGTCGATGCATTAAGAATACTGAAGTATTCATTGAATAATTAGCAAACACCTGAACATGAATCAATCAGAAAGCAATGCAATAAGAATGTGTGAATGCTAGCCACATAAGATATTTTCTGAGAATGGGGTGATCAATACAGTACATATACTAATAGAATTAAGACAATTCGAATTTATAATACAGTTTATTTATTCCAAAAATAATACATGTGGGTGCATGGTGAAGAACTGTCCTGAAAGCTCTTTATAATCGTCCCCATTACAATCTTCAAAAATCCATATGTTGTCAGAAATTTCAGTCTTCCATTACATTTATTTATGTATGTAATGGAACCAATGAACTTTGCAGTTATTGAATTTCTCATGATATCATGAGGGTTATTCCATTACCTTGAAGACAAATAAAATATACTTTACCCTGGAGCTGTAGAGCCTTCTTATCGAGTATATTGCATATTTTTCACTTTCATTTTGAAAGTCTTGTTAGAAGGGGAATTGGTTACATTTTTTGTCTACGTTACAAAATAATAGTTTTTTATTAATCCCTTATAAATTTGGTAATGGCGCTGATGATGTAAAAGGCTCATCACCTGATACCTTGAATTATGATTGTGAGCTTTCAAAACTTGAACAACTCTTGTGTGATTACAGGTAATTGAAGATATCTGATAAGATAATCAATGGAAAAATTGATATTTTTGTAATAGCCATACTGATATTTTCAACAATTTCCTTCGAGGTGAACTTTGAGACTCGGGGAATCTTCATAGAGATTGACGAGGAGATTATCTATTTTCAGGACATTTACACCAATACATAGCTAACACTCTTGAGGTCTGAACTTCCATCATATACTTAGTTCATGGTTCCTGGAACAAGATGAGCCGTTATTATGATCTTGAAGCCTCTATCTTGTTAGGTTGCATTCAGCTCTTAGATGATTTTGATTGTTATACTACCTCCGTGTTTAACAATAAACCTAGGTCTATATTGTTCAACCAATAAATTCTTCAAAACTTCAAGGATATTTTTGAAACTAGCTAAAATAGAGGCTATAGGTAGGTAGGTACTTCGAGAGGTTCGTTTTCAAAATCATTTACTAAACAGGTAACAGGTAACAGCTAAGACCAGTCTTAGTAGACTCGCACAGGAGAGTTGACCTACGACTACGCCGCTGAAGATGGCTGCCGCAGATGTAGCCGAAAGCTCCGGAATTAAAAATTCCAATACACGGCCCTCAAGCCCGAAAACCTTGCGATATTACAACACCGGCCGTGAAAGCCTACATTCTTTCATAACTGGCTGTGTGTTTGCTATGTAACAACTAGATCTCGTAGGGTGGAGAAGGAAAGAAAGCAAGTAAAATATTGATACGTATTGTATACAAGGCAAGTGAACACACAATTTTAGTCATAATTTACGTAGTATTTAATTTTGCTCTTACTATATCGTTGATAGACTTGGGAGAAATAAAATAAAAATGAATACTATTTTTAAATAAATATTTTATTTATTATCTTTAGAACTCAGATTCGTCACCAGAGAGAACAATAACAAACAATTGGTATTTCATTGTTCTCAGCTATTGTTTAACTACGAGTAGCTTACTCACAAAGTTCCTACTTGTGAATGTGAATGTAGGAGCTTAAACGAAACTGAAAAAGTATATATTGAGGTTCAAAATACAATATATTGGAAGTCAAAATTGATATCAATTAGCGGAAACCAAGTCTGTGACTGCCATAACCGAAACACCAAATATGTTACTGTCCCCTTCAATCATTTTATATAATCTAGGGATGAGTGGAAATGATGTGGATTGGGGATATATAAACGTTCGTGTCATACCAAGTTATTCAGTTGCAAAACTTATGTAGTCTGGGTGTCAAGATAAAAATGTTTTACCCTATGTATTAGGGTAGTCAGTAAACAGATCAACTTCAGGTCATTCAAATTTTCTGACCAGCTCTTGGAAAGCGTAGTCTTAATATTTCATTCCGAAGGTGACACATCTTGACCTTTGATCAGCTATAAATTTATCTTTCGAATTTGTATATGACGCGAACATCACTAGTTGATGAATTGAAACACAGTAATGACAAGTTTTATGAAACAAGTATTTTTTTCTGAAAATATTCTCCATCAGAATACTCAAGTTCCCGAATATCATTCATTTTGTTTCGTTCTTCACACCACTTCCACATATCTCCAACCATTCCCTTGAGGTTTGGGTACTTCATCCGGTTGATGTGTGCGATGACGGTGTTGTTGCCTATATGCAAAAAAATGTGACAGAGTGAGGACTACTGTCTGAAGGTTTCGAAGCATTCCAGAACAATGATATGAAGTTTGGCCTCGCCTGCTTTCCTGAAACCTTTGGCTTCCTCGTTGTTGCATGTTATATTTTGGAAAATTCAGACCTTCTAGAAGGCCACCCATATTCAACCACAAGGCAAACCAAAATCCAGTGTCAACTGAATTCATTATTCATTATTATCGAAACTTTATGGTTTCCAAGATACCACAAGTTTGTTGGATGTTTTCTGAACACTCCATTTTGGTAGTGCTTATTGAAAAGATGTCGTCTAAATAGCTACAGATACAGGAATTCTTGACCTCAAAAATGTATAACCAGTTTCGATATTTTTGAAAATGTATAAGATTCAAAAGTTGAACCATAACACAAAAAATTGAAATAAAAAATTTTTTTTTGTCTAGATTTGAATCGTAAATATTTGTTGTGTTCAGTAGACTCGAACCTGAGAAAATAGCTGAACGAAAATTACTCTTTACATTGATGTGCTGGTTCAATGTCGTCAAAATGTCGTCAAGTTCCAGTAATATGGCCTAACACTCATGATAGAGGGTTACCTGGCTAGGTGGAATTGTCGGCGGCTCAGGTGCCTGTTTTTGGTAAGGTGGGGTATCAAAATTGATTCTATATCCCTGAACCCATTCCAAAATATAAGCGTTGTTGGTTATGGTTGCCATGTGCTGTCAAATGTTTAATGCGACCAGCATATAGGTTCAAATATGTTACCTGCTCTATTTGTTGTTGTACGTCGTGAACCTCTCACCGTCCTCTGTTTTGTCTGCTTGAAGTGTCCCCCTCTCTTGATTCTTCGTTGAGCAGTGCCTCGAGGTTTTTGAAGGGGAAGGTTGTGCCTGCAGGCCTATTGCAAGCAGAAATCTCCTGTGGTTTGAAATCGAAAAAGGAACGTTGTATAATGCTTTATTAGCACCGGCCATATCAGACAAAGTCGTCTCGAATGCTTCAACATATCGATCACTCATCAGACATAGCTGTACTGAGGGCTGAGAAACCGTTACCCAATGGAATTTGAAGGTTCGGAACAGAAAACGGCGTATGATGAGTAAAGCCGTATAATGATCTACAAAGTAGACTGCCGATGATCAATGATAAGAAATAATTGTCAATTTCAGCTGCTTCCGATTATATGTCCACTCAGTTCTTTGGTTCTGTTCTAAAACGTGATAAAAATATTAAAAATAAACCTACCTACGACGAGTAAGAACGGAGTTTGTCCTCGAGTGTACGAAGATTCTTTGTTGTCGTTTTCTGGTCCTCGTGTCAGAAAGGTATACCATCGCAGTGCAAAATCATCCTTTTTATCACTACCATAAGACTTTGCTTCAGTCGGATCATCTCCCAGTAGAGTATCAACAGCGTTATCACTACGGAAAGATTAATTGTTGGTGGCGGAAATTTCCGATGTCGAATATGTCAACGAACCTACGCCAGCAAAAAAAGAATTGTTTTTGGGCGCGAGACACTCGGCTGGCACAACTCAAGAAGTGTGCAGGGCAAAAAACGACGTAGGATGATGAATAAAGCTCAGCCGTGTGTTGATCTACAAGGTAGATTGCCCCTGCCGACAATCAATGATCAGAAGTTTCTACTTTGTCTTCACTGAGCATAGTTCTCTTTCGCGATTTTCTTCCTATAGTATGGAAAATTTCTTGAATTCACTTATTCGAAATCAATTTACACTTTCAAACTCATCACATTCAGCGCAAGAAGTAGATTGATGTATATACGAGTGAGATATCGTAGGATAGCGGCATGGTGTGTCATTCTTTCAACTTGCGCATAACAGTCATAGAGGTACTACTACAAGGAGATCGGATGGGACCAACCGAAGTATAATTACTCAGTTGTTCAGATACTCTCATTCCATAATGAATGAACAATAATGAACGTGAATCTCTTAGGAAAACTGTCACTTGTCATGGTTACTCTGGTGACAGCTAAGTACCCAACTTTTCAGGAACCATGTCCTGTTACTACTAAACACATTTCAGGCGGTCAATGTGGTAACTAGTACAACAGAATGGCTAATGGTAACAATATATAGAAAGGGAACACGGCCTTGATGAAAATCCATTAAAAGGTAATTAAAAAATTCTTTTTCGAGGATTTCCACAAGACGGTTTACAAAACCCGCTACCTGTTTCACTAAACCATAGCTTCCTCAGACGTGTTGTAGGATCATAACATGGCTGAGCGAGCAAAGGTATAAACAATTGAAGATTGGAGTCTCTGTTGTAGAAAGTGGAACTTTTAGTAGAGATCAATTACAATAACACCAAACTGATAGCGTGTCGAGTACAAATAATACAGTTTTGGTATCAGGGTAATTGATCTCTACAAGAAGATTTAAGCTGAGGTATAGCAAAAATGACGTAAAAAAATATTCTTCACTCATGGAAATCATTTTGTTTGATACTAATAACTTGGTTGCGTCGAAAGCGAGTGATATCAATTTGGTGTTTTTTGAGTAATTGATCTCTTTGACAAAAACCGGTTCCATAACCTCTTTTCTTATATGTGTTCGACATAATTAATTTCATTAAGAGAACAAAATCAACTCTCTGATTATGAAATGATATCCAATTGATATAATTGATATGATGTCCCCGAGAGCATATTATACTATTCAGAGCTGTGGTGCATACAAACTTTCACGTCAAACTAGTTATGTATAATTTGAATTTTCGGGCAGAGTCAAAAATTCAATTTGATTTTGAATACATTACCATTTTATATAAGTTCTGTTGCCGTATGGCACGCGTTGGCCTAAACTCTACGTTATTTCAGTGGTTTTTGACTCATAATGCTAATGCCAATAATGACGTGTGCCTCAAAACCATTTTAGTCAGATTACATTTCAAATTTTTATCACATCACCGCTTTCACGACCCCAAATAATGAGCACCAATTCAATATCTTATCCATAGGGCCCATGAGCCAACCATTTGTCACGGAACTCGTGAGCTCCGCCATCTCAAATATGAGAGTACCTGCTTTGCGGTACTTCGAAAATAATGAAAGCTATATTCGCTGAATGAATGAATGAGTTCCTGAAAAATCAACTGAGACATGGAGTCGTCAAAGGAAAATCTACATCAACAATTCTGCTGCATTTTGTGACCAACCTTCGATCAGACAATACCAAATGATATTGATATATACATTCGGACTTTCGTTAGGGTCCCAACCAGCAAATTGATAGGCAAACTCGAAAAGATTGCTATAGCAGACAAGCTCCACTATCAGACTTCAGAAAGTACAACAAACCAAATCTTTGTATAGTGACAGCAGGAAAATGCTTTCATTCACAATCATAAAAAAATCTGCTTGTTCATACGTTACTTTCAGGTTGGAAAGTGACCAATTATTCACAGTTTTTCGACTCCGCTTCCTTTTTTTATTCTGCTCATCGGAATTCATGAGGTTCTTGATCCCCGATAACGTTTGCGCACCAACGCAGTTAAAAAAACGAGTTATTCCTAACACGATATAACAGCTGTTACATATTATCTCAGTATAAAAAGGACAGAAAAGAGATAAGTACTCAGTTTCTTCCTCAAAAACCATGAACCTCTTCAGTAATTCAAACACCAGTTTCAAACAGTGGCAGGTTTCCGTTTTCTGGAAAACAGGATTCAACGAAAATGGCTTCCATATTCCAGTAAGTGATCCAAAAGTTGCTATTTGCAACAATCTTCGTGAAATATACCTACTTAACGGCAATTCATGAGATACAATTGCAATGCCGAATGCATTTATTGAAACTAAAGGCGGTGTTGGAATTGAGAACATGATAGTTACTGATATCACCCTTTAGTATAACTACTTCTCTTCGGGCTTGAAGGCCGTCGTTCTTTGGAATTTCTTCCTGGCGTTTCGCTAGCGCGAATGGCCAGCTTCTTCAGAGGCTTATTCATCTCCGATGACAGTCATTTATGAGAGTATTTATGAAAAAGTCAAAGAAAGGCAACTTTATTCCACTATAAATAATATACAAATAATATACAAATTATAAATAAGTAATGTCGAATTAAAAGAAATTCCAAAGAAAAGGCGTTTTTGGGTGAGACTTGAACCCGCGACAATAAAGTAGATCGTTTCAGAGGGTTAGCATTTTAACCGCTAGGCCACATGGGCTGTATAATTTCAGTTGATTATTTGTAGGTGTGAAAAGCAGATGTAAGTCATTCAATTCCACAAAAAACATCAAATCATTATTGAGTCAAACTTGACTCAATCAAACCGGAAATATTTCGAATATAAGTACATTTATTTATACTTATATGGAACAAGTTGGATTTCGTGTTTGTAGGTAGACAGATCAGAATCGGGACGTTTCTACGAGATTGTCCGTGGTAACTAGTCATTTTGTCTTCTGTGATTAATGGAATTCATATCCCAATTTGTGTATATATGAAATCATATTCATTCAGTTGACTAGAATTGCCTACTTATCCGTTTAGTGAACTATAAATAAATCTGCATATTTACGGGTGGGAGTAGAAAAAATACAAAAATATTGAATTTTCTTCATGATTTATATGTTTCTCGTTCAATAAAATATTCTAGTACTTTTTCTTCCTGTTCCCCTTCTTCTTGATATTTGAAATATCTGCATTATACTGATTATTCTCATAGAAGTCTCAAATGTACATTGCAAAATATAGATATAACTTCAACACCCCCTCTCAATGTGGATTACCTTCACGAAGACCATATCTTTCGAATGTTTCTTTGGGAAGAGCTTTCGGTGAAAACATCAGTAGTCATTTCTTTTGTTTGAGATCTACTTCTCCATTCTCGAATACTTCTCTTATGAAGTGGTGTCGAATGTTTATATGTTATTTGCGAGAATGATAAACTGGGTTTCTTGTTGGTTTTTGTGACCCTTGGTTGTCACTGAAAAATATAGTGGTCTGAGCGGCGTTTTCCAAATAGCTGATTTATTTCAGAATTTTGTTGCCAAGAATGAAAACGTATCCTGTGTATGACTTCCGATGGTCTAGATCAGTGGTTCCCAACCAGTGGTCCGTGGACCACCAGTGGTCCGCAGAAGTCAAAATATGGTCCGCGAATGATTTCAAATTTAGCGGGCGTCATTTTTCATGAACTCAATATCGGAATATTTTGAGAAACATAATCTCATGGAATAAAATCGTTGTCCTCTGTACTGATGGTGCTCCTGCAATGTTGAGATTTCGTTCCGGTCTGGCGACGTTAGTAAAATAGAAAAATCATAAGGTAATAACAACGCACTGTATCATACATTGCTAGGCGTTAGCTTCTTTTACTCTTCCTGAATGCCTTACTGATACACTGAAAATGACCACAAAAGTTGTTAATGGTATCAAAAGCAGAGCCCTAAATACACGCCTTTTTTAAAAATTATTCACTGAAATGTACCCAGACCATGAAGCACTTCTCTTTCACACAGAATTTCGATGGCTATCGAAAGGTAATATGTTGGGAAGATTATATGAACTGAGAGCAGAGGTTGAGATTTTTCTCGTTGACAAAAATGAATGATTTGATAAATCAGTTTACTAATCCGGAATGTCAAATTAATTTGGCTTATCCTGTGGATATTTTCACACACTCAAATCGAATATACAACTGCAAGGTTCCGGAAATAAACAATTAGAAAACGTATATTTTATATTTTTGAAGATAAACTTTGCGCTTTTATTTGCAAACTTCAGTTGTAGTTAGGTAAAAGTGAGGAAAATAATTATTCTGCGTTTGCGACTTTAAAAGCACTTGTGGAGAAAAAACAGTATGACACTATTGAAGCAAATATACAAGAAAATATTAGGACTCATTTACAAATGTTGATCAATGAATTCAATCGTTACTGCCCAGAATATACCGAAGAAACTAAAGTTGATCAAAAACTGATCGTAACCCTTTTAGAATGGACGCTAGAGGAGTTACTGAAGAAAGCCAGGAAGAACTCATTGAATTCCAAAATGACAGAAACTGCAAGGATGCTTTTGAATTGAATTCACTTGAGTCGTTTTGGTGTAAAAAGGCAATTTCTTATACTAAACTTCGAAAAATCGCCTTGCGATATTTTATGATTTTTCCAACTTATTTATGTGAAAAAGGATTTTCTGCTTTATTGGTAATTGAGAACAAGGCGAGGAATCGTTTGAAAATGAGTGATGATTTGCGTGTAGCTTTGAGCAACTCGCGAAGAAGATGCAAACTCAGAAATCACTTTGATACAAAATCACAGAAGTTTATCCTAAACATATTATTATTATTATTTCTTGTTTTGTAATATCCTATTGAGTTGCTAATTGAAGTTACGGTTTGATTATTACAGTTTATCTTCATTACCTACAATGTACGTATGTATATACCACTATGTAAGTCATTCATAGTGGTCCCTGCTAACAAGAATAATATAAAAGTGGTCCCGGACTAAGAAAAGGTTGGGAACCCCTGGTCTAGATTGTCTCCCCAATCGGCATCTACAAACCCTTCAAGAGGTCTGCCAGATTTTTGGAAGTAAAAGCCCAGTGGACTAGTACTTTTCAGGTAACAAAATAGACGTTTCATTGCTATCCAATGTGACATACTGGGATTACTATTGCGTTGACTCAATACGCTGATATTGTAGGCGTTATCAGGCTAAGTATATTGCAGATCCAACAGCTTGCCTATATGGTATGGATTTAATTTCTTCTATTTCTTCCTGTGATTTTGGGTCCATCTCTTTTGGACGTTTGATACCGAAGTTTATTTGGAGTCTGGACAGGTTTGCATTCAAACATTTCAAATTTTCTCAAAATATCTGAGGTATGCTTTCTTTGAGATATAGTTACGATCTTTGTGGTTATTCCTGGGCAGTAGGGTGAGAAACTAAGATCCTTGATTTGAAACGCTGCATTGACATTTTCTTTAAATTTGATATATAGATCATCAGAATTGGTTACTAGTGCCGAATCATCTACGTATACAGATGTAATGAGGTATGCATTTGTTTGTCGAAGAAAACATATGCACTTGTTTGTATTCAGTGGACTCAATCCGATAGATCGGAAATATTGGTCTAACTTTTCAGCTAGTTCAATCTCATTCGGTTGTAATGCTTTTCTGTGAATACGATTGACATTTTTCAAGTCCACTCTCCTATGTGAGTGTGAGAATATCGTCAATTCTCGACCTCTTACCTATATTTATGAAGACCCTAATGATCTTTCCCCATTATGTCCTTCAATGTTTATTTCGTATATTTCAAATACTGATGCTCCAGACTTGGATCAAATAGATAGTACTCATCTGGTGAGAAGATTTAAATATCTACAGAATCTCCGTGAAAACTTACGTACTCGATTCAGGAAGGAGTGAGTATTTGGCGGAACTGGTCAACTGTGCTAGCAAACGTGAAACTGGTCGTTTATGTGTCGGTGACATTGTTTATGTAGGTTCTGACATCAAGAAGAGACTGGACTGGCCCTTAAGAAAAATTTTGGAGATTCATCAAGGAAGATACGGGAAGCCAAGAGTAGCAAGAGTGCGAGTAGCACAGGGAGATATTTTACGTCCATTCCAAAGACTGTACCCCTAAGGAGTTAGGCACGAAGAAGAAAGTCATCAGTTCAGAAAAATCAAAGCAAATGAGAGATTTTCAAATTCAGAGGAATTCAATCAAGTTCCAATGATTGAGAAGAAAGAAACTGAGGAAGATTCGAAAAAAAAGAGCAATCTCAAGAAAAATGAAGAAAAGTTGAATGCGAGTAGAACATCACGATTTGGACGCATTTTAAAAACTCCTCAGCGTTACGGAATGAAGTGAATCACCTTTTTGCGTTGGGAGGATGTTGAAAATGGAATAAGTTCCATTTATAGTTCATAGTTTGTGGTTTTAGTTACTTCCCTAGTATACATGGAATACTTAAAATCACTATGGAAAATGTATTGATAGAAAAAGATGATAATTTTCTAAACAAGTATAGAATTGTCATTAAACGTTGAAAAGCATAAAATATTTACAAGTTTCCGTATAACTTATATACAAAAGTAAAATCAAATACAGCAGGCGTATAAACAAGTTCACAAGTACAATTTTTTCTTGAAAATATGAAAAATTCTCGATGAGTGAACTAGTATTTCCTTATATATCAAAATCTGTGTTGAATCGACTCGTGAAACAGTACTAGGCTAGTTCACAATTTTTATATTGTCTCCGAAAATTACGATCAAGGTGTCATTCCATTCGTATTATTATTATGAAGTTTGAAAAAAGTTCGAGAAGGCGCTGATAAAAATTACAAAAGTTATAAACAAATTTGTTTCGAAAAATAATCAAAATTTTCGAATTTTGAAAAAATGTCCATAAAGATCTTCAAATTTGCTAAACAAAAATGTCTGACTCCCGGAGCTGTACCTATGTTATTTACAATTTTCATAGAGCCCTGAAACTAGAACCAAAAACGTGTAGTCTGGCTTTCGCGCGGTGCGTCAATCTAACACAGCAACAAAAAAATTATTTAGTCATAAAATATGGAAATCAAGGAATGAAAAATTTCATATAGTTTTGGAATACATCAATGAACAATAATTCGGGGTTAAAAAAATTATCCCAATTTTTCCAATTATTATGATTTGTTAATTAATATTTTTTTATAAACTGAAGGTTGACATAAAAAATACTTCGTAATGTTATTCTCAATAGGCTTATCCAAGTGCGGATGAGAAAGACAAGATTCAAGGCATAATAATATCAAAAGCTCTTTAATAATATAATTTTTCGAAAACATATTTAACATAATTATCACATAATACATAATTAAGTATTAAAAGGTAATGAAAAAAGTTTATTTATCTATAACAAACTCTCTTTCAAATGAACAAATAAAAAACGAAATGATTTTTTTTTATTCTCAAAAAACATTAGAAGTTATGATTTTTATAAAAAAAATGCTTCCTTGATTTTTATATTTGGTCGCAAAAAACTATTGATAGTAAATAAACGCATTTTTGAGCAACAAATAATTTATTTTTTTAAGAACCGTTTTTCCTCTCGAAATCATAATTTGAGTCAATAAGTATAATACGAAATTAAAAATTAGATTTACTCATGAACAATGTGTTCGTTCATAATAATTTCTTCAAACAATAACAGTAAAAAATGAAGTACCTAGCTCTTAAGCGTTAGACATCGAAATGATCAAGATTTAGAAACAAAATTATTTATTTACTGTTTTCAATTTTTGATTAATAAAAAGTGGGAAATAAGAATTTTGTAATTTTTACAACGGCGATCTATTCATAAGCCCATTCAGAATAGCTCCACTAAATTAAAAAAATTCTAGGAACTAAGTTTGTTGATTATTAGGTTTTTTTTATAAAAATCATTAATATATATATATATATATATATATATATATATATATATATATATATATATATATATATATATATATATATTAAATATATAAATAATGGAAAAATTGGAATAATTTTTTTTCACCGCGGATAATTGTTAAACGATGTGTTCCAAAACTACATGAATTTTTTTCATTCTCTTATTTTCATATTTGATATGTTCAAATGATTTTTTTTGTTGCTGTGTCAGATTGACGCACCGCGAGCGAAAGTAAGACATCCTCTCTCTCTAGTTCCAGAGCTCTGTAAAGATGATAAACAATTGAGGTACAGCTCCTATAGTCGAAATGCTTTTTGGCAAATTTTATGATTCTTTTTGGTTTTTTTAGAATTGGAAAATTTTTAATACTTTTCGAGATTCAAAAAAACAAACCTCAATTTTTTTTACTAATTTGTTTATGATTTTTGTAATTTTTTTCAGCGCCTTTTCGAACTTTTCCTTGAACTTTCTATGTGACAATACGAATCGAATGACAACCTGATCCTAATTTTCGAGGACAATTTAAAAATTGTGAACTAGTCTAGTACTGTTTTACGAGTGGATTCAACGTAGATTTTGATATTTAAGGAAATACTAGTTCACTCATCGAGCGTCAAGTCGGGAAGAAGGCGGCAACTTTTCTGAATAAATCTGTTGAAAAGCAGTGTGCAGGGTAGCTTTTTACGTAGGTAGGTCAAACAAAGATTTGAGCATGTCTATTTCCAATGGCGCTGAAATTGGCTCGTTGGCCGCCCATTTGATGCAATTGTTCACACTTGTCCCGAATTCACACTTACCCGAGCTGACTATATTCATTACTTATAAGTTTCAAATTTCAGTTTGTAAGTGAAGGTGTGGATACATTTTCCAATAATATCAGAATTGGGTTCTCAATGCCGATTGTCAAAACTCATGTTCAATATTCATATAATATATGAATGAGAATATAGAAACGGATTTCGATATTATGAAGAAGTATTCAATGAAAGTACCAAAGACTCTCATCAAATATCGAAGTTGACGTTCTTCTCCCATCAAATTAAAATCCTCACTATCTTGCCGCTGGTAAAATGTATCACTTCGAAAGTAGACATTCACTAGATTCATTCAGTTTAACGAGAATTCTTATTTCCATGAACGAAGAGAGCATAGATGTGTAATTCGGAGAAAAAAACTTTTGGTGTGGCTCGCATGGTTGATGGACCACTAGTGGTTCGTCTGTCATTCTCCATTCATGCTCGCCACTTTCTTTCCAAAAAACACATAACACTATGAAAACAAATTCTTTGAGAATATTTATATCAGATTAGTTTCAAAATATGAAATCGAAAAGTAGTTTTTATGTAATGTATAGGAATGCTGTTAAATGGACGAAATAAATTTATAAGTTGTTAATGTGAAACCTTGCTCCTTGTTGAAAACCTTCGTGACGACTTACAGGTGCAATCATTTCACTAGCCGCAACAATAGTAGTAGCACTAGTGAATATTATTGAAGATACCAAACGGCATATCGACCTCAACGTAAATCCTATCCTAGCAAGTGAAACTTGTTACTACCTCCCTTTCTGAGGGGTAGCATGGTTATCGCGAACCCGTCAATCATGTAACGTGGCAGGAGCTTCTACCCAATGCGAAACAGAGGTTCCGAATAGATATCTGCCTTATTCGATGAATAGATTATATATTAATAGTCTCCCCAGTTCGAACACAAAAATGAAAATTCCAAAAACAAACGTTTCTGCA
Source organism: Zygogramma bicolorata (assembly GCA_032362365.1). Lineage (NCBI taxonomy): Eukaryota > Metazoa > Arthropoda > Insecta > Coleoptera > Chrysomelidae > Zygogramma > Zygogramma bicolorata. Next base: position 851,634 of record JAVJAQ010000143.1, read on the forward strand.
GTTTCGCAAATGACAAGTGAATCATCCTCTTATGTATATTTGAGGTAGCTAACCAACTGATCTTTTACAATGGAATCATATCGTGTAAGCACCTTCGTTTCGGTACCAACAACAAAAAGCAATTTCTAAAATGAAAATCACCTACCTTCACTTCATCCGGCTACGAATCGATACATAACGGTTCACAAAGTGGAATTATTTGTTAGTGCAATGAAATATTATGTCGAAGAGTAATGTTTGATAATGAAGACTTGAGTACGACGTTAACTAGTTTTTTAATAAAATGCACCTTCAATTAATCCGCCTGAAATAGACTAATTGTTATTGTTACATATTTATCGTTTCTGTTTCTTGCATGTACTCATTAATATTCCTTCATTTTTAATAGCATAATGTATAATTATCATATTCGAAAAAACGAATGATATATTTAATGAGGGAATGAATTATACTTTATTCTACCACAATGTTGGTAGTTTCAAACGTACTGAATATATCTTTCTTATGTTACTAGGAATGCCACATGCAGTTTCTGAAATTTCTCTTCCAAGACCAGAGAATTTGATAATCTATTTATCAGTTTCCTGATTCATCTTGCCCCTTGGAAAATAACACTTAGATGATGGAAGTCCTAACAAATATCACTAAAAATTGATGAAAATGAAGATGATATCATTCAAACACAATAACACTCATAAATAGCTCCAAAAATGCTGAAAGGTGGAGAGTTCTATACTACGTTTTAAAAAAGAGGTTAAACATGGCGATATAAAGGCATTTTTGACAAAAAACAGTACCACCTCCCCACCCTCGTTTTCTCGGAAATCAGAGAAGAAACTTTCTATGGCGAATAAACCTTGCAGGTCGTCAAAATTCCCTCCAGGTTGGGGTATAGAGAGGTGAAAAATGACCGTATAAACGCATTTTTGACAATAAAAGTAAGACCCCCACCCTCGTTTTCTCGGAAATGAGAAAAGAAATATTCTATGGTGAAAAAACCTTGCAGGTCGGCAGAAATTCTTGCAGGTTGGAGTATACAGAAGTGAAACTTGACCAATTGAAGGCATTTTTTATGAATTCATTATACCTTCCTTGTTCCCTTGTAAATTACAAAGGTAACTTTTAATGGCGAATCAACCATGCAGGTTGGGGTGTGCGGAGGTGAAACCTGTGTTTTTCTTCGAGCGGAAGTGATTTGTATCATTCATCTTCAGAATCCTACATCCGATGATATAGAGGAGGAGCCGCAGTTTTGTAATCATCGAAAAGAATGACTTCACCTATGAGGTTCAATTGCATCTCTCATTCCCTCTCATTGGAAATTGTAATTTCGAACTAGTGTATAAGCATAGAGTAGCTATTACGTTGAGTATAACTCACAAAAATGATAAAAACTCGTTACAAATTCATTAGGTAAAACACGGATTTTATTGAAACTCACTGGTTCGAACAGATGGCAGATGGACGACGCGGAACGCTGGCTATAAACCTCCAGTATAGGAACGAAAAAAAAAAGTTCCGTTGTTTTTTGCGTCAAACCTTGGTCATTTGCCAGTCGAAACATTAGGTATTGCACTGATAGGATCTGGTAAATCATTGCTTATCTATGTAGCCAGAACATCTCCTGTAGCGACTGACAAACTGTCTGGTAGATCATTGCTAAATGCAGCCGACTTCTCATGTTGTGGCTGACAGGTACTACCAAACGTCACCCATTGCGACGAGTACATAGTGTTTCACGATCATGAACAGATCGTGCTTCAGTCTCGAAGATCTTGCTGCGATCTTGACACTCGGCATGAGACTGCAAAGTAAAAGAATCTCTGGCATTACTGCCTCCCGAGTACGATCTGTCCCTGAGACCTGTGAGTTTCACAAGGATTACGCAGAAAAACCATTCGACCTAGCTCGATGTCTTTGACCGTTCCCTTGACCTCCTACATAATGTCTACTCTAATCTCGCGAGTCTTCTTTCTAATAACTTCGTTTTTCCATCTGAAAATGCAGAAAAGATACTAAAAAATTCAACTATCAGATCTCAACTACGAAATCACCATGTGTTTATCTATACACAGAAAGCAAAACTGTCTGATGGACAATTCCTTAACCTGTGGTAGAAGTCCATTGTATCTCAAAGTGGAGTGTAGTAGATTTAAGATGCAGAAAAACTCAAAGTCGTCTCCACAATTTAATATCCGAAAGATGTCAGTACGGTGATTCAGTACATGTTTCGAACCTACATAGGTTCATCATCAGCTGAATTTACATTAAATTATGGAGAAGAAAAAATAGCAAAATCACATGGTGAAGTTCAGGACATAAAAAATTATTGTAATGACAATTAGGACTGAATTGATATTAGGGGGAATTTAAGACATCCCTAACACCATAAAAAACATTAAAGCCCCCCAATCTTTAATGTTTTTTATGGTGTTAGGGATGTCTTAAATTCCCCCTAATATCAATTCAGTCCTAATTGTCATTACAATAATTTTTTATGTCCTGAACTTCACCATGTGATTTTGCTATTTTTTCTTCTCCATAATTTAATGTAAATTCAGCTGATGATGAACCTATGTAGGTTCGAAACATGTACTGAATCACCGTACTGACATCTTTCGGATATTAAATTGTGGAGACGACTTTGAGTTTTTCTGCATCTTAAATATATATGTCTGATGGACGACGAACACATGGTTGCCGTGTCACTACACGAATTTTTGCCGAAGTTTGCAAGGTTTAATCGCCACAGAAAGTTTCTTTTCTCATTTCCGAGGAAACGAGGGTGGGGGTGGAACTTTTTTGTCCGAAACGCTTTTATACGGTCATGCTACACATCTGTATACTCCAACCTACAACAATTTTTACCGACCTGCAAGGTTTATTCGCAATCGAAAATTTATTTTCTCATTTCCGAGAAAACGATGGTGGTGGGTGGATATTTTTTAGGCAAAAATGCGATTATGTTTCACATCTGTATACTCCAATCTGCAAGAAGTTTTGCCGACCTGCTAGTTTTATTCGCCAAAGAAAGTTTATTTTCCGCGGAAACGAGTGTGGGGTGGATTTTTTTAGGCAAAAATGTGATTTTACGCTCATGTTTCACCTCTGTAAACCCCAACTTTCAATATTTTTTGCTGACCTACAGAGTTTATTCGCCTTTCTTTTCTTATTTCCTAAAACAGGGAGGTGGTACTTTTTTTGCAAGAAATGCATTAATACGATCAAGTTTCACCTCTGTATACCCAAACCTGCAAGAATTTTTGCGACCTACAAAGTTTTTTCGCATGCGAATTTTTTTTCTCATTTACGAGAAAACGAGGGTGGAGGTAGTAATTTTTTGTCAGATATGTGTTTATGCGGTCATGTTTCGCCTATGTATACCCCAACCTGCAAGAATTTTTGCCGACCTGCAAGTTTTATTATCCATGGGAAGTTTATTTTTTTATTTCCGAGAACACGGCCGTGGGGGTGGTAATTTTTGTCAGATATGCGTTTATTCGGTCATATTCCACCTCTATATACCCCAATATGCAAGAACTTTTGCCACCCGCAAGGTTTATTCGCCATAGAAGGATTCTTTTCTCATTTCCGAAAAAACAAGGGTGGGGGGTTACTTTTTTGTCAGAAATGCTTTTATATTCGCCTTCGAAATTCTATTTTCTCATTTCCGAGAACAGGAGGGTGGTGGGTGGACATTTCTTGGTCAAAAAAGCGTTTATACGGTCATGTTTCACCTCTCTATACCCCGACCCGCAAGAATTTTTGCCGACCTGCAAGGTGTATTCGCCTTCGAAAAAAACTTCTCTCATTTCCGAAAAAACTAGAGTGGAGGGTGTCGTTTTTTCTGTCAGGAATACGTTTCTGCGGTCATGGTTCACCTCTTTATTCCCCAAGCTGCAAAAATTTTGTCCGACCCGCATATTTTGATTGCGACGGGTGAAGGGTGAATTTTTTTTTTAATGCATCTATACGGTCATTTTTTACCTCTGTATTCTCCAATCTTCAAGAATTTCTCCAAAATAAGTTTTATTCGCCATAGAAAGTTTAATTTCTCATTTCCAAGAAAACTAGAGTGAAGGGTGAATATTTTTGTCAAAGTGCATTAACACGGTAATGTTTCACCTCTGTATACTCTAATCTGCAAGACTTTCTGCCGAGCTGCAAGTTTTATTCGCCATAGACCACGGGGGTGGTTCTTTTTTTTAGTAAGAAATCGTTTATAAAGTCATATTTCAGCTCTGTATACCCCAACCTGCAAGAATTTTCGTTTTTTCAATTACTTCTCTCATTTCCGAAAAAACGAGGGTGGGGGTAGTACTTTTTTGACAAAAGCATTCAATCGGTTATGTTTCACCTCTATATACTCCAATCTGTCAATATTCGCCATAGAAACTTTAATTTCACATTTCCAAATAAACGAGGGTGGGGGTGATACTATTTTTTCAGAAATGCTTTTAACTGTCACCTTACACCTCTGTATACCCCAACCTGCGAGAAGTTTTGCAGACCTGCAAGGTTTCTTCGCCTTCGAAAATTTATTTTCTCATTTCCGAGGAAACGAGGAAGGGGGTACTTAGTACTTTTTTGCCATATATGCGTTTATACGGTCATGTTTCACCTATGTATACCCCATCCTGCAAGAATTTTGCAGACTCATAAGTTTTATTAGCCGTAGGAAGTTTCTTTTCTCATTGCCGAGGAAACGAGGGTGAGGGTTGTACTTTTTTTTCAGATATGCGAATGTACTGTCATGTTTCGCCTATGAATAATCAACCTCCAAGAATTTTTGCCGACCCACTGGGTTTATTCGCATTCGAAAATTATTTTTCTCATTTTCGAGAAAACAAGGGTGTGGGTGGTACTTTTTTTGTCAGATATGCGTTTATACGGTCATGTTTCACCTATGTATACCCCGACCTGCAAGGATTTTTGTCGACCTGCAAGTTTTATTAGCCATAGGAAGTTTCTTTTCTCATTCCGAGGAAACGAGAGTGGGGATGGTACTTTTTTTGTCAGAATTGCGTTCATACGGTCATGTTTCACCTATATATACCCCAACCTGCAAGATGTTTGCCGACCTGCATGGTTTATTTGCCTTCGAAAATTTATTTTCTCATTCCTGAGAAAACGAGAGTGTGGGTGGTATTTTTTTGTTAGAAATGCATTTATACGGTCATTTTTCACCTCTCTATACCCCAACCTGGAGGGAATTTTGACGACCTGCAAGTTTTATTAGCCATAGGAAGTTTCTTTCCTCATTTCCAAGGAAACGAGGGAACTTATTGTCAAAAATGCGTCTATACGGTCATGTATCTTCTGTGTATACCCCAACCTGCAAGGGTTTTTGCCGACCGGCAGGGTTTATTGTTTATTCGCGTTCGAAAATTTATTTTCGTATTTCTGATAAGACGAGGGTGGGGTGTGGTACTCATTTGTCAAAAAAACGTGAGAGGTGAAACATGACCGCATGGTCATGTTTCACCTCTGTATACCACAACCTGCAAAAGGTTTTGCCCACCTGCAGAGTTGAGACGCCTTCGAAAATTTCTTTTTCGTTTCCGGGAAATTGAGGTTTGGGATGGCACTTTTTCTGTCAAAATTGTGTTTGAACTGTCATGTTCCACCTCTGTGTACCCCAAGCTGCAAGAATTTTCGCCGACCTGCAAGGTTTATTCGCCTTCGATAATTTATTTTCTTATTTCCGAGAAAACGAGGGTGAGAAGGGGAATTCTTTCGTCAAAATTGTATTTATAAGGTCATGTTCCACCTCTACATTCAAAAACTTTTGCCCACCTGCAAGGTTTATTCGCCATGGAATATTTCTTTTCCCATTTCTGTCAGATATTCGTTTTCACGGTCCAGTTTCACCTCTATATATCCCAAACTGCAAGAATTTTGTCCGACCCTCAAGTTTTATTCGCCATAGAAAGTTTCGTTTCTCATATCCACAAAAACGGGGGTGGAGGTTGAATATTTTTGTCAAAATGCATTTACAAATTTCACCTCTGTATACTCCAGTGAGAATTTTCGCCGACCTGCAAGTTTTACTAGCAATAGAGAGTTTTTCTCGCATTTCCGTGGAAACGTGGGTCATATTCCACCTCTGTATACCCCAACCTGCAAGAATTTTTGCCGACCTGGTACTTTTTTGTCAGAAATTCGTTTATACGGTCATTTTTCACCTCTGTATATACAAACCTGCAAGAATTTTTGCCGACCTGCAAGGTTTATTCCCAATCGAAATTACTTCTCTCATTTCTGAGGAAACGAGGATGTGAGGTGTTACTTTTTTGTCAAAAGCTTTCATACGGTCATGTTTCACCTCTGTATAACCCAATCTGCCAGAATTTTTGCCGACCTGCAAGTTTTATTCGCCATAAAAAGTTTTTTCTCGTTCTCAAAAATCCAGGTTCCTCGATTAACTCGCCCAACTGAAACATTTTTTGATGTTCCTTCCGGAGTTCATCTTGAATTTAAAAAGTAGCTAGATTGATTTGATATACTCCGATCGTAATTTTCCCTAGATAATCCATACTAAGTCGTGGAAATTGCATTATTTATCGTTTATTCAACGCTTCCCATCTTCCATGTCTTAGATGAAGCTGGCCTCCCTCTATCCCAGCCTTTACGACATTACACATCTGTGGTTTTTCAAGCAATTCTCGTGCTAATTGTTCATCTGCTCCTTCCATCCAAATGAGAGGATAATATTTATGTCTGATTGCACCGGCTATACGATAAAATTCTCCTTATTTTTCATATGGTGCATATTCAAAACTTTAGAAAAAAATTCAAAAATACTTTTCACTTGGCCATTTTTCGATTCACAATGGATCTGGATTCAGTAACCAAACGAGATTTATTGGCCTCTTCAGTTGTAAGTTGAGTTTGTCCTCTAGGCAAATTGATGGGCATTTCAAAATGGATTCCAATATTGTCAAGAAGTGGGGTTATATCACGATTAGGGCTTCGCGAGACCAAGAGAATAGTCTTGGTCTTGAAACAAGACCAAGACCAAGACTCATTGAATCTTATCGAGACCAAGACCAAGACTCGACTTTCGAGACCAAGACTCTCTCCCAAGAGTATTGGTCTTGGTCTCGAAAAAAATAATAGACTCAAATTCACTCAATATTGAGAAAAATCTAATGGAAATTGTTATGGCAATTTATTTCTATCACTTTTTTTCCATATGGTAGGTTTTTGTTTTCAAGTTTTGTTCACTCAAATTCAAAAATACAGTTTTCAAATTCAATATTGCAGTTTTAGGATTTACAACAAATCGTTGTATGTGGTAAGGTGGCAGTGGACCATACCTTCTACTATTGAAGATAAAAAAAATAATAAAAAAGTTATTTGGTTTGAATTTAAATTTTTGAAATAACGACAGATGAAAAGAGATATTTACAATTTTCGACGGTCTATTATCCCCGCTTCATCAACAAACCCTGTATATGGGTTATATTTATTTTAAAAATACGACATAGAAGGAAGATAACATATTTATACATAGAAAAACATAGATACAGCATTATGGATATCACATAGATACATACGCCTATTGTAAAATAAAAATGTTATATATTGAAATTCAGAATTCAGGCAAAAAATAAGTACATAAAGGTACAAACAAAAACAAGGTAATAATTTTTTTTTTCAAATTTTAGGGAGAAATATTCAAAAATTCCTCAACTCTGGCACAATGTATGATATCACGGTATCAGAACTAATTGAACCAAATGTAGATTTATAAAAGCTAGGAACTCATAATAATATTGAAATATTTGAGATATAACAACTACTCACAGAGTTGGTACTTATAATCTAATAATTATAATATTTTTTTTATTATAAATTATAGTAGTTTTTTTATTCAATCTTTTCGTAGATTTGATTTACTCAGAGCTTCGATTTTGATTGAATGCCACGTGACTATATATTAGAGCAAATCCACGAAAAAAATTGAACAAACTATTATTATATCATTATTACAAAATATGCATAAAAGGTACATTTTAAGCATATTCATTCAATTATGCACTATACGAATAATAAGATTTTTCAAATCGCTTTTACACCATGAGTTTATGCATAGTAAGCACTTATTTGACTCTTCATTTAGTGCGTTCCTCAGTTTAGTATTAATTAAGCCCGCTTGAGAAAACAGACGCTCAGATGCTTCCGAAGTAGCCTGAATAGATAATAGATCTTTCGCCATTTTGGCTAATGTCGGAAATTGAATTTCATGTGCCTTCCACCATTCTAAAATATCTGAGTCTTTTGGAGCAAGTTTCAACTCTAAATACTCATTCATTTCATTTTTCCACATATTATCTTTGTTTTTGTTTTTTTCGAATAGAGACGTATACTCGATATCGTCATTACTCGAACTACTTGATGAATTTAATTTTGATTCATCTGCGACTGGTTCAACCTCAACATGACACCTATCCTTGTACATTTTTTCAAAAATAGCTATTGAGCGGTCTTTCATTTCCCTTCCCCATGATGTCATAGAAAATGTTTCGATTTTATGTCGAGGGTCTAGAATAAGAATACAGCAGTAAACCCAATTACTTTTTGAATAATGCTTCATCAACTTCGCTTTGCAGTTCGAAAAAGCATCCAAAAGCAATTTTTACATTGATTTTTTATTTTTTTTATTCTGATATTCACTTATTTGGCTATCAATTTTGTCCAAGAGCATATTAAATGATAATACGACTACTGGAAGTGTGGGATACTTTTCTCCACAAAAAAGTGTAGACAATTGGTTAAAATGTTTCAAAAAAGCCGCAACTTTTTCCAATAATTCCCATTCGTCGTCATTCAACCTATATAATTTGATTTTGTCAATATTTTGACTCAAAACATTTAGTGCCGGTTTTAAATCTATAGTAATTTTAATCATTTTGTGAGTACTATTCCATCTGGTACGAACGTCAATCTGAGGTTTCACGTATTTGACATTGATTGAATCGCAACAATTTTCAAGATTTTTCTGGAGCTGCTCAGAGTATTTGAAAATTTTTAAGGTTTTTCTAACTTTCATCACCGGATTCAATTTGTTACCATATACCATTAGAACTGTCAGAGTCATCCTCTTCCGAAATGGAGCTGTTTGAAGTCTCAATATTGAGACAATTCAGAGCATCTTGTACACCCAAGTTTAAAATATGAGAAAAACAACGAAAATGTTGATTTTCTTTGTCAAAACTGATTCCTTTTTTTTTGCAATATGTCCCCTAGCTTCGAAATAAAAGTTGTATTAGAAGCCGCATTATCAATGGTGATGCCCTGAACTTTATGTTTCAAATTATAGTCTGCCAAAGTATTTACAAAAATATTGGCCATATCTTCGCCAGTATGCTTACCATTAGATGTTACAAAATCTAAAGCTAATGAGTGCAATTTCCAAGTTTCATCGATAAAATGGATGGTAATTCCGTAAAATGACTTACAGGAACTTGATGTCCAAGCATCAATGGTGAACGACACAGAATGTACATCGCTAAGAATAACTTTCAAGTTATTTTTCATCCTGTTATATTCTTCCAGTACCCGCCGCCTGAATGTATCTTTCTTGGGATATTCCAAATGGGGATTAATTGTCTTGAAAAACTCCTGGGTTTCTGGATCATCAAAAAAGTTGAATGGCAGTCTCTTGACAGCTAGCCAATGTACCATCTGTGTTTCAATATTCACGTTTTCTTGACTTTCAGTTGATTGCGAGAATATCTGAAACTATAAAAATGATACTATCTGATATTTAAACATTTAAACTTTAGTTTCGACGAGTCTGTAGCCCCATGGTCAAGTCATGATAACTATTCACTGTTCACTAAATACCTTGTATGTGCATATTATTAGCAACCTGACATTTTTCCATTTATTATTTTCCACAGATCTGAAAATATCTATAAAAATAAGTGTAGAAAAACAAACTGTTGGATTTGCCCCAAAAAGTTACTGCTTATATTCAAGTTGTCAGAAACTTAAACTTATTTGTTTCCATACGATTTGTCTAGCACGAATATGAATCAATAAAAAATATTGAAAGAACTCAACACTTTTACCGAATACATATAAATTTTTATGATTAAATCGTTTACCATATATTTAGAAAAAGTGCAAAATTCTTTTCTCAATTTTTTTGCTCATTCATATTTGGGCTAGACAAATCGTATGGAAACGAGAAGTTACTGATGAATTGAATATAAGCAGTTACCTTTCGGGATAAATCTAACAGTGTGCTTTGTTGTCTTCTACACTTGTATAGATGTTCCAAATCTATTTCTATTTTTCACATCTGTGGAAAAATCCAAAACACCTGTCAAACATTCAAATTCCCCCACAGCAAATAACTTTTAGACACCACTACTATTACTTACTTTCGGTTTTGCAAAACTTTCCAACGTTGATTGATTCCTCGCCTTCGCGATCCCACAACCAAACATTTCATTATATTGGATTTTATGCACTGCCAATAAATGTTTTTTCAGACCTGATGTATTGCTATTTTTCATTTTCAGAACTTTTTCAGTTTTTTTCTGCTTGCAAAGTAAACACTTTGCTGTGCGCTCTCCCTGTTTATTATATTCGAAATACTGCGAGTAGCCAGATTTTTTAATTTCTGCAGAAGTCCCCGCGCCATCCTCCCTCCTAATAAATTCACTATCCGCATCAATGACAGTTGTCTTTTTAGTCTTTCTGCTAGTAATTTCGGAATCACTTACATTTAAATCACTATTCACTCTTTTCGACATTTTTCATAAACTGCACCGTTGCACCCGACAGAGTTCGATACTGATATACCAAATAATAAATTATTACCAATATATTTGGTCAGCTGTGTGATATTTTCTCACTCCTACATAATATAATAAGTATTGCAATTTTCTCGGAATTCGGATTCCATCCCTCTGCCGCATATTTGTATCTTAATGCTCATCACATAATAATCCATTGTGAAATGGTCAATAAAACCGAATTAACATTCAGACCCATTTGAACCTTTTTCTGGCCTGGGCGCTGCCTGGGTCTAATTGAATCTTCATTTAAGATTTCTCAAAAATTATATTCTTATTTCGCTTACTTTACCCGCCCGTTCCAATTGACAATTGTTGCAGACTGGAAAATACGAAATAACTAATATATGCAAATGATACACGATTGAATTGAATAATTCGAATTTCTAGACGCATTTTGATCCATCACCAAGACTATCGAGACCAAGACTATCAAGACCAAGACCAAGACTGAGCCAGTCTCGTCTTGGTCTTGAAACATCAAGACCAATACCAAGATCAAGACTACATTTATTTTTCAAGACCAAGACGAGACTGGCTCAGTCTTGGTCTTGGTCTTGGTCTTGGTCTTGGTCTCGCGAAGCCCTAATCACGATATCCTCTATCTGAAATGAAAATATCCCCATTCCTGAACCATTCTCTCATTAAGTTTCCATCAGCTTCATATTCGTACGGTATATCTTGGCATCAGCATTTCGGGAATCTGAAAAGTAAGAACCTTGAATTTCTAAAATATATCCATCTGGAGCTACGATTAAAGCTGGTTTAACTAAAAGTCGACCTTTGTGTATACAATGAGTATCCCTTAGAATCCGAAAATTTTTGTTCTTAGGTATATAAGAGTATGTCCCATCAATGCGCACGATAGCTTTTGGTGAATCTGGTTCCGGGTTATATAAGGTATTCGCAAATGGAGTCACATGTCTTGCTATGAATTCGTCTCTGGTTATCGATCTTAATCCCAGATTTTGGGGGACGAATCGTAACATCAGCTTGACGAGTTGCATATTTGAAAATGACTGTTGAAAATTCATCCGGCAAACCTCTCTTCAGTTTGCATAGGAATACTGGAAGATACATCTTTCTGATGTGCCTCTTAAACCCATCTTCGGAAACGGGATCACAGAAACTATATTATTCCTGAAATTGTTCTTTAGTGCCTGGAGCTAGAGAACGGAAATCCTAATCTGTGAACCTATTTTCGTCTTTGTATTGCCATGAATTATTCACCTTTCTTCTCAGTTGTTCCAGAAGAATTTGCAACTGTGGTCCCTCAATCAGTAAGGTCGGTTTGTAGACCTCAATCCTGGCAATAATATTCTCAACAAACAGCCGTCTTCATCTTAATGATGGAAACAGGAACTGTTATAAGATGGGTTTTATATATTTCATTTTTCAAAAGAGAATTACGATATGTTTGACATCAATGATTCCGTCAGTGACAACAACCTACTAAGGCTAATCTAAGTTGACATATTTATAACATATAGGGAGGAGTACAACTGAATATCAAATCATACAACAGGAACTTGCGCTTTTCGGTACATAACTATTCCTGAGGATAAATATGTTAGCCCTACATTCATTCGACAATCTTCGAATATTCAGTTGTGAATTGAAAATCATGCATGAATTGCTCGTTGGTTGCGACAAAACATTCAAACGAAGACAAGCTGCATCTTGTTCTATAACTGATATTTCGGTTGGAATTGACTTGTTACAGTTTATACAAATTCTTGTCTGGTCTATGATTGCAAGCGGCGGATAACCGTTTGCATCTCGTCTCGCAATGGCTATTTCTAGTTAAACCTGTTCTTCATTCCCACGGATTGACTGCATTCATCCAGGAGCTAGCCTGGTATTACATACAAAGCTTTGTATTCTATCGAAATACTCCACCCTTTGAGAGATTCCCTTCACAAATCTAAAACAAGGAATTAGAATTCAATGACAAATACACTGACATTAATGATAGTTGTTTATCCGATTTTCTCAAAGTCTACCATTATTCTATCTCTATCACACCATTTGACTCATTTTGGCTTGCGATTCACTAGCAAATAATCAAAGATTGTCAACACTCATTCTCAAGAATAGTTGAAGACGGTTGAATGTCTATATTATTATTGCCAGGATAGAAGTCTACGAACCTACCCACAGTTGAAAATTCTCCTCCAATGCGTACACAGTAACTTCTCGGTCTGTTCACCGAAGATTAATTAGGTAAGAATTTGAAACACTAATCGGCAATCATATGCAAAGTCATGCAAGTTTTGTCGAATAATTTTTAAAAAATCATTTTCGAATATTCAATTGAGCTGTGAGACAAGCAATGTCTACAGCCAGAAAGTCACGTTTCGTTTCTTCAAACTTTGATTTGCGGTCAATTACCAGAGACATATTACAACATTCGCATAACCATGCATAACCAAGAACTGTACCTATTATCATAATTTTTGTGAAGAATTGATGTTTGATGTAGTGAACACAGTTAAGTAACTGTGTTTCAATTTGTCCATTAACAAATTGAATATTTTTCTTATAAAATGTCAACTATTGTTGACTTCCAACTCATAAATTGTTCATTTGAATGGGCTATCGCCTATAACAAATAAAGAATTCAGGCATTTTCACGAATCCGTTTGCATTAAGGGTACAATTAACAATAACAGTAGTAATGGTTGTTAGGTATGTAGTTACTTGTTGCTATCGACATTCAACACTCGGTATGAACAAATTGCATTCAATATGAGTATTCATCTCAGCGTACATTTTGATTATGATTCTCTAGATGCTCATTTGTCATTTTCCACTGTTTTCCTGAAGGCTAGGAGAATTAAAAAAAAACGAAATAAAAATATTTAGATTAAGTAAATAAAGTGTATATCGGATATTATTTTTTCAAATGCCGCAATCGATTTGTGTTAGATATAAATATATTTAACCTGTGGTAGAAGTCCTATATGTCTTGAAGTGGAGTGTAGTAGTTTAACGAAGTAGAAAAACTCAAAGTCGTCTCCACAATTTAATATTCTAATAGATGTCCTAACATCTATTCGAATATTAAATTGTGGAGACGACTTTGAGTTTTTCTGCATCGTGAATGAATATGTTTGTATCAGCTAGAGCAATTCAAAAGATTTTGTTTTTACGAATACGGCCATTCAAAAGTGATAGCTCAGCTACATCGTCAGTGACGAGCAGTGTAAGATAATTCCTCCAAATGTTTATCTGAAACAGATGAAAGATTGTTTTTTAGCCAATTCCTGCGCAAGAATCAATGGTATTCCGTTTCTGACGGGTATAAGAGCTGAGCGAATATGGGCCACAATCTAGAAAATGAAAAAAATCCAATATTGATAGTGCCATATCTTAAAAACTGTCCATTTTTGTAGTCTGTAGCTCTAGAAACTTGATCAGTGCATCGAAAACTACATCATATCAAATATTCAGACATTTTCACGGATCCGTTTGACTTAACGGTTCAATTAGAGATTGGTAATGGTTATTGGGTATGTATTCCCTTGTTTCTACTGATATTTAACACTCGGTATACACAAACTGCATTCGATACATATGCTCGGTTTGCAGTCACCACTACTTCTCTGACGACTGGAAAAATATTTAAAAAATATACTTATATCAGATTCAGATTAGTGGTCTCGGTAGTGTAGTGGTTAGCATATCTGCCTTTCAAGCGGAAGGCCGGGGTTCGAATCCTCGCCGGGCCACCGTGCTGGGTAATCGCACGTTAAAACGTAAGGCCTCGTTGATCTATTGCTCGCACAAGTTTCGACTTCTGAGGGTTGACGTTCGTCAGCTGGTTAACGAAAACGAACAATTTTAGAACAATTTTTGTTTTAGTTTCTATGTGTATCGTATATTTTTTAATAGGTGTCCCTATCGAAAGGTGTTGAATATATATGATTCTGTGATACTTCGAGCGATTCAAATGTTTTTGTTTCTTCGAAAACAGGAATATAAAAATTAAAAAAAAATAGCCCAGTCACATCGTCAGTGACGAGCAGTGTATAGTAAATTCTTCAAATGTCAGTGTCTTCAAACGAAAGAAGAATTATTTTTCAATCGATTCCTGCAGTGAACTCATTGAAATTCAATTTTTCCTGAGTATAAGAGTGAACGGATTATAGGTGCTAAAATCCCTAAAAAATGCGAAAAATTGGTATTGATTGGGCTATATCTCGAAAACGTGCGTGGTCCTTTCATGGATAAAAAGAAAACAGTATTGAATTTGGACAACAAATTCATAATCTCCAATCCCAAAAACTCCGCGATACCAATTTAGATCAGAATCCGACTGAATCACAAAACTCATCCGATATCTTGAATTTTAAAATAACTGAAAACTACATCCTCGAAAACTACATACCAAGTTTGAGAAGAATTGGACCACACTATGAATCACAAGTCGTTCACATTTTTTTTTTAATTTCTTATATTAGACTATGAAAAACAAATAAGTTCCAGAGTACATGGATATGGGTAATTACTTTCATCACATTCACAAGTATATCCTAATTTCTTCTCGAAAAAGAGTCCGAAGACACTGAATACACACAATTACGTTTTATATATTATTTGGCTCACCCAATACAATCAAAAATACTTCTAACTCGTATTTGAGGTGGCCCTCCCAAGCGCCACCTATGAGAAAATGGGTGTAGCAAATTTGCAGGTCTGCAGTTCATCAAACTGTTCCCAGTGTAACTTTCGAGTTTAATGGCTCGTATATCGCTATGCAGAAAAAAAGTATTGCATGCTAGGGCGTACAGAGATGAAATGTGACCGTATGTAGGCATTTTTAAGAAAAACAATTCAAGCCGCTCCCCCCCCCCCCCATTGGCTCGAAAATGAGAAAAGTAATTTTCGAAGGCGTATAAACCTTGAGGTCGGCAAAACTTCTTGATAGTTGGGGTATATAGAGGTAGAAGATGACCGTATGAACGCATTTTTCACAAAAAATACAAAACTATACCCTCGTTTTCTCAGAAATGAAAAAGAAATTTTCGACGGCGAATATACCTTGCAGGTTGGCAGAAACTCTTGCGGGTTGGGGTATACAGAGGTGACACATAACCGTATGAACGCATTTTTGACAAAAAACGTTCCACCCGCACTCTCGTTTTCTCGGAAATGAGTAAAGAACCTTTCTATTGCGAAGAAACCTTGCAGGTCGACAAAAATTCTTGCAGGTTGTGGTATGTGGGGGATGAAACTTGACCGTATGAACCCATTGTTGACAAAAAAAACACCCCAAACCCTCGTTTTCACGGAAATGAGAAAAGAAATTTCTGTGGCGAATAAACCTTGCAGGTCGGCAACAATTCTTGCAGGTTGTGATATACAGGGGTGAAACATGACCGTACGAACGCATTTTTGAAAAAAAAAGTACCACTCCCCACCCTCGTTTTCTCGGAAAGGAGAAAAGAAATTTTCGACGGCGAATAAACCTTGCAGGTCGGCAAAAATTCTTGCAGGTTGGGGTATACTGAACAGGGATGGATAGAAGGTTCGACCACCAAAACAGCCAAGATCGGATTCCAAACAATTCATTCGCCTCTAGCTCAAATTTCATAGATTTGTTCGTGTTTTCATGTTCTAGAAATAAAAATATGTATATCAACTCCACGAACTCACAAATGATTCAATGAAATTTCATTATAGAATGAATGTATAAGACTTTTGCTTACCTAGACCAGGCAGCAAAATCCAAAATAAATTTGATTTCATAAATACCCTTCAGGCTCTAGAATGGTGTCACGCACAAAATCAATAGGAAAAGAATGCTTTTCTCACCGAACTTTAGCTACTGTGTTTTCTTTGAGTATTTTTTCTAACGGAGTATTTTGCGTATCCGTTAAAAGATTCAAATTATTTCCGAAACTAAATGCTTGCGACCTCTACCTGGCGGAGGAAAAAACTATCCCAGTTAAAAGTTTAGATTTCTTTGAAATATCATTTCAATGAAGTTGTTTCGTGAATATGGACGCAGGTAGCGCCAAGTTGAAAATGGAAAGAAAATGTCCGATCAGGACAGCACGCCAAGTAAAAAGTAAACAAAACGAAATATAATTGAATGGAATCCCACATTTACAAATACTATAACCCTATATCTAATGGTTATGCCACAATACTAGGGTGAAACATGACCGTATAAATTCATTTTTGACAAAAAAAGTACCACTCCTCATCTTCGTTTTCTCGGAGATGAGAAAAGAAACTTTCTATGGCGAATTACAATTTTAGAACAATTTTTTTATTCCTAGTTCAAACAGAGTACAGAAGTACGACGCGAAACGTTGGCTAAACCCTCAGTAAAGGAACCAAAGAAATGTTCCATTGTTTTCACGTCAAACCTTGCTCATTTGCCAGTACAGAAAGGTTGTACTAATAGATTAATATTCGGGCGAACCACGTCATATATTCATGATTGAACTTCACAGGTAAATAAGTTATGATTCTACTCGGAAAACAGAAAATTATCCTTTATGGACAGTATTAACAATAAGAATTTATAACTGGAAAATATGTCTCTTTTACTTGGTGCTTATCAACAATTCCATTGTCTGGAGATTCTGATCTGAGAAAATGGAACTCAATTGCCCCCTAAATATACCCAAGTTCTTATGACTGCGGTGCATATGTTCGCTTGTACAGAAAGTTATTAATTGAGACGCATGAAGAATGTTGGGATTTCATTTCGCATCTTGCAAAAAAAATCTTGTCGCGATTTGTTTTCCTTCTGTCCTATACACTCGCTATACAGTGCTGAGTGAGGCACGAACACGAACGCGTTTGTTGTGCTTTTTGCAAGAATATTCCTGTCGTGGTTTGTTTTCCTTCTCAACCTATAAATTGACGTTGCCCAACAATTTCACGCATTTCGCTAGTTGTACACTCGGATATCAGAAACAGATTGGGCACAGTAAAAGGAGGAAAACTCGTGTTTTTGTTTGAATTGTATAACGAAAATGAATAGACTGAAAATATACAGTAATAAAATTTAGGTCTTACGTTTAGTGTAAGGATTTCTCGAAGAATTTGGAATTATCTTTTTTGTTATTTTTGCTAAAAGCAGATACTACTTTTGATCTTCGAGAAAACTTTTATATTATGTTGTTGAAATTATTTTCAATCATGATTTTAATTTTAAAAATCAAGTGATTTTTTTCAATCACTTGATTTTAATCAGCCCCACCTTGGTTGAAAGGGAGATGTTAAGAAATAAAATTGAAATGAAGTTTAAAATGAATGTTTGTAGTGTAATGAAGCATTTGTTTTGGGGTTGCTTTTGGTAGACAACGTCAGCTGACCTTCTCAATTCAATTTCATTCTTTCAACAGTGTATATTGATATTTTCCTCTAATATAATTTGTCTTGTGAACTGGTTTATACCGATATTGTTTCAGCGCGTATGAGTGTGTTATTATTCATAAGTTCATTGTTGCTGCATGTTATGATTGAAATTATGCATCGCTGTTAAATTATCACTGTTGAAGAATGAATAGAGGAGATTTAGAATTGTGAAGAATTGATGTTTGATGTAGTGAACACAGTTAAGTAACTGTGTTTCAATTTGTCCATTAACAAATTGAATATTTTTCTTATAAAATGTCAACTATTGTTGACTTCCAACTCATAAATTGTTCATTTGAATGGGCTATCGCCTATAACAAATAAAGAATTCAGGCATTTTCACGGATCCGTTTGCATTAAGGGTACAATTAACAAAAACAGTAGTAATGGTTGTTAGGTATGTAGTTACTTGTTGCTATCGACATTCAACACTCGGTATGAACAAATTGCATTCAATATGAGTATTCATCTCGTCAGCGTACATTTTGATTATGATTCTCTAGATGCTCATTTGTCATTTTCCACTGTTTTCCTGAAGGCTAGGAGAATTAAAAAAAAACAAAAGAAAAATATTTAGATTAAGTAAATATAGTGTATATCGGATATTATTTTTTCAAATGCCGCAATCGATTTGTGTTAGATATAAATATATTTAACCTGTGGTAGAAGTCCTATATGTCTTGAAGTGGAGTGTAGTAGTTTAACGAAGTAGAAAAACTCAAAGTCGTCTCCACAATTTAATATTCTAATAGATGTCCTAACATCTATTCGAATATTAAATTGTGGAGACGACTTTGAGTTTTCCTGCATCGTGAATGAATATGTTCGTATCAGCTAGAGCAATTCAAAAGATTTTCTTTTTACGAATACGGCAATTCAAAAGTGATAGCTCAGCTACTTCGTCAGTGACGAGCAGTGTAAGATAATTCCTCCAAATGTTTATCTGAAATAGATGAAAGATTGTTTTTTAGCCAATTCCTGCGCAAGAATCAATGGTATTCCGTTTCTGACGGGTATAAGAGCTGAGCGAATATGGGCCACAATCTAGAAAATGAAAAAAATCCAATATTGATAGTGCCATATCTTAAAAACTGTCCATTTTTGTAGTCTGTAGCTCTAGAAACTTGATCAGTGCATCGAAAACTACATCATATCAAATATTCAGACATTTTCACGGATCCGTTTGACTTAACGGTTCAATTAGAGATTGGTAATGGTTATTGGGTATGTATTCCCTTGTTTCTACTGATATTTAACACTCGGTATACACAAACTGCATTCGATACGAGTATTTATGTCGTCATCGTACATTATGAAAGCCATTATACATATGCTCGGTTTGCAGTTACCACTACTTCTCTGACGACTGGAAACATATTTAAAAAATATACTTATATCAGATTCAGATTAGTGGTCTCGGTAGTGTAGTGGTTAGCATATCTGCCTTTCAAGCGGAAGGCCGGGGTTCGAATCCTCGCCGGGCCACCGTGCTGGGTAATCGCACGTTAAAACGTAGGGCCTCGTTGATCCATTGCTCGCACAAGTTTCGACTTCTGAGGGTTGACGTTCGTCAGCTGGTTAACGAAAACAAACAATTCTAGAACAATTTTTTTTTTTAGTTTCTATGTGTATCGTATATTTTTTAATAGGTGTCCCTATCGAAAGGTGTTGAATATATATGATTCTGTGATACCTTGAGCGATTCAAATGTTTTTGTTTCTTCGAAAACAGGAATATAAAAATTAAAAAAAAAAATAGCCCAGTCACATCGTCAGTGACGAGCAGTGTATAGTAAATTCTTCAAATAGCAGTGTCTTCAATCGAAAGAAGAATTATTTTTCAATCGATTCCTGCAGTGAACTCATTGAAATTCAATTTTTCCTGAGTATAAGAGTGAACGGATTATGTGCTAAAATCCCTAAAAAATGTGAAAAATTGGTATTGATTGGGCTATATCTCGAAAACGTGCGTGGTCCTTTCATGGATAAAAAGAAAACAGTATTGAATTTGGACAACAAATTCATAATCTCCAATCCCAAAAACTCCGCGATACCAATTTAGATCAGAATCCGACTGAATCACAAAACTCATCCGATATCTTGAATTTTAAAATAACTGAAAACTACATCCTCGAAAACTACATACCAAGTTTGAGAAGAATTGGACCACACTATGAATCACAAGTCGTTCACATTTATTTTTTTTTAATTCCTTATATTAGACTATGAAAAACAAATAAGTTCCAGAGTACATGGATATGGGTAATTACTTTCATCACATTCACAAGTATATCCTAATTTCTTCTTGAAAAAGAGTCCAAAGACACTGAATACACACAATTACGTTTCATATATTATTTGGCTCACCCAATACAATCAAAAATACTTCTTACTCGTATTCGAGGTGGCCCTCCCAAGCGCCACCTATGAGAAAATGGGTGTAGCAAATTTGCAGGTCTGCAGTTCGGTAAACTGTTCCCAGTGTAACTTTCGAGTTTAATGGCTCGTATATCGCTATGCAGAAAAAAGTATTGCATGCTAGGGCGTACAGAGATGAAATGTGACCGTATGTAGGCATTTTTAAGAAAAACAATTCAAGCCCCCCTCCCATTGGCTCGAAAATGAGAAAAGTAATTTTCGAAGGCGTATAAACCTTGCAGGTCGGCAAAACTTCTTGATAGTTGGGGTATATAGAGGTAGTGTTATGTACCCTACTAAAGGACATTAGAATTACGAACATTCAGTATATAAAAATAATTATTCTGCAATGTTATTTCAGAGGAAATCTTTTCGAGCGAATTAGAGTAGCATTCACGTATATGATAAATAGACATTCTTACGCCCACATACGTGTTTCTTAGTAGAAGTGCATTTTGCTGAAATGACATTAATAATCCTTTGTTTCAAAACGAAATGAAATGTGCAGAAAAGATTCGATTCCCAACTCTGCTATGCAACAGTTGTAAAAATATTCTTTTTTGCTTTTGTGTGGGAATGATATTTCTGAGCTAATAAAGTAAAATAGTAAGGTCAAGTGTTATTTGGAATTCTCCCCGGTACACAACATCAATTTGGCGCAGTCGTAGTAGGATTTTTCGTCACGAATCAGGAAGAAGTAGCTGAAAAAATCCACCGAAGATTGAAAGCGGTTCTTCTAACGACATTCGGCAAGTACCAACTTCTTGGACGAAAAACGAGCAACGGAAGTTCCAGATACTGGCAAACAGGTTAGTTCTCTGGTCAACTGGTCAAACACTTGATAAGAAAAATTACTTTTGTTCAAAAACTCAGTTTTTGTTGTGCTCAGTCAGTCCCTCACATTCAATTAAGCTTTTTCTCTGTGCTAAAATCAAGCCACAATGGCAACTCAAAATAATCCAACCACAACAACAAACCCTCCTAACTCTACGGATTACAAGATGTCTTTTCTATGTTCATTAATTCCACGATCATTTGATGGAAATAGAATAGAACTACACGAATTCATCAGTAATTGCGACAACGCTAATTCATTTGCAAGTGATCCTCAGAAATCTGCTCTCTTAGCTTTCATAATTTCAAGACTTACGGGTAGTGCTAAAGCTCAACTTTCAGGCAAAGAATATAACAATTGGGGAGAGTTGAAAGATATTTTGAACAAGTTGTACGCTGATAAGAAACATTACAGCCAACTGATGGAAGAATTGAATACGACAAGGCAAAATTTCAATGAATCAGTCGTTAGTTTTCATGCGAGACTAGATAAACTTGTAACGCGAATAATCAATGTAATGAATGGTCAAAATTATACTGAAAAAACAGGACGTATCGAAACAGTCCGAGAAAAATCGCTTTAAATCGATTCATTTACCACTCTCTTCCAGATATTTCTAGATTTTTACGCTCACAAGGTAGTGATGACTTTAGTGAAGTATTAAATGTCGCTCTAGAAGAAGAAAAAGCACTTCAAATGAATAATCGATTGATAAAACCTCTTACTTCAAAATTTTGCACACTTTGTAAGCGTGATAATCATTCAACTCGGGATTGTAGAAAGAAAAAAAACATCACCCCCACTCAGAATAATGTTCAATATGCAAGTCCAACTCATAACAATCCGCAGAATTCAACATTTTCTCAAAAGTTTTGCCGTTATTGCAAGAAAAACGGACATTTAATACAAGAATGTCGAAAACGAGCATTCAATAATAGGAATCGAGATCAAAATGTAAATAACTCCAATAAGATTGAATCAAATCAGATCCATTTAAACTCGAATCTGTCCCAGATCAGCGTCGTACCTGCGGACTCTTAAATCAAACCGACGTGAAAGGTACCGAGTCCAACTCTGAAACAAATCAAAATACAAACTCAATAATGAATCCCAACCATAACTCAGACTCGAATCAAGATCAAATCCGAAACCCAATAACAAACTTCGAATCCATTCCAGTTCCAGTAAAAAACCCTGTTAGTGTATTGGTAACAAATAGTAACAACTCGTATATAAAAATCAAATGTCAAAATATACAATTTGAATTTCTTATTGATACTGGTGCTAATGTGTCCTTGCTGAAAAGCGATAGGTTGAGGCGAATTAAATACTCCTTCAACCCCAACGAAAAATTGCAATTAAGTGGTCTTAACACAAATTCCCCTATTTCAACAGAAGGAACTGTCAAACTCGATTTTCAAGTAAACGAATACAATCTTCCCATAAAATTTCATATTATTAAACAAGATTCAAATATTCCATTTGATGGAATTATTGGAAATGATTTTCTTCTCCAGGAATCAGCTGAAATAAATTTAGCAAACCTCCAATTGAAAATAAAATCAGTACCTTCTCCAATTCGAATGCATGTTGAAATAAACGAAACATCTGAGAATGAACAGAATCCTTTGATTTTACCCCCTCGATCAGAAACCTTGATACAAATTGATATAATGAATGAAAATATCACTGAAGGTATTTGTCCAGAATTAAAACTTTATGATGGTGTATATCTAGCAAAATCCATCGTTAAGGTAGAAAATAAAAAAGCTTTCACAACTATCTTAAATACTTTAGATAAATCTATGGTAGTGTGCGATACTAAGATATACTTAGAACCATTTTATGAAACCGAATCTTTTATTTTTAACGTCACAGAATCGACAGAGTCCCATGATAGACTTAAAATATTACAGGAAAATTTGAGACTCGACCATCTCAACTCCGAAGAAAAAGAATCAGTATTAGAATTATGTAAAAAATATAATGACATATTTTATTTACCGAATGATACTCTTTCTTGTACAGATGCTATAGAATTTGAGATTAATACCTCTGATCCAACACCAATTTCTACAAAAATCTATCGTTTTCCTGAAATTCACAAAAAAGAACTAGATAAACAAATCGATAAAATGTTGAAACAAGGGATAATTCGTCCCTCAGTTTCACCTTATAACAGTCCACTTTGGATTGTTCCAAAAAAAAACGATGCCTCGAATGAGAAAAAATGGCGAATCGTAGTCGATTACCGCAAATTGAATAATGTAACTATTGGCGAATCATACCCATTACCAAATATTGAAGAAATATTGGATCAATTGGGTCATGCAAAATATTTCACAACACTCGACCTTGCATCGGGTTTCCACCAGGTGAAAATAAAAGAATCAGATATTCCCAAAACAGCTTTTTCGACACCCACAGGTCACTACGAATGGACGAGAATGCCATTCGGGATGAAAGCGGCTCCTCAGGTTTTTCAGAGGCTCCTCAATACTATCCTAACAGGACTCCAAGGTTTACAATGTTTTGTTTACCTTGACGACATCGTGATACATGCTAGTTCAATCCAAGAACACACTTTGAAATTGACCTCAGTATTCGATAGATTACGACAGAACACCCTCTTACTTCAGCCGGATAAATGCGAGTTTATGCGTCGTGAGGTAGCATATCTAGGTCACATTATCAATGGAACCGGAGTATCACCAAATCCCGATAAAGTAAGGGCGATATCTGACTATCCTACTCCTAAGAACCCTAAGAACATCAAACAGTTTTTGGGCCTTATAGGATATTACAGACGGTTCATTAAAGATTTTGCAAAACACGCAAAACCACTCACAATTCTTCTGAAAAAAGACATGCCATTCGTATGGAACACAGAACAGAAATTAGCGTTTGAATATTTTAAAACAATTCTAACGACTCATCCCATACTACAATTTCCAGATTTCTCTAAAGAATTCATATTAACCACAGATTCTTCAAATTTCGCTTTAGGGGCGATTCTCTCACAAGGCGAAGTGAATAAAGATCTCCCAATTGCATACGCGTCCAGGACTTTAAATCAAGCCGAAATAAATTATTCTACCACTGAAAAGGAACTTCTTGCCATTTTATGGGCTACCAATCATTTTCGACCTTATTTATATGGACGTAAGTTCACCATATATAGCGATCACAGACCCCTGACTTATCTATTCAATTGTAAAGATCCTAGTTCTCGTCTGATAAGATGGAGATTGAAATTAGATGAATATCAATATGAAATAAAATATAAACCAGGTAGAGTAAACTCAAACGTCGACGCACTTTCCCGAAACCCCGTATACCTCATTGAACCAACAGAATCAGAAACTTATGACGACTTCATAAAATTTCATTATACTAATACCAAACTCCCTAATATAAAAAGTATCAATGAAAATATTCTGAAATGTTCTCCAAATATGATTATTTTTTCCAAGGATCTTGATGAAAATAATGATAACTATGAAAACTTAACAGCTCTATTCGATTTCAGTGAATTACCAGAAGATATCACACTTCATGATTTCGTGAAATTAACAAACCCCAAGAATCAGATAACATATTTATTGATCGCAAAACTATATCATTTCGAAAAACTTACATATAAAGATATTTTTATCTCATTGAAAAATATTAGAAAACACCTATTAGAAAATAATATCTATAAAATATATATGAAAAACCCGACAGAAAATAACATAAATTTGAAACAAGATTTAATGAATGAAATGCTAGAATTTCTATTTTCAAAATTTGATATAGAAGTAATTTTTGTGAATAAACCAAAATTACAACCAGAAACCAAGTCTGAAATAAGAAAAATTTTCGACGAAAGTCATGTATCATCTGTATCAGGACATTCAGGCTATCTAAGAACATATAAACGAATAAAAGAAAATTACAAATGGCCAGGCATGAAAAAGGACATAAAAAAATTAGTGAAAACATGTCAATCCTGTCAAATGAATAAAACAAATCATAAACCAGGAAAAGCAGCTATGGAAATCACAACAACTTCGGAAAAACCTTTTCAAAGATTAGCTATCGATGTAGTGGGTCCTCTACCCATGACATTCAACGGTAATAAATTCATCATCACCATGCAAGATGATTTGACGAAATTCTCATTTGCAAAAGCCACCCCGAATCACGAAGCGGAAACTGTAGCGAATAGCTTACTCGAGTTTATAACAATTTTCGGAATCCCCGAAAGCATCCTTTCTGATCAAGGAAGTGACTTCACCTCCGACCTAATAAAAGAACTAAACAAACTATTCAAAATCAAACATATTATCTCAAGTCCCTATCATCCTCAGACAAACGGAGCATTGGAAAGAAGCCATTTAACTCTGAAAGAGTATTTAAAACACTATATTAATCGTACACAGTCCGATTGGGATGAATATGTATCTTTAGCAATGTTCACATATAATGGACATATTCACGCAAGTACAAAATTCACACCATATGAATTGATATTCGGTCATAAAGTTTCAGTACCTAATTCTTTGACAGCCAAACCCGAATTCCGATATACATACGATGATTATTTATCAAATCTAAAACTCAAATTTAATAAGTCTTACGAACTCGCAAGAGAAAATTTACAACAATCCAAAGAAAAGTCAAAGAAGTATTACGATCGTAATGTTCGTGAAACAAACTATAAACCGAACGATTTAGTTACCATACTCGACAAAAGTACCAAACCCGGTTTGAGTAAAAAATTATCCCCGAATTATAAAGGTCCTTATAAAATAATAAGAATAAATGATAACAAAACTGTAGATGTGCAGATAAAACCGAACAAAATAGCCACATACCATGAAAACTTATTGAAACCTTTCTTTTCAGATGAAGATGGACACGAAACCAACGAAAATAGTCCTAGTACTTCTTATTAGTTTCCTTCCTTTAACTTTTTCCAAAGAAAATAATTCCTATAAAATAGAAAATATTAATAATAAGGCAGGTATATTTTACCATAATTTAGGGTTAGCTTTGATTTCCAATGACAAATTTACTTTATTAACTTATATCAATATATCCTTTTACCAAAAAAAATTACACTTCATAGGAAATAGCTATGAAAAATCAGTAAATCTGTGTTCAAACTTTCACGATACAGACAAAATCTATGTTCACCTATTTCATTGTACCGAATCTCTCAAATTGTTGAAAACACAAATTTCAAAATTGAAAGATAAATTCGAATCAATTAGTCACTTGACTGGACACTCTTTCCAGAAAAAAGATAACCGAAGGAGACGAGGTCTCATAAACGGTGTCTCATACGCATTTAAATGGTTGTTTGGAATACCAGATGCAGACGATGCACAATTTTACACAGATGCTATCAATTCTGTTATAGAACAAAATCACGATACCGAAATGCTAATGAAACAACAAATTCACATAATGACAGAAGCGATTTCCAGTTATAATCGTTCAGCATTAACGCTGAAAAGTAACGAAGAAAAATTGAACAACAATATTAAAGCGTTCAATAACTTTTCGAAAAACACTGTCAACTCTCTTCACTTAATTTCTCAAACCCAATCAATAACCGATCACATTGATTTGCTTAATCAGATGATAACTGAATTGAATGAAGAATATGATGTAGTCATTCAATCTATTCTATTTTCAAAACAAAATATTTTACATCCATCAGTAATCACTCCGAAACATTTTAGCATTGAAATGCAAAAAGTACGATTACCATCCGGTGTAGAATTTCCATTACCGATTAATGATTACAATTTTGTTTACAAGTACTTTTCAATTTGTTCATTATCAGTAGTTTATAACAGCGAAATTTTAATTTTTGCCATTAAAATACCTTTAGTACATGAGCAAACTTACAATCTGTATAAATTAATACCATTACCAGCACAGTTCAATGGAAGCAATATTTATTCATATATTGACCCTACCTATCCCTACTTACTGTTGAGTACAACCAGAACTCATTATTCAAGGCTAAAAGATTTAACATCTTGTCAGGAATTACTTGAAAATGATTTCATTTGTAAAGATCCTATAACCTATTTGACCGTTGAACAACCAGTCTGCGAAGTTTCCATGAGAGTCCAACCAACAAAAGGAATCCCTTCTGATTGTCCTACCAGATCAATAAAATCTGATATGGAAATTTGGCATCCCCTCAGTCAAAATCAATGGCTTTTCGTAATGACGAAACGCACCACAGGTTCAATTACTTGTCAACCATCCAACGGACAGATCATTGATGTCGACCTGGAAGGCGCAGGGATATTTTCATTGAAACCAAATTGCAAGTGTTATACCTTCTCGACACTCCTAGTAGCCACTTCTAACCAATCTTCAAACTACACAAATTTCATCCCGGAAATTAACATAAACCAAGATCATTGCTGCATTGAAAAATTAGATTTCCTCAGGAGCGAGGAAATGGAACCATTGAAATTGAGTAATCTTAATTTGGACGAGTTACGCCATGCCCAACTCAAATTGAACCAATTTGATGAAATTCTTCAACAGAACCTCAACAAACCGTTCATCATCCAATATGCAAAGTGGTACAATATTTTATTTGGAGTTGTAACTACAATTGCAATTCTAGTATTTGCATACTGCTGCTGCTGTCGCTGCTGTGATTTTCGATGGCTACCTATCGTAGGAAGATTTTGCCCAAAACCAGTGAAATTGGCGGAGATTTGTATCAATAGCCATAATACAGTCTCCAATAGTCAAATATTTCCAACATCATTGCAGTTGTCGAATCTGAAGAGAAACGACACCCTCGAAGACATCTCAGCAACACCGTACCAAGACGAACCAGAGCCGAATCTGTTTCCAAGATCCCGCAACACCTTGACGAGTTCAAGAAAATCACTAAAAGTTTAAGTGAAGTGTTACGCATTTAGAGTTTCGATAAATTCATTAAAAAACTCTATCAAAACTCTTGTTCGCGGAGGTGTTATGTACCCTACTAAAGGACATTAGAATTACGAACATTCAGTATATATAAATAATTATTCTGCAATGTTATTTCAGAGGAAATCTTTTCGAGCGAATTAGAGTAGCATTCACGTATATGATAAATAGACATTCTTACGCCCACATACGTGTTTCTTAGTAGAAGTGCATTTTGCTGAAATGACATTAATAATCCTTTGTTTCAAAACGAAATGAAATGTGCAGAGGAGATTCGATTCCCAACTCTGCTATGCAACAGATGTAAAAATATTCTTTTTTGCTTTTGTGTGGGAATTATATTTCTGAGCTAATAAAGTAAAATGATAAGGTCAAGTGAAGTTATTTGGAATTCTCCCTGGTACACAACAGTAGAAGATGACCGTATGAACGCATTTTTCACAAAAAAGTACAAAACTATACCCTCGTTTTCTCAGAAATGAAAAAGAAATTTTCGACGGCGAATATACCTTGCAGGTTGGCAGAAATTCTTGCGGGTTGGGGTATACAGAGGTGACACATAACTGTATGAACGCATTTTTGACAAAAAACGTTCCACCCGCACTCTCGTTTTCTCGGAAATGAGTAAAGAACCTTTCTATTGCGAAGAAACCTTGCAGGTCGACAAAAATTCTTGCAGGTTGGGGTATGTGGGGGATGAAACTTGACCGTATGAACCCATTGTTGACAAAAAAAAACACCCCAAACCCTCGTTTTCACGGAAATGAGAAAAGAAACTTTCTGTGGCGAATAAACCTTGCAGGTCGGCAACAATTCTTGCAGGTTGTGATATACAGGGGTGAAACATGACCGTATGAACGCATTTTTGAAAAAAAAAAGTACCACTCTCCACCCTCGTTTTCTCGGAAAGGAGAAAAGAAATTTTCGACGGCGAATAAACCTTGCAGGTCGGCAAAAATTCTTGCAGGTTGGGGTATACTGAACAGGGATGGATAGAAGGTTCGACCACCAAAACAGCCAAGATCGGATCCCAAACAATTCATTCGCCTTTAGCTCAAATTTCATAGATTTGTTCGTGTTTTCACGTTCTAGAAATAATAATATGTAAATCAACTCCACGAACTCACAAATGATTCAATGAAATTACATTATAGAATGAATGTATAAGACTTTTGCTTACCTAGACCAGGCAGCAAAATCCAAAATAAATTTGATTTCATAAATACCCTTCAGGCTCTAGAATGGTGTCACGTACAAAATCAATAGAAAAAGAATGCTTTTCTCACCGAACTTTAGCTACTGTGTTTCCTTTGAGTATTTTTTCTAACGGAGTATTTTGCGTATCCGTTAAAAGATTCAAATTATTTCCGAAACTAAATGCTTGCGACCTCTACCTGGCGGAGGAAAAAACTATCCCAGTTAAAAGTTTAGATTTCTTTGAAATATCATTTCAATGAAGTTGTTTCGTGAATATGGACGCAGGTAGCGCCAAGTTGAAAATGGAAAGAAAATGTCCGATCAGGACAGCACGCCAAGTAAAAAGTAAACAAAACGAAATATAATTGAATGGAATCCCACATTTACAAATACTATAACCCTATATCTAATAGTTATGCCACAATACTAGGGTGAAACATGACCGTATAAATTCATTTTTGACAAAAAAGTACCACTCCCCATCCTCGTTTTCTCGGAGATGAGAAAAGAAACTTTCTATGGCGAATAAACCTTGCAGGTCGGCAGAAGTTCTTGCAGGTTGGGGTATACAGGGGTGAAACATGACCGTATAAACCCATATTCGACAAAAAATGGAATAACCCCCACCCTCGCTTTCTCGGAAATGAGAAAATGAACTTTCTGTGGCGAATAAACCTTGCAGGTCGGTGAAAATTCTTGCAGTTTGGGGTACACAGAGGTAAGACATGACTGTATAAACCCATATTCGACAAAAAAGGCAACAACCCCCCTCCTCGTTTTCTCGGAAATGAGGAAAGAAACTTTCTATGGCGAATAAACCTGGCAGATCGGCAAAAATTCTTGCAGATTGGGATATACGGAGGTGAAAAATGATCGTATAGACCAATGTTTGACAAAAAGGGAGCAACACCCACCCTCGTTTTCTCGGAAATGAGAAAAGGGGTCCATACATTGCATCATAATATACCATATCATAACGCTACATGGTAGAAATCGTAATGCGTCATAGTGATATAATATCAGAATCGTACTTTATAGAAATCGTATTTTATAGAAACGTATACTATCATTACGTACATTATCAGAACGTATTTCGTCATAACGTATTCGATAGAAACGTGAAAAAATCATATTCATAATATATCATAACGGGACACCATCAGAATCGTACAGGATAGAAATCGTACACCATAGAATTCGTAAAATATCATAGCAGATTCTATCAGAATCGTAATCTATCATAATTTGGATGCGCACGCATTCAAAATTTAATATATGGGCTGACGTTAGAATCTTAATAATTTTGGCAACGTGCAATGAAAATAGTCTAATTCGAAGGGGCTAAGCCGTCCTCGATTCATTTTGGAATCACTCAAGCGGTTATTTGCTTTCTCTGTTTCATTCACACCAGAAAGGAATACCGCGCCGCTGTCAAAAACTTGATACTTTTTTTTATGTCATATGTCATATTTTTTATGAACCAAATCTCTATAAAGATATAAAAAAGTATTGCTAAAATGCTAACAAATTTAAAATTAATAAAAAATATCGGTGGGACGTAATTCGGCAATACTTCGGTCGCTATAAGCACCTTTTTTTTGAATTTTTGTTTGTGGAACTTACGTAATTCGGTCTCCTCTACAAAAAATGTAAATGAAATAATCGGCGGTCTCTTAAATTTTCGAAGATACAGGGCCTTTTTGGTGTAAAACTTCACAATTTTCCACATCAAATTTCTGTTAGTTGAACACACAAAATTCCTCCTTCTTCTGATCGAACACTACACACTCTCTCATTTACTCGTTTTCAACATTTTCAAGCAGAAAAAAAAACATTATTTTTTCATTTGTGACTTTCTGGAACTTCAAGTGGCGTTTCCCAATAAGACTGATAACCAATCCTTCCAATAATCAACTTTATTGCCAAATATGTGCCAAACTGACTTACCATTATTAGACAACAAGTATAGCTGAGGCACCAGTCAATCTAATGATAACACTGATGCCCTTCAAACATGATTCAACCTCTGGAGGAAGCACCAAACTCTTACGAAGATTCAAAATAGATGAACACTTCAATCTAGCAGACCACTATTATAAACTTCATGCAGTCATTGTTCGCTGTGGTTCTGGCATTAAATCTGGCCATTATTACTCATGGGTCAAAAACGAAACGGACCGGTTTAAGTTTAACGATAGTTGTGTCACTAAATATTCTGGCGATATCTTGGATTTATTGAAGCCTCAGGAGACACCCTACATTTTATTCTATGAAAGAGAGGACATTGGCAGATCGAGATTTTCAGGTGATATGGTGCTGCTGGTTTTTCTGGGTTTTCTTGCATCTGAAAAAGAAAATGTGCCACTAGAATCAATCAAGTCGCCCCGGATCACCAATTAATTTCTGTTGTTGTTTCATAATTTGTATTACTTTTTTCCTCAATAAAAACACTTCCATAAAAAATGTACTCAAAGTGTCTGTACAAATGTTCAGTGGGTTTTTGACTGATATTTGCTTACTTATTATAATAAACGGCACATGAAGAAAGAAAAACTCAAGATTTCAATGCTTCATGACAGATTTATTGTTTCAAGAAGTATTGCATTGAACTTATTCACTAATAGGATGTTGCACCACCAATCATATGGAAAAATGGCTTTTGGCAGAATTATTTGAGTTGTAGATCTATAAAATAGCTCAATGACTTGACTTTTCTAAAATTCTGAGTCGCCAAAAAAAAACGGATTCAATGTGCTCTTCCACACTCTCTAGGTATAGTATTCCATGTTTTTTAATGGTTTCAAAAAATGTGTGCTGTTGAAATATAAGCACTTTTCTATATAGTATACCAGATATTCATATTATCAAATATCAGAGCCAGACAGATTGACATTTTCTATGGTGACTTTTTTTGTACTCAAAATATTTCAGACATTTTCACATTAAATGAACATACTTTTAGCTCACAGATCTCCTGGATTTCTGTGATTTAGATATTGGTATTCCAATTGAGATCCTTTTTTTCAGATGTTATTTTTTCTGGCAACATTTTTTTTTTGTTAATGGTCAAGTTGTGAAGTTACACTGGACTAGGCCTCTTTGTGAATATTTGTTTTTTTATCAATATAATATTTTCCAGAATGATTAACAGAATGTGATTTATCAAATTCTACACTCTGTAGTATCAAAAATATCTAACCCACAGGTATGTTGTGTATCTGAATGTTCATTCAAGTTCTTTAATGTATATGCCATTCCTACATAGACTTTTTTGAAACTGTTTCATAAACATTCTGTAATTATTGGGGTGAATAAAAATCCCATCTTATCAGAAACACTAATTTAGCTAAAAGACACATCCCAATCTGAGTAGCGTAGGGATCTTTTTGATTAAATAAATATTAGTCGAATGCGCCTTACCGAAGCAGGAACCTATGACCACCATATATATATGATGACCACCCAAAGTAGAGAGATAGACATTACATAAATATATTTCTACTAATGAATTATGTTGGTAATAGGTAACTACATTTCATTATAAATCTTGTACAATTATGCCTCAGTAAAAAATGAGACGACTGAAATAACTTAGTTGTACTGTTTGTGTAAAGACTTCAAACAAAAACTTCTCAGAACACCAAACAGATAACACAGGTCAACATTGTTTTTGTCACATAAACCTTGTGGTTTTTTGTTGGTGTCATAAATATATAATAATTTTTTCAATCACATCCAGTTTTTTGTGACAGCCATATATTCATTTCTGACCTTAATATACTTATATTTGTTTAAATGAAGTCATGTAGGCGGCTGTATACTGGAATTCAAAGTGGATAAGATATCCAAAGACTTGAAGGAATGTAAGTATTTAAACGAATATGACTAAACTACCACACTAGTTTTTAATTTGAACAATCTATCTAAAAAAAAGGCATCAAGTACTATATGATTTCCTGTTTCACGTAAAGAAAAAATCGTGGAAAAGTGCGCTGATATTTCTGAGCGTCTTGACAGTGTATTGAAGAAAACGGAGTCATCTTTGACTGTTACTGAGAATGAGTTGCACATATTCCCAATTGACATGGTATCTCTGCCTTAGAAAAGTTGGAGAAAGAGCTGGAGAATGAGTCCTGTAAACAAAATGTTTTTACCTGACCAGATGTATTGGATCTGCAATGCCATATAAAACAGCTTGTTACAAGTTGGCAGGTATCATTTTCACAAAACAACTTATTACTAAATACTCATGGACAGGTATGAGTAGGAGTCTAGAGAAAAACACATTCAACAGGATGACTAAGATTTTGGATATAATTTATAATGTAATATTCAAATCTGACTATTCCTTCACATACCCAGGAAGGAATAGTTTCTTTCGTGATTGTATACTAAAACACAGTTACACACACCTCAAGTTAAATCAAAAAGATAAGATAGAAAACGAAGAAAAATCACAAGGTATTAAAGAAAGTACCAATTCTATGGATGAAATTAACCAAGTAGCATATCATGGGGTTTTTACTGTGGAGAAGAATAAGGAGCTTGTAGGAGGATGACCTACATTGATGCGAGAATAATTTCTTGATTTTACTGATAGTAGTTTTTATTTGATTTCTTTGTCAACATTTAGTCAGGTGAATTTTTGTATTAGTGTATAGGTTTATAAGAATTAAATAAAATAGTTGTTACTGTGGAATATTTTTTTGCTAACATACATTTTCTGCTACAGTTCATATGAACTGTGATTAGAGAGGACTAGGTTTCAATAAAAAAATAAGCAAACAAAATAAAAACGTCTTTTTTATCTATAGAAATATATTCCTCAGGTGGGTAATGGGTAGATACACAACTTATTAATGTAATTTCAAAGTCAAGGCAAAAGTAACAAAAGAGCTACTCACAAGTCAACAATTTTTATTCATTGAATATATGGAAAGTATGAACAAGTGGTAATTGAAACTTCGTCTCCTCTGATTTTCGAACTTGTTTTATCACTACGATCACTTAGAAACATATTGTAAGCGTCTAAGTTGATTTCACCATCAGGAATGTCACAATCTAGACAACTTTCTATCAGGATGATTATATCATAGATATATAAGCTTCTGCTTTGAATAACTCCTCAAGTTTAGTTTTCAAACCTCCAATATTGTAACCATAAATCTAGAGTGGGGTGTACTCCTGTTTTCCGTTTTACCATTTTTGTTTACTTTTCTCGGTTGACCATTGTATTGGATTAGGTTCTCCATGTAGATTTTTGTTTTCAGTCCATCCTTCATCCTCTTGAAGTGTTCAATTTGCATCTTTGTCTGTCAGTGCTTATCCGGTAGGGTGCTGATTTGAGTTTATTCGAAAGTCTCAAAGCTTGTTTTTTTCTCTAAGCCATCAAATGTGACGTTTGTGGAACATATTTTGGCACTGGATCTATTGAAACCCATAATGTGATTCTTGCAATATTCTCGTCATTTACCTCGACTGAGAGTAAATTGAGAATCTCCTTGTTTTTGGATAGATCAAATTTATATGTATCTTCTGGATTAACTGATATGGATTCTTCTAAACTATACATCATTCAGTTATTTATCCTGCTATTGAGCTGTCCTATTTCTTGTAGGATAAACTGCTGTGTTCACTGTACCTTGTTTTTGTTGTTGCTTGTTCAGCTCTTCTTTGACCTCGTTTAACTAGCTTCGAATAATTACTATTTCATGTTGTAAGTCTTCATTGATTTTCAATTGTTGATCATGTGTCTATTCGTTATTATTTTCCATGTTTTCCAGTTTTTTTCATGATATTTTTTAGTCCTGTCAAAACATCTTCGGTGTAAATCTGGACGGTCGTTGGGATAGTTACATCCAACTCGCTCATTACTTTAACACTAGTTGCAATTTAATATTTTGCCACCTGCTTTTTTTCAATTCATCTTCATACAATTTGATATCTGATGAATGAAGCCCACATAAGCAATGTGAAACCATATTGTACAGATATTACATCTAATACCACAAGTTTTTTGCAGCGATTTAATGCACAACCCACACTTGTCAGCCCTTATATCTGGGTGGATCATCAATTTTTTGATCGATTTATGAATTTATCAGAAGCAGTCTTCACCGAACGAGAGAATTATATCTTCTTATTGAAAACAAGTCTTACGATGTTTCCATTGCCAGCATCTACAGTTGTCTTTTGATGACAATTGATGATTATTATCAAATATCACGATTTTCAATTATTTGCCAAGTATGCAATTTTCTGTTCTCGTAAATTCCAGTTGGTATGTTTCTCGATTAGGTTGTTTTTACTGAGTATACACTCCATTGTTAACTCTTTATATTCCAGATGTATAAAGGTGTTACTACATGTTTTTGTTGAAATACGGAGTCTTTCTCTATATTACTTGGACCTGAAAAAAAATACTAATAGAAACCAAACTAAAACTTGTAACAGGATACATATGGAATCTTAGGTCATCATAATAGTTCATATACCTGATTTTGCGCCTCTGGAGTGAAAGTAAATAATTGTTCATCAGGAGCAAAGAATCGTCAAGGTGATAATTCTGGCAATATCAGTTTTTCCTCGCACAGATTTATGTAGAGAAGTAGGTAATCACCAGCCATTCAATCTTTTTAACACTTGATTTAACATCTCTGTCTTATTTTAGTGCATAAACTTTTTCAACAATCGAATAGATTGAATAATAACAATGAATGAAACAGACACATAACAGTGCAGTGCCCGCTTGACTGGCAACAGTGTCATGTTAATATAGGAATCAGGGTAGGCAACATTTTTTTTGAATATTGAAGAATACAAAATATAAAAATTAGCTACAACAGGTGAAAAATAATGTTATTATTCAATTTTTCAAATATATTTAAGATCACAGATCTCTCCCGGATTCCTAAATGACAGCGGATATCCCATTACCATATATTTTTATTAAGATTGTAAGCAAGCCCATGTACTATTAGATTATGATAGAGTACGTTCTGATACTTTACGATTATGACGCAATACATTTTGATTTTTTACGATTATGATAAAATACGTTTCTGATTTTGTACCATTATGATCAGTTACGAATTCTATGAAGTACGGTTATGATATTTTGATGTTCTGATATTGTAGCGATATGATAAGGTACGATATGACGAAATACGTTCTGAATATGTCCATTATGATAAATTACGTTATGAAAGTGTAGCGTTCTGTTACTGTACGTTTCTATTTTGTACTATATGATAAATTACGATTTCTATTATGTAGCGTTATGATAGCGTAAATTTCTTCGTTTTATGATTTCTATTTTGTACATTATGACGAAATAGGTGACCCCTGAGAAAAGAAACTCTCTATGACGAATAAACCTTGCAGGTCGACAAAAATTCTTGCAGGTCGGGGTATACCTAGGTGAAACATGAACGTATATAAACCCGTTTTTGTCAAAAAAGTTCCACCCCACACCCTCGTTTTCTCGGAAAAGAGAAATGAAACTTTCTATGGCGAATGAACCTTACAGGTAGGCAAAATTTCTTGTAGGTTGGGGTATACAAAGGTTAAATCCGACTGTATGAACCCATTTTTGACACAATAAGTGTCATCCCCCACCCTCGTTTCCTCGTAAATGAGAAAATAAACTTTCTATGGCGAATAAACCTTCCAGGTCGACAAAAATTCTCGGAGGTTGGGGTACACAGAGGTGAAACATCAACGTATAAACCCATATTCGACGAAAAAGGGAACAACCCCCACCCTTGTTTTCTCGGAAATGAGGAAAGAAACTTTCTATGGCGTATACACCTTGCAGGTCGGCAAACACTCTTACAGATTGTGTACGGAGGTGAAACATGACCGTATAGACCCATGTTTGACAAAAAAGGGAACAATCCCCACCCTCGTTTTCTCGGAAATGAGATGACAAACTTTCTATGACGAATGAACCTTGCGGGTCGGCAAAAATTCTTACAGTTTAAGGTATACATGGGTGAAACATGAACGTATAAACACATTTTTGGCAAAAAAAAAAGTTCCACTCCGCACCCTCGTTTTCTCGGAAAAGAGAAATGAAACCTTCTATGGCTGATAAGGGTATATAAAGGTTAAACTCGTCCGTATGAACCCATGTTTGACAAAAAAAGTGCCACTCTCCACCCTCGTGTTTTCGGAAATAAGAAAAGAAACTTTATATGGCGAATAAACCTTGCAGGTCGGCAAAAACTCTTGCATGTTGGGGTATACAGAGGTGAATGACCGTATAAACGCATTTATGACGAAACATTCAACCCACAAAACTTGTTCCCTCCCAAATTACAACTGTATATTTTAATGGCGAATCAACCTGGCAGGGTGGGGTGTACAGAGGTGAAACCTGTGTTTTCTGTCAATGATATGAAGGAGGAGCCGCTGTAATCAAATGATCAAAAGAATGACATTTTCTGTGAAGTTCGATCGTATCTCTCTTCCCTGGGTGCCCGCCCACTGAAAGTTGCAATTTTGAACTGGCGTATAACCATAGAATAGCTATTACGGTGAGTATTATTCAAGCGGAAGGCCAGGGTTCGAATCCTTGCCGGGCCACCGTGCTGGGTAATCGCACGTTAAAAGGTAAGGCCTCGTTGATCCATTGCTCGCACAAGTTTCTACTTCTGAGGGTTGACGTTTGTCAGCTGGTTAACGGAACGAACAATTTTAGAACAATTTTTTTATTCCTAGTTCAAACAGAGTACAGAAGTACGACGCGAAACGTTGGCTAAACCCTCAGTAAAGGAACCAAAGAAATGTTCCATTGTTTTCACGTCAAACCTTGCTCATTTGTCAGTACAGAAAGGTTGTACTAATAGATTAATATTCGGGCGAACCACGTCATATATTCATGATTGAACTTCACAGGTAAATACGTTATGATTCTACTCGGAAAACAGAAAATTATCTTTTATGGACAGTATTAACAATAAGAATTTATAATTGGAAAATATGTCTATATTACTTGGTGCTTATCAACAATTCCATTGTCTGGAGATTCTGATCTGAGAGAATGGAACTCAATTGCCCCCTAAATATACCTAAGTTCTTATGACTGCGGTGCATATGTTCGCTTGTACAGAAAGTTATTAATTGAGACGCATGAAGAATGTTGGGATTTCATTTCGCTTCTTGCAAGAAAATTCTTGTCGCGATTTGTTTTCCTTCTGTCCTATACACTCGCTATACAGTGCTGAGTGAGGCACGAACACGAACGCGTTTGTTGTGCTTTTTGCAAGAATATTCCTGTCGAGGTTTGTTTTCCTTCTCAACCTATAAATTGACGTTGCCCAACAATTTCACGCATTTCGCTAGTTGTACACTCGGATATCAGAAACAGATTAGGCACAGTAAAAGGAGGAAAACTCGTGCTTTTGTTTGAATTGTATAACGAAAATGAATAGACTGAAAATATACAGTAATAAAATTTAGGTCTTACGTTTAGTTCAAGGATTTCTCGAAGAATTTGGAATTATCTTTTTTGTTGTTTTTGCTAAAAGCAGATACTACTTTTGATCTTCGAGAAAACTTTTATATTATGTTGTTAAAATTATTTCCAATCATGATTTTAATTTTAAAAATCAAGTGATTTTTTTCAATCACTTGATTTTAATTAACCCACCCTGGTTGAAAGGGAGATGTTAAGAAATAAAATTGAAATGAAGTTTAAAATGAATGTTTGTAGTGTAATGAAGCATTTGTTTTGGGGTTGCTTTTGGTAGACAACGTCAGCTGACCTTCTCGATTCAATTTCATTCTTTCAACAGTGTATATTGATATTTTTCTCTAATATGATTTGTGTTGTGAACTGGTTTATACCGATATTGTTTCAGCGCGTATGAGTGTGTTATTATTCATAAGTTCATTGTTGCTGCATGTTATGATTGAAATTATGCATCGCTGTTAAATTACCACTGTTGAAGAATGAATAGAGGAGATTTAGAATTGTTTTTTCACTTTATCATCCCGTGGAATTGGTAACCGTCACTTGTAGGACTTTGAATTTGAAAACAGCCCCTAAATGAAGAAAAACATATATTTGATATCTTGGTAGTCATTATTGTAAGTTGAAATATTTCTGAAAGCATTTCGCCGTAAATATTCACTTGTTTCGGATATTTCATCTGTCTAGCTGCCTACTACCTTCATTATGAAAACACATTCTTCATCTATTTTCCCGATGTACGTTACTGTACAAAACCATCGACACTGGCCAAACCAGTTTTTTTGAAATTCTTCAATGTTTATCGTCATTTGAAATAATTTGACGATTCATTCAGTATCCGGCATTCAGCATTTAGTTTCCGTTTCAGTGTCTTAGACTTATTAGTTTTCTACCTTTGTTTTTAAATAAAAAAAGTTACGAATTTGAAGTTAGAACCGTCCGTCCGTCAAATTGGAATGCGTTCTCACTCGTTCGGCCTTCTGCTGACATCTAGGATCGACTCAGAACCAGTCATTTTGTTTCAGTGAGAAAGTTCATTCAAATCTTATTTTTGGGTTCTTGCTTGTTCGGCCATCTGCTGTTAGCTAGACTTCATTTAGAACCAGTTAGTTTGTTCTATTGTGTTATCGCTAATTTGACCTTCTACTTATATCTAGACTCCAATGATTTTATTTTGTCTCATTTGTTTTGTTTTATTCGAAGTTCAATATTTCCATTAAAACAATCCGCCCGTAGCATCAAAATAGGACATATTCAAGTTGGGGTTTCACAGAAAATTCAATATCCATCCAGTTAAGTATCAACACACTGTTTGTTACTGAAATATTTTTAGGATGTCAAATTGGGTCTACAGGGGCACTCTGGCTGAAACCTCAACTGATTTGCACCACTTTGACGTACTACAGCTGAGATCTTCAACATTTTTTGAAAATTGAAAATCGTCTATGGTAAGCGATCGTTTGTGGTGTTTTTAAAGATTTGATGTGAATGTTAATCATTATTTTTGCTTCATAAACACTTCAGTAATATTTATAATAACATCCCGAATTGTCAAAACAACATTGCAATGCCATTTCAGCCAAGACTTTAACTGAATTCTACCACTCTGACATTGATAGAAACATTTGACCAGAAGGCAAATCCCAATTTCAGTGACAAACCCTTCGACCTGTCTGTCCTATGTGATTCAACCGAAAAATTCGTATACACCGCATTACGAATGATACACTTGCTAAAGTTATGATTGCTGTCATAACCCCGATAGATTAATGGGAATGGTTTGGACTTACATTGTCTATATCCAAAGTTGCTTATCATTCGGAGCGCCTTTGACCCTTTGAACTCGTTCTTAGGTAAGGATATGCTTAGTGCAATCCCTGTTGACCTCCATTCTAAACACTGAATGGTGATACATCAGTGTTGACAATTTTCAGTTCATTTTTCCTTATCAAAACAATATATTCATTCCCCTTGTTCAACCTTATCCACAGGCATTCATCATACATTTTGGAATGCTCCAAGGATATAATGTAGAGTGTGTTCAATCTTTTGGTGATTATCCGTTAAGCGGGCTCCATCGTGGAATTAAAAAATTTTTGGTGGAACCTACGTATTTCGGCCTCCTCGACAAAAAATTCTGATAAAGTTTCTGGGGCTCGCAACTAGTTTCGGAGATATGGCCCCTCAAAGACAGGAAAACAGGGTTGACATTTATGTTTGTTTATTCAGCCAATTCCGCTCGAAATTCATCCTTTTTTCTATCAGCACAATATACACATTCTTTACCACCTTCTTCATCACTTTCCAACAGAATTATAAGCATTTTTCCATTTTTCACTACAAAGCTCTAAAAGGTAAATCGTCATAGAAATTCGAGGTTAGCAAAACAGTAGAACGCGCGATGCACGTTTTTTATTTTTCAATCAATGATGCAAAGTACAAATGTTGATATTCTCTTCATTGGAGACTGGAATGCCAGGCTGAGTGTGAATGTGAAAGTACCCATATCTTGAATCAACCTCATCTTATACCTATTGTCGGGAACGGGGCTTGCTCCCGGTAATTATTCGTCGGGGAGTTTAGGGCTCAATGATTCATCTCGGTCTGTACTCTCTGTTCAACCCAAATCACCAAAACACCAGATTAACCAAGTAACATTTATTCATATAAAACACAATAGCAAATATAAGTCATCGGAAAAAATACACAAAAGAATAGTTAGGATTAAATAGTTCTTACATTGAGATAGGATGCATTCCGGGCTCTTCTTTCTTCAGGAGATCAGTCAGCAACTCGATCAGCGAACGTCACCACTCCTCCCCGTTATCAATTCTCCCGTTTATTTATAATGAATCTTCAAGTTCAAGCGAACGTGACGAATCATTACCATGATTGTTTTCCAAAACATGGACGGGCTCGCAGTGCGAGTTGATGGCCTGATGTTTTTCTGAACATTACTGAACTTGTCGCAAGGTTTTTATAACAAAATAATCCTCGCCCTGATTTCCCCAATGAAATGATAGCAAGAATAATTAATGATTTTTTCCAAATTTGGGCATTTCATGACACTATATAAATACAATAACTTTGTAAAGAAAACATAAAAATTCAACCTACCTACCTAGATTCGTATTCAACAAGAGCTTCACATTAACAATCTGCATGGCGAATGTGGATGATCAAAGAAAAAATCGTAAACATTCAAGCACAAATTGCTCGAAAAAGATAAAATAAATACAAAAATATCAGGATATGTTACGCTCCAAAAGCTCAAAACCCGTTCGTTTTTAGATCTTGAATTCCGTGCGCTCAGTGATCAGCTGATATCGGCTCAGTCTCTACTCGCTCTACTCGATCCATGAATGAACGAACTTAGCTACAGACAAGTTTCACCTGTGTAGGGGAGACCGGGGATGGTTGGCTACAGAGGTTGGTTGACACATGCCTTATATTTCATAAACTTGCCACTAGAGACTAGAGTACAACGTCGAACTACATGATTGTAGACTGACTTTGCCTCAGTTACTTGTGAGAAGGAGAAGGTGACGAGTGCAGTCGTGTTTTTTTTGACACGGTAAGTACAGCTTATCCAATACATCTTGGCACAGAACTAATAACGTATATGCCCAGCAATCTCTTTGAAGTTTACTAAGATAAAAAACACCTATTTTATGTTTTCACTGTGTTGAAATTCATTCCTAGAAGGTGTTTTTTCTTTCCTCATTGTCGACACTACCAGTATGCAACTGGAAAAGTATCTGAGTTTGTGCCAAGATGGAATGGATAAGCTATACTTGAGGGTTTTTTCATCGTCCGAGTAAATAATCGTTCTTCAGTTTGAATTGTTGTTATGTAAATATCAATGATTTTCTTAAAACTTTTGTATATGTGTTTGAATACCTAACTTATAAGCTGTCATTTCATACATTGGTTTTTATCAAATATAGCTGATATGACGAGTGGTATTGTTTGAAATATTTCAAAACTGAATGGGGATGGTTGGCTCAGAGATCTTGGGGTAGGTTGGCATACTGTGCCAACCAACCCCATAGGCGGTAAAAGTTATACAATGAGTTTTTTTTGGCAAAATGGTTAGAAATCCGGGAAGATGAAAGAGTTCAAGAGCGAGTCAACCTCATGATATCGTTTTGAGGGCAATAAAGGAGGTTAGGCAAGAGAAAAGAAGTATCAGAGCTACTGCTATGAAATATGACATTACATTCCGTTCTCTTGCAAGATATTGTGCTAAGATCTCAGATGATAACCTTTATGATGCCCATGAATTAGAGAAACTCATTGGCTACCAACCAAATAGAAAGGTATACTTTTGTCTGAAATTTTAACAGTTTTATAGTTTTGTTATATTTTCAGATATTTTCAACATCCGAAGAAGATGATCTGTGTAAATATCTGAAAAAGGGTGCAGACATGTATTTTGGACTCTCTCCGAAGGAAGGGATAAAAATTTGCATATCAATATGCTGTGTATTTGAAGAAAAAATACCCAATTCTTGGAAGGAACCTACAATGGCCGGTCCCGATTGGTTTTCCGCTTTTTTGAAAAGAAATTCCAGTTTGTCAATTCGCACTCCTGAAGCGACCAGTTTGGCTCGAGCCTCAGCATTCAATGTCCACAACGTCAATGCTTTCTTTGACGATCTAGGGAAAGTAATGGACCGTTATCACTTTGAAGCATGTGATATATGGAATATGGATGAAACGGGGATCACCACCGTTCAAAAGCCCGATCGTGTTGTTGCACGAAAAGGTTTTAAACAAATTGGAAGAATTACTTTAGCTGAGAGAGGATCTCTAGTGACTATGGCCATATCGGTTTCAGCAATAGGTAACTCTACTTCCTCGTTTTTTGTTTTCCCACGTGTCCGTTTTAAGGACCAGTTTTTAAATGATGCGCCTGCAGGAAGTGCCGGTTCAGCGAACCCTTCGGGTTGGATGCAAGAAGCACAATTTTTGGAGTTCGTTAAACATTTTGTTAGAAATGTCAGGTGTTCGAAAGAGCATCCAGTCTTGTTGTTATTAGACAACCATGACTCCGGTGTGTGTGTTCTTTCATTTCCTCCGCACTGCAGTCACAAAATACAGCTTCTCGATAGAAGTGTGTATGGGCCTTTCAAAAAATATGTAAATACAACCTGTGATGCCTGGATGAGGAACCATCCAAGTGCTACAATGTCAATTTATGATATCCCGAGTATTGTAAACACATCACTTCCTATGGCAGTCAGTCAGATGAATATCATCAATGGTTTTAAAGTGTCAGGAATATTTCCGTTCAATAATCGATTATGATTTGATGACTCAGAATTTCTACCTAGTGCTGTAACAGACCGACCAGAGCTGAAAGACCGCACTCCGGAGAAAGAAAGTGATGAACGAGCACCAATAAATGATGCCATAGAAATTGAACAAGAATTCATTCAAATACCAGCTGGTGTGAAGGTTGACACATCTCTAACGTCACCGCTGGAGATCCTTAGACCATTGCCCCAAGCTCCCCAAAGAAAAAATACAAAGAGGAATAATAGAAAGAGGAGATCAACAGCTATTTTAACTGATACTCCTATATAAAAAACGCCCTTGAAGAGGAGAAAGCTGCTGCCAAAAGAAAACGGGAATTGAGAGAAACCAAAACAAGTAAGAATGGAAAGAAACAAAAAAGTAAAAAAAAAAGTTGAACCAGAAGAAACGACAGATGAGGAGTCGGATAATGTTGATATAAGCGACGAAGAAGATGTGGACTGGGCTGAAATTAATCCTGATGATTTCAAGGAGATAGATAGGAATCCTAGTAAAGATGATTTTGTTTTGGTAAAATTACTGGACAAAGAAAATAACCGCTCAAAGGGAAAATATTCCATTGCTAAAATTGTTGCCGCAGGGGATAATGATAG
Organism: Zygogramma bicolorata; assembly: GCA_032362365.1. Taxonomy (NCBI): domain Eukaryota; kingdom Metazoa; phylum Arthropoda; class Insecta; order Coleoptera; family Chrysomelidae; genus Zygogramma; species Zygogramma bicolorata. The sequence goes on from JAVJAQ010000143.1 coordinate 896,612, forward strand.
AGAATATGAGGTAATTTTTTTGCTTAAAAGCGAAAAATGCTACTGGAGCTTCATATTTCCTCTTATAGAAGACAGATCTGTTGTTAATTTGGAAGACATTAAAATGATTTTACCCCCTCCTTCATTTTCTGGAGGAACCAAAAGACTCCAGTCGATGTACAGATTCGAGATAAACCTGTCTTTGTTGAATGTAGAATAATAAAATAATTTTCAAATTGTTTTTTCAATTTCTCAAACCTGTGCCTACCTTCCCCTTGGTCTGTGCCAACCAACCCCAGGAAACAGGTTGTGTAGGTCACTCAACATGTAACTCAATTTGTATCTGAAACTTTCACAACTTTAAAGATTAATTTTTTGTACTTGCCTGAAGCATAAAATGAGATATAAATTGATATGGAAAAAAACTCAACACTGTATTACGAAAAATGTCTAATAAAAAAAATATTATCTGAAAAGTGTGCCAACCATCCCCGGTCTCCCCTACTACCTGCAAGAACTTCTGCCGACCTCCAAAGTTTATTCGCCATAGAAAGTTTTTCTTCTCATTTCCGAGAAAACGAGGGCGGGGGTGGTACATTTTTGTCAAAAATGCGTTCATACAGTCATGTTTCACCTCTGTATTGTACCCCAACCTGCAAGAATTTTTAGCGACCTGCAAGGTCTATTCGCCATAGAATGTTTTCTTTCCTCATTTCCGAGAAAACGAATGTGGGGGTGTGGTACTTTTTTGTCACAAATGGATTTATACTGTCATGTTTCTCCTCTCTACACCCCAACCTGCAAGAATTTCTGCCGACCTGCTAGGTTCATTTGCCATATAGGAAGTTTTTTTTCTCATTTCCGAGAAAAAGGGTGAAGGGAGGAACTTTTTTGTCAAAAATGCGTTTATTTTTCTTTTCTCATTTCCGAGAAAACGAGAGTGCGGGTGGAACGTTTTTTGTCAAAAATGGGTTCATACTACGGTCAAGTTTCATATCTGTATACCCCAACCTGCAAGAATTTTTGCTGACCTGCAAGTTTTATTCGCCATAGAAAGTTCATTTTCTCATTTCCGAGAAAGCGAAAGTGGGGTGTTATTCCTTTTTTTGTCGAATATGGGTTTATACGGTCATGTTTCACCCCTGTATTTACCCCAACCTGCAAGAATTTTAGCTGACCTGCAAGTTTTATATGCCATAGGAAGTTTCTTTCCTCATTTTCGAGAAAACGAGGGTGGGGGTTGCTCCCTTTTTTGTCAAACATTGTTCCATATTTGGCAGGGTGATTCTTAATAAGTTAATGAAGGAAGTGCGAACTTCTGGTTCCATTCTGAAACAAAAACTTGAAAACATCACAAATTTTTGAAAATCAATATATTTTATTTTGTAAAAATAATTCGAGCCTCAAATTGTTTCATCACCTCCAACCTTTTATCTTTCGGTATACTAAATACTAAATCCCGTTTCAGTCAGTTTTCATCTGAAGGAGTCTTTCGCTTAAAGTTTATGCTTCTCTGAGCCTTATTGTCAGTCCCCCTCTCAATCTCAATTCTAACGAGGGTTTATATTTTATATGTACCATGTACCTAGGTATATGAGTTTTTTCTGTGGTGGCAGGAACATGCTATATAGGTAGTTTAACGTGATTATATTTATTTCAAGGTTCTTATCGACATTAATATTTTTTGGTCAGTAAAATTTCCACATTCAATATGAGTTCATTGAATACCTACCTAATACTCTAGTTTCTAATTGGAGTAGGTATACCTTGACCTCCAGAGATTCAATGTGACTTTCCAAACGCGGTAAAGCGAGATAAGGAATATCTCCTTATCACGTTTTACAACTCACGATTCAAAATCGTTCACCGGTCACCGCTAGTCGCTAATACCAGGTTGCTGTCGGTGGTAATCAGATTAATCAATTCAGAAGCACACTAGAGAGAGACTGTGTCAGAAGTATCAGATTAGCACTCGTCGGGAAGTTAGCAAGTCTACAGCTTAACCTATAAAGCAACAGGTTGCAATGTCAAAGTAAGTTATCAATTCACATATTCTTGGAAATCAATTCAATTTAAATAGTATCCAAGGGGCACAACTTTTTAAGTTTGTCTGAAAAATTGTATATGGTACTGTAGGTGATTTTGCATTGTCATCTTTAGTCACCACTTGATATTTTCTTGGTAGTGGGGAATGGTGTAATGCAATGCAACAATATGACCAATATTTTATACACCGAATATCATGTGGGTAATTCATAGTGAAGAAAAGTTGATAAGCTGAATGATGAATAAACTGTTTTTTTTAGGCAAGGAGATATTGGCCTCATTGGTTTGGCTGTGATGGGCCAGAACCTTATTCTTAATATGGCTGACCATGGTTTCACTGTGGTTGCTTTCAATAGATCTGTTGAGAAAGTCCACCATTTTATCGCAAATGAAGCAAAGGGAAAAAGTATCATCGGTGCAGAATCTATACTTGACTTGGTATCGAAACTCAAAAGCCCTCGACGTGTCATGTTACTTGTGAAAGCTGGAGAAGCTGTTGACAATTTCATTAACCAGTTGGTTCCCCATCTAGATGAAGGTGATATAATAATAGATGGTGGAAATTCTGAGTACCAAGATAGTGAAAGGAGAACAAAGTATTTAGCTGCAAAAGGAATTCGTTTTGTTGGAGCAGGTGTATCAGGTATAATTAGGATATAACTAGTTAAGCATAGCTACTACTCATGACAATTACATCATAAATCCCCTTTTGAGAGAACTCAATTACCTCAACGAGAGATTAATCATTTGCCTCTTGGAGATACTAACTTGTTTGGTAAAAGGCCTTCAAAACAAGTGATTTCATTTTGGTTCATTTTCACACTATAGGTTTGGTTCATAAAAAGAATTACCTTTTCTCTACTCCCAATATTCTAAACCATTCATTACCTATTCGTCAGGTGTTAGGTAATGGCTCATTTAGAATATATATTTATATTGAATTTGTGGATGCTTCTAGAACTTTTTTTCAAAAATGATGGGATATTATAATATTTAACTTGATGACTTTGATCTCATGACTACATTGAATTTTTTGTTTCAAATTCTTTGTGACATTCAATTGAAAATTGAAAATTATATTCTCAGAACATTTCTTATCCAACGGTTTGTGGATTGGTACTGTATCTAGTAATATCCATGAAGCAAGTAATTGTTATACCTATAACTTCTGTCATTCAGTATGTCGTCGATCATTGAAAATGAGTGATAACAAAGAAATTTGAGCAACACAACCAGAAATTACCACACAAGCATGGTGGGAGTAGAAAAAGTACAGTACGCTACTCGAGAATAAGGTCAGTATGTGCACTCGCGAATTATCGCACTCGGCTAACGCCTAGTGCTCAAAATCTTTTGCTCGTGCGTAATAGGCTACTCATCTCCCTAGTTACATAATATACTAATATTTACAACTGATCCATAATGTAAGTATTATACTTAAGGTTTATGCTGTATGATGAAGGATTAATAGTCACTGACTTATTCCCTCTTGTGGTCCTATCACAAAATACCATTGAAAAGATATACCCAAACTCCAAAGTGTCAGTGTCAAATCGTAGGTAGTTTTTGTGTATTTGTATTGAGATGAATGAAACCAAAGAATCATTTATGTGATAAATAAATTAGTAGTAAATAAAGTACATTATACTACTCTCAATAATGAATATTATTCTCTCGGAATATTAATCCCTCGCCACAGACGCGGAATAATAGCTATCATTATTGACTCGTGGTATAATCTACTATTATTTTATTACAAAGTACGCTGACAGTATTGACATAAAATCATAAGGCTCTATTTGAAAAACCTCTACCAACATTAAAGAAATATTATGAATAAATAAAGATTCCCAAACATTCACTTTTTTTAAAACTGAATCAAGTATTTAATTTGGAGGCGCGACAGAGTTGAGTAAATCCCTTTCAAGTTTTTATTATTCATTCAATAAGTCATTAGTGCACAATTAGTATTGTTCATACTGTATAGAGCACAAATAAAAATTAATATTAATTTAAGATCTGTTCCAGAAATTCAATAGTCCTTCTGCCTATCATAGTACGTGATTTTTTTTCTCAACTGATGATAAGTACAAAAAAATAGTAATATTTGTTGGGCCAATACTTGTGGTGACAACAAATATGCTTGGATGTCTCAATTGATTTTTTGCAGTTTGGATCTTGTTTATTACAGATAATTTCTTCAAATGGGTATCACATTGTTACAGAACATCTGGAATTGCCTTCTCTCTTCTATAGGTAGGACTCGGTTACACTAACCGGTGTGAATAATTCAGTAAACAATTGCAATCTTTGATTATTTGATTAATTTGGTGGACTCAGTTATAGTTCAACGACTTCCAGGGAGTGCTCTAAACAAATCTCTTTACACTTTTCCATCTGAAATTTCCACCACTCCGGGGGATCAAGGGTGGATATTTCAACCCTTTTTATTCAAAACTAATTTCATAAAATAATTCTTCTAGCACAACCAAATTTTCAAAATCTCTCAAACATTGTCTGATTGCTTTTTCGTAAATAAATCTCACTTCGCTAGGGGACGAGGGTTGTAAATTTGAACCGTTATATTTGAAAATGGAATTTCATTGAGAAATTATTCTTCTAGTACAACCAGATCCTCAAGAGTTACTCTCAGAGATGAGAGAAAGAGAAGTATGCTTCATTGTTCAAGAAACATTATCCCTTATTGACAAAGCTTGTTAAAGAATCTGGTATGTATAGCAGTTAAAAGGATGATAAAAAGAACAAAAAAACGTTAGAACACAATTACTTTGAACAAAATATTCACATGTCAGTTAGATATAGCAATATAAAATATGATTCAACGTATAGGCTTGACAATTTGTTGAAAAAATTGTAGGTATAATTCTTATAAAAAAGTGTAAAAACAAAAATGCACCCATTTTGAACATAAGTTCACATGTCATGGAAAATGAAATATAATATACTACAGTTTAAAATGAAATTCAACCTAGAGGTGTCAATAAAAACATTAAAAATGAATCTTAATCATAGCAAAGTTTCATTATAATATTTTTCAAGGTTGTAGTACACATCTGTTGGAAGGGCTTCTTTAACAAGATTCCTAAATTTTTTATATTATCCTTCCTGATTTCATAGGGTATATGGTTATACAGCTTTTTACTTTCATAAATTACAAAATACTCTGTCTGACTTGTTTTTGGAATAGGAAGGTGTATTTTATTTTCTGTTACTTGCCGAGTCATTTAATTTGTATTTTCCGGAGTTCCAACCCTATTTTGTTTTTTTGTAAATCAGGCAAACACTTTCCAAAATGAAAATACAAGTAACAGTTAGATTTTTTTTCTCACAAATAATCAACTTACTTTAGTATCTGAACGCTCGCTTTTGCAAAACAAACACTGAATGAAAAATTTGTTGATTACAAACCCCCAAAAAGCAACACCATATCTCAAGTGAGACTCAATCAGAGAATGATATACCGTTTTTGTTGTGGATGGATTCAGTTTGATACTAATCGAAGTGCATAACATCCTGATGCCAATTTTTTTCAAAGCTGAAATATGTTGATCGAATTTTAATTTGTTGTCCATGAAAATTCCTAGGAATTTGGCCTCATTTTCATTCTCAAGAATATGTCCATTCAAGTATAAATTGTCGATATTAGGGCTGAAAGTAAGTAGGTTATTTTTTTTTGTTGTATCGAAGCACAATTAGTTTGTTTCACACCATATTTTCACAACTTCTAAATTACTAGCAATTGTTCCTTTCATATGTGAAGAGTTTTTTTTTTCAGCCCAAAGGAGCATGGCATCCCCCACAAGTATCGTAAAAACTCCCTGAATTAAGAGAGGTCATTTAAATATATGAGAAAAAGAACTGATTCTGGTGGAACGCCTCATAAAATATACTTAGTGTGTGATAGTTTTACCCTCCTCTAAACCCATAGCAGTCCAGCTTTTGCAAAAGAAGTTCATGATTTACACAATCAAAAGCTTTGGAGAAGTCGCAGAATACTGCAGCTACGACCTCTCCATTGTTGAGATGGATGTAGACATGCCCAAGAAAGGAAAAGATTGCATCATTTGTGCCTTTCGCCTTCTGAATGCCAAATTGACAGTTGGTTAATATGTTATAATTATAAAGAAAAGCTAATACTCTTTTTTTTTCACCACCTTTTCTATGATTTTTGAGAGTGTTGAGAGCATGGAGATTGATCTAAAGTTATTTGGATCTCCTGAATCAACTCCTTTGAATATAGTATCGACAAGACCTGTTTTTGAACTCAGAGGGAATTTTCCAAGGGCCAAGGATTCATTTGTAGCCATTACCAGTGTATTCAAATCGGAATCAGGAAGGTTATTTAAAATTTCCACTGAAATTTATCTCCAATAAGTTTGTATCGATATAAAAGTTGTTAGGCATATTTACATTATTTAGATAATCCATTGGGTTTGAAGTAGGTGTCAGTGATGAAGTTGGTTTTGTATCAATTGTGCAGTAAAAGTTGAAGATCTCTATCGACGTTTTCAGGAATCGAATTTGATTTACCTCTTAGGCCCGGATTCACCATCGACTAATCTGTATTATCTTGCTATTCTGAACGCATAAATGCGTATAAATATTCCAGTTAACAAGATAGTCCAGATTAAAGTCGTTGGTGAAACCGGGCCTACATGCATTCAAATATTCCACTTAGCAAGATAATCCAGTTTGTAAGGATGCTTTTGAGATATATGTTTCCTTCAATTTTACATTTTTCCTTTTCCACTAGGTTAAAATCTAGGCTAGTTGTTTCGAGGTGCTGTATTTGTTCTATACTAGTTTCGAATGGTCTTGCTTCAAACTGACAATCATATGCAAGTCAAATTTGACCACTTATACTTTTTCCTGTAAGATGGTTTTTTGAATCAGATTATTAATATTATTACGATTTTTCCTTGGGTTCGTTTATCAAAACTCCAAACAACACTAAACTACTTTTATCAACTCTATCACAATACAATACAATCACTCAAACTATTCAACGCTCTGTACTAAAACTTTCTGAACTAGAAATTCTCTATTTCGACTTCTGCACTTAGCAATACCAAAGCTCTCTCTGTAAAACTAGAAACTCTGATAACTATCTGAATAACTATATCCCGTAGCGATGAATCGTTTCCGTATATATATTTGATCACACCTATGGAGAATCTTCCAGTCAAATCTCGATGATCGAATATTCCACGCGTAGTGAGATTTCGCAGGTTAAAGATCTTCCTTCTACCCCTCACATTAATTTGCGTTTAAAAACGAACGGCCTGCGCTAGGAGATTTCGTAACAATATAATTTTGTTGTTCGGAGAAGATTCCTTTTTATTCATCAAGTTTCCTAATGTAATTTTGTTCAGCACCAGCAACTTCATCTTCGAAGTCCATTGATGTTCTCTGTAGTTTCTTGATAAATCCATCACTTTCTCAATTTTCTTTCTTTAGTTCCGCTATTTCTTCCAATAGTTCTTTGGCCAGGTCATCTCGTCTCTGTAATTTCTAACTGATTTCATTTAATGTTTTGAGCATCATCTTCACTTTTTTTTGTTGCACATTCTATGGAGTAGATTATTTTGTGCCCGTCTATTATTGGCTTATATTTCGAGAACTACGAAATAAATATTCCGATCCCCCTATTTTTTTTATCGGCAGGCCTTTTTTGCACTTTTTCGTTTTTATATCCCGAGGAAAACCAGATATTGAGTTGCATTAATTATAATTGATTTTCACGATTTACATTTCAGAGTTTTGCAGTGAAAAATGGAAAAATGCTTATAATTCTGTTAGAAATTGATGAAGAAGGATATATAGAATGTGTATATTGTGCTGATAGAAAGGAGAAATTTCGGGCGGAATTGGCTGAGAAACAAACAGTCGTAAAACCCCGATTTCCTTCCTGTCTTTGAGGGGCCGTAACTCCAAAACTAGTTGAGAGCCCCAAAAATTTAATCTGAATTTTATGTCCAGGAGGCCAATTTTTTTTATTTTTGAGGCGGTGCCCGATTAACGGAATTTTGCCAAAATTTGCAATGGCAGTGATGAGATAACAATTTTTTGTGTGAACAAGTTGTATCAGATAAGATACCAAGGGCACAGTGATAATGTTTTCATTAGAGGTCGATAAGCTCATTACTTGTCCCAGATAATTAAACGAGATATGGCCAAGGTACTCACAATGATTTATCGTTCATTTTGAATACAGATGAGTGTTGCGGTGTGTATCATTTGCATTAGAAGGGAATACCTATTTCTCAAATAGTATGTGGAAGGGCGATTATATCCAATAAGGAGATAGTACGAGAACATCCTGACTACTGTATAGGAATGCACTGGACATATTTGAGGATTGCAGAAATGGAAATTTCGTCCAACTATCAGTGTACGCAATCAGGGCTATTCACTAAGTGAAGTGGTTATCGCAGTTGCTAACGTCGTAGCAACTCTGATAATAACTTGCCATAATGACGGTGGTAAGCTGTTTTTCCCTAACAAGATATCTAAAGCAGTTGCCTGTGAACCACTACTCACAGCAACTGGTCATTATAGTAGCAACTTAACTTGAAAAGTGAATACCAATTTCGCGCTTAGCAACTGACCTTGAACATAACGACAATTTTTAGTCGCTATCCATAACAACTCTGCTTAGTGAATAGTCCTGATTATTGTATGTTATCAGGAGTGGCAATACATATAATTGAAATAAAGTTTTACAATTATTATACCGAGCTGATTGTGATATTGAATTGTTCTATATTGATCATTGTATATCTTTTATAGTCTAAACGCAGTATACGTACGCTCTGGCTGAATTCGATAGTCATTTGCAGGCACAATTCATATCCCCTGGGGAGTAATGGTTAGTCTATGTACAAGCTAAGTACTTGAAAAATAGAGTTTGATACAGACCATAAAGAGAAATAGTATTTTTCGACACATTTAAATTAGTGCTGAAGTTATCTATTATAAGGCTCAATATCGCAGAATGTTTGTAAAAGTTGTATATTGAAATGCTGATTGCGAGCTGCTGTTGAATAATTGAAACAATTTGATGCAAGAATAAAGTGCCCCTCTATATGAGACACGGGGTTAGGTAGAATCCATAGCATTAACAGTGCAGTAATTAGGGGAACCGACTTAAATTTTTCAAAGTAATGTGGAAGTGAAAATGAAAATACATTTGTATCATATAGATGCAAATTGCAGTTTTTTATATTCAGAAAAATACCACCCCAGAAAATCCATAACAGACATGACTTGATTACAAAGGAGTTCCATTTGCTTTGCACAACTCAATGTTTCATCAAGGAAGATACCTACCTAAACACTTTATATAACTAGATAATGATATTTGATGATCCATAGTGATACTATGAAATTTATCTAACATCGATTGGTACGAAAACAACGAATATTTATAATGAAAAGATGCAGTCTTAATTCAAATATGTTCTTATTTGAGGTCACATAGTTCTTTAGTGATTTTAAAATGAGAAAATCTTCCTACTCGCCCCCCTATAGCTACTACTACGTTGAGCAATATTTAAGGAAAGTTTCCGCAGACTTCTCAAACAGATATATTTTTCATTATGATGGGAGTTGTATATTCTGTAATGAATTGTGAAAATACCCTATTTCTAAATTCAAGACAGTTTAAAATATGCGATAAATCTAAATTTTTATTAAATTCTCCTGGTTTTCACCACTTTGTAGAGTCTAGTGATACTAGGGTATTCGGTACTCCCCGACCAACGTTCACTACAAACCGCTAGAACGTCAGGTTTCTGTCAGGTGTCCTTTGAGTTCCGTGGTAAATTTATCGCACAAAGTTGAATTTATTTCATCTCTATGCGACATCGGATAGCAGAACAACATTTCAATCAGATGATTCCCACTAAAAATAATGCACCCATCAGAACATCGTTAGTATTGGGCATTGCATTTGACAGAATGCATTTTCTTCATCCGACATCGGAAATAGTTCTTTCGGATGAATTGTTCCAGCCGAATGAAAATTCAAATTTAGACCAATCAGAAAGCTGTCGGATCGTCGTAAGATCGGATTTCGGATCTGTCTGACGGCTAGTTGCACCGCTTTTCTTGAAGTGTGCTTCATCTGAGCCAGGCTTTGTTGCTATGGATTTGCCAATCAGCTTCCTTGTTCCTTAACGATTGAGCCAAGCTTAGTTGGATCTCTGCTGAGTTGAAGCGGTGCAACTGGCCCTGAATCCAGCCCAAGTCGGTACAATCTGAAAAAATAAGAATTATTATTTGAATTTATACAAGTGTAGAAGGGCAGATTTTCAGTCTACCCCGAAAAGTTGTTGCGTCTATCGAAATAGATGTTTTCACGGATCTTCGATATGCAAGATGAATTTTTCTGGGTTTTTCATCCGTTAGGTATCTTCTGATTTGTTCGACGTTTCGAATTCCATTTTGAATTCATTCTCAAGAACTGTGGGACGAATATCTGTCCATACCGTCCTGGTCAATCACTCCCGTTACGAAGTAACTGAGCAAGAGTAAGCAAAGACTTCAATTGTCTGTTCTCCATGGAAACTGGTATTAATAATGATTCTCCTCAGTTATTATCCGTTGGTTGGCGTTTCGGAAACTAAATCCGCTTCCGTTCTCAAAACTGATACGCAAATTCCTGTACAAATCCTAATATCTCTTGTAGGCAATCTTGGTAATTTTGAGAGTAATTTCTGATAATTTGGTTGTGCTAGAAGAATTATTTCTTGATGAAATTCCATTTTTATATATATGGGTTCAAATTCACACCCCTGGTCCCCAAGCGAAATGAGATTTATCCAGGAAAAAGTAAACAGAACATGTTTGAGAATAATTTCTGAGAATTTGGATGTGCTAGAAAAATTATTTCCTAATGAAATTCCATTTTTAATTATGGTGCTTGAAATTCACACCTCTGGTCCCCTACCAAAGTGAGATTAATTCACGAAAAAGTAAACATAACATGTTCGAGAGCAATTTATGAGAATTTGGTTGTGTTAGAAGAATTATTTCTTGATGAAATTTCATTTTTAAATATAAGGGTGGAAATCTACACCTCTGGTCCCCTAATGAAGTGAGATTTATTCATGAGAAAGGAAACAGAACATGTTTGAGAGTAATTTGAGAATTTGGTTGTGCTCGAAGAATCATTTCCTGATGGAATTCCATTTTTTCATATAAGGAGTGAAATTTACAACCCTAGTCCCCTAGCGAAGTTGAGTTTCATTCACGAAAAAGTAAACACAACATGTTCGAGAGTAATTTATGAGAATTTGGTTGTGTTAGAAAAATTATTTCTTGATAAAATTTCATTTTTAAATATAAGGGTGGAAATATACACCCCTGCTCCCCTAGTGAAGTGAGATTTATTCACGAGAAATAAAACAACATGTTTGGGAGTAATTTATGACAATTCGGTTGTGCTAGAAAAAATATTTCATGATGCAATTCCGTTTTTGAATATAAGGGTTGAAGTGGGATTAATGGAAAAGTGAAGTTTGTTTAGAAGCACTCCCTGAAAATTGGGTTGTGCTGGAAATTTTATTTCAATATGTTGTATACTTGAATGATAGGGGTGGTCCGGCTCCTTTTCCTCAAATATTTTTTCATTCATATATGATATCAAATCGTTGAGGCATGTATGTCAAGCGAACTATAACAAGAGTCCACCAAATTGATCCAATGATCAAAGAATGCAATTGTTAAGTGAAATTTTTACATATCATCATAAAGATGTGAATTGATTCTCTTCTGGTGCGCCACTGGTCAGCGCTTTCGACCCTTTCCGGAGGAACTGGCCGCTAGAAATGGCCGCCAAATTCACACCAGTGTTTCACTTACACTATAGCAAGCTAACTGTGAGCCCTGCTTGCCAAATTTTGTATATAAATGCAGGACGGTGTAAAGTAATTTTTTTCATTGATAGCTCTACTACTATATTTTCCATCTCGCTCACCATTGGTCTTAATCAAATAATACATATAAATGAGTTCATAAATGTTTGCAGGGGGAGAGGAAGGTGCTCGTTTTGGTCCCAGTTTAATGCCAGGTGGCAACAAAGAAGCCTGGCCCTACATTAAAGAAATCTTCCAGGGAATATCTGCCAAAGCTGATGGTCAACCTTGTTGTGATTGGGTTGGAAATGATGGTGCTGGCCACTTCGTGAAGATGGTGCATAATGGTATTGAATATGGGGATATGCAGTTGATAGGTGAAGTTTACCATCTGATGTCAGCTATTGGTATTGACCAAGAAGAAATGGCAAAAACATTCAGTGAATGGAATAAAGGAGAATTGGATAGCTTTCTAATCGAGATAACAAGAGATATTTTGATGTACAAGGATACTGACGGTAGGTGAAACTTTTGATTATCTAACCTAACTCACAGAATGCCTAGATAACAGAATATGAGATTCTCTGGTTTTTGTTCAACGTTTCTTTGTCTCAATTAACCCTAGTGAACCTATCTAGTATGGTTTGAGTGATATAGACATTAAGGAATGTTTGGTTGTATGACCTTCAGTTGTCTAATATTTAGATCACAAATTCTCATGGGCATGCTTGAAGACTGGCTTTATATCAAATATTCTAAATGAAAAATTTGTTCTGGCCAGCCTCAACTCACGTACACTAAGTTGACGGACCAAGACCTAATCCTGCGCTTACACCTGTCGGGTGTAATCCAATGCCCTTCGTGGTATTAGCCAGGGAAGTAGATGTTTTCTGATAGTTGATAGTCCGTCAACCTACAGTTTAGGTGAGTTGAGGCTCGCCTGAACAAGTTTTTCATTTAGAATATTTGATTTTAAGCCAGTCTTCAAGCATACCCATGAAAATTTGTGATTTTCGTTTCCTTACACTGGGATTTGGGCGATGCGGATATGCTCTCGGTTAGTACCTAATCTACGGGTAGATGGCGCAACGACGGCTATTCTGTTTGTTGTTTGTATAAGCCTAGCTCTAGGGAAGATACTCTGTTCAAATATGATTTTTGATTATGGGAAGTTGTTGTATTAGCCAAGGAAGTAATTTATTCTGATAGGCTTTAGTCTGTCAACCTACAGTGTAGGTGAGTTGAGACTGGCCTGGACAAATTGCTCATTTAGAATATATAATATTTAGTCTCTCGATACCTGTCCAAAAAGCAAAGCTATAAATTTCAACGGGAAAATGGCAATAAACAGTTGACCAAAAATAAATTAACAGTAGATCAAAACTTTATATCAATAATGTGGCTAAATACGCCTCAAGAAAACTTGATAGAGAGCAATGGCCTTATCTAATTTTGTTTTTAATTCAAAAGTATATAATATAAAAGTAAATTCTCTCCTAAGTTTCCCACAATTTTCCGGTTTGTATGCCAATTAACAGCTAAGCAAGAGCAATTGAAAATATGAGATCGCCCACGCAACGTCCACGTCACACCAGGCGAAGAGCTTCGAGCGGTGCCAACCGGGCCTGTAGTTGGAGATTATTGACCGGCGTCATCGTTGTATTTTGTTCCATTTTCTGGTTTGAAAACATCACGTTTTACGTATTTTTGTAGCCTTTTGTTTTTGAAATAATTTAAAAGTTTAGGACCATCATGTGTTCATTAGAAGACGGCTTTAGTAGAGCTGATTCGGGTAATTCAACTGAAGTCGATATTCTCTTGGTGATGGAATATTTTAATGACAGTCTGGAATACATAAGCGCTGAAATGAGAGGTATAAAAATGGGAAGGTAGGTAAGGTATAATACAGTACGTTGTTTTGCCTAAAATATTTTAATATTCATGTATTCTCCTAGAGTATCTATGTAAACAACTATCAGCTGTTGTTCTTTGCCTCTTGTACTTTAGAATAGCTGTGCACGGTACGGCGCTAAAAGTTTCCATCGCTTTAAGTTTTTTATGTTTAGTTATACAGATTTTCCCATTCTTAAACTTGTCAATTATCAACATTGAATTTTTTTTATATATCAACAGAAGTCATGTCTAAACTCGAACTTTCACTGTAGTACTTAGTAGTACTTTTTTTTCAATACTATCTGTATATTATACTTCTTTAGAACGATTTCTTTTTCGGTGGTATATAATATTATAGTCTGTGTAACTTTTGATCTTCGGAAAATCTATTTATCAACTTGAATTCCAATATCAAAGGTCTTTTCCTGTGTACCTACTTGCTTCATCAGACGCTTTGATTTTCAGCGATATCTTCGTTACAAGTATTTAACAAAATTTGTTTTTCCTTTCTTTGGACAAACGGTCAAGCTTTAGGTGTATGAGCCCTATCAATCTGACATTCAAATATATGCGGAATCACGCCTGGTTCCAATATAATTTTTCGCACTTTCATAGTTTTGATATACATGTAATATTCTAAGACTTTTTCAACCTGAAATTTAAAGTAGTTCTTAGAGTGAAATATATTTTTTTTTGTCAATTATTATCATTCATACTTAGATTAAATTGATCTTTGCAACAAAAATGAGTCCCCTTGGCAGATACAAAGTAGGTCCCATACATAGCGCGCTGCCATAAGTTTCGTGATTTCAAGTTTCTTTTTGTCTGGTGCAGTTACCAAAGAATTCTTGCATTTAGGATCGATGCATTATCATTATTCATATTCACGCAGATTTTTAGTTGACACAATGCATGAACAACACACAACTTGATTTCTACAGCTCTAACACACGTATTCCGCTTTTTCGCCAGCACCCAGCACTCCCTTGTCGCCGAGTCAACTGATGTAACATCACGCAAAAGTTTAATTAACAGGATTAAACTTGTAGTATCTCCTACTTACGTCACCTGTTGGAATAGGAATCTCAAATAAAACACTTCACACTCTTAACACACTTTCACCCTGCCACAGTCTGATATCGTCTCCTTTAATTGATAATATATGTATCAAATTCATGGATTATACTCATTGCTGCAAATATATTTGCTGGAAATTCTACTCTAGACTCATCGGGAGAGGATCCCCCGAATATCACGCCTTTCGACAGTCATATGCCTGAAATAATTTCTCACCAACAAAATAGAAATATTTTAACGGACCTGAAGACGAATAATGCTTGCGGATCTGATGGAATCCCAGCAATTGTTTTGAAAACATGTGCCCCCGAATTGACACCAGTACTTTGCGAATCATTCAACCTTTCATATAACTTGTCCAGGAGGACAGCAAGAGTTCAGCTAGTTCCTAAAAAAGGAAAGAAAACTTTACCTTGTAATTATAGACCAACTGCATTGCTCTCCATCATTTCCAAAGTCATGGAAAAAGCAATCAATATAAAATTTATTCAATATCTAGAGAAATCAGGAATAATTAATGATCGACAATTCGGATTTCGCCATCAAAGATCAATCAGTGACTTATTTGCTTATGTTTCAAATATTTAGCAGCATTCAATCGAAAAATTCGGAGAAACGATAGCTGTTGCACTCGATATCCAAAGCTTTTGATCGAGTTTGGCATCGGGGTCTCCTTTCTAAACTGCCTTCTTATGGTTTGCCTCCTTGGTTGTGTGCTTTGTTGAAGAGTTTCTTGTCTGATAGGTTTCTATATGTGGTTGTTGATGGATGAAAGTCGAAATCGGTCTTAACATGCGGGTGTGAGACTTAATCACCGACTAACTTTCTAGTTTTATCTCATTCCATTGTGTTGAATCATACATTTTCAAAATAAATCCCAATGATAATTGAGACGGACATCTAACGATTTTCACATGCTAAAAGAAAATATGTTGATATTTTTCAGCGGCTCTAAACTTTCGATCCACCTGCTTCTTTTTGATTGATGGATGACAGTTCTGTATATTTGTCACTTTGAAGTTTGCGAAATGGAGAATGAAAATCAATTCTCGGGTTTCTTACATCCGTAAGCAAAAAAAATGGTATTGAATCTTTTGACTTATTTCGAAAATGAAAAACGAAATGAAGGTTCATCTAATGATAATATTCAGGAAACAGTAGCAAGAGCACTGGGAGTAAGTTCGAGATCTGTTCAGAAAATTGTGTACGAGAAAAATAATAATATAATCCCCAAGATTTTCAAAAAATGTAAGAAGAAAAAAACAAAGACTGAAGATCTCAGAGACAGCATAAAAATGGAAGAACGTAATGTAATTTATGATTTATATAAATTGAAAACAAACGTGACGCTTCCAGTTTTGAAGGATGCTCTGAAGGAGCGAGGTGTTTTAGAGATTGGACTCACTGCATTGTCAAAATTAATTACAAATTTGGGTTTTCGCCTCAAAAAAGATTGTAACCGAAGGTGTTTATGCGAAATGCCTCGAATTGTAAGTCAACGTGTTCAGTTTTTGAAAAAATTCACAGAAAATTACAATTCAAAATTGAGAAGAGTTGTGTTTTTAGATGAAACGTGGATATTTTCGAATGGAAGTGGGTCAAAATCATGGCAGGATGAGTCCGTAAAGAGCGTTAAGAGAAAAAGAGGATGCGGACCGGGAAAACGGTATATTACATGCCGGTTCGTCAGAAGGCTTCGTTCCACAAGCAAGTTTGATATTTTCTTCACAGTCAAAAAGTTTAGATTATCATGATAACATGAATTGTGACATGTTTGAAAAGTGGCTCAAAGAACGGTTGATACCAAATTTAGAAGAACCGTCTTTAATTATTTTGGAGAATGCATCATTCAAGAATATTAAATAAACAGTCTAATTCTTCTTCGCGAAAAAGTTAAATTTATGATTAATCAGGGAAAGTCGTATTTCGTGTAAATAAATTTATTTAAAAATCGCAGAGCGCTTTCGGCTATTAAGCCATCTTCAGTGCTATACCTGCAAGTAAGTAATAGTCGAAAATTGGATTAAAGGTTAGAATTGAATTACTTGTCTTCTAATTCAATTCTAACCTTTAATCCAATTTTCGACTATTACTTGCAGGTATAGCACTGAAGATGGCTTAATAGCCGAAAGCGCTCTGCGATTTTGAAATAAATGTATTTACACGAAATACGACTTTCCCTGATTCATCGGACACGTGTATGCAGCACCAACAAATCTCACCAAAATTTATGATTGGCTAGAATCACATGAGCAAAATGTGTTGCAAAATATAGTGAAATCGGAACTTCTTTCGATTGCAAAATCCATGAAAAAAGATTAATTTATACCGTGGATGAGATATTACGTGAGCATGGCCATGAGGTATTACGGCTACCACCCATACCATTGCCAGTTCAATGCAATAGAACTAATATGGGCTGGGGCTAAATCATACTATGAGAAGCATGTGGGTGGCGGCCTTAAATCCGATGAAGTGGAGATGGTTTGGAAGGATGCACTGGACCACATTACGGAGGAATATTGGAAGAAATCGGTTGAACATACCGAAAAATTGATATGGGATTGGTGGCATCGAGAACACCTACTTGATATCGAAGTGGCACCTGTAATCATAGTTCCATTTGAAAACGATTCCGAAAGTGATGATCTAATTAGTGACAATGGGTGTTTCTGAGTTTCTCTTGTTAACATGAATTCTATTTTTATTGTTTTCTCTTGATTATATATACAACTATTCCCATCCACAGAGTTTTTTATGCCTCCTCTACAATACTCTCGAAGTTCTTTGGCGAAGTACTCTAGAAACTTTGACTTAAGTCCGCAGTACGACACTACCCACTCGTGCAACTTCGTGAGGAACTCATTCTTTCTGTGTTGCCAGGCCCTGCGAATGCTTGTAATTGCACACCTGTAATCTGTCATTGGGGTCCCAAATTATCGTCTCTGCTTGCAGAGTTTCTAAGAACAACGTAATTCACCCCTATAATCACTGAATATTGCTCATAATCGTGTTACGCCCTATTCAAAAATCACGCACACATGACGTCTCAAGAACTATCGGAGTCGGCCGAGCAGTGTAGAGAGGTACTTCCTAATCGCAATTCGAGCAACTTCGAGCCCTTTGACGAAAAACTGACAACAAAAAGAAGTCGTTCGGGGTGAGGTCAAATTTGACGAGGTAAACCGAATTGCCTCTCCACACCATCATATTCGTCTAACATCGGTCAACTTCGCGAATAGTGTAGAGGTACGGATAATAGAGTATACGGTCGCTGCATGCCACGTCATTGTAGTTTGCATGTTATTGAGTAACCAATCAGAAAACATGATGACAGCCGTGCATGTCGTTGAGTAACCAATCAGAAAACATGTAACATCCGATGTACTTTGTTAAACTTTACCCCGGCTCACATCTTGTTTTCTGATTGGTTACTCACTGACATGAAAACTACAATGACGTGGCATGGGACGACCGTATACTCTATCATCCGTAGTGTAAAGGAGGTAAGAAAGGTGCTGAGGCAGTTCAAAAAGTATCGCTGCGAGTAACTGCTTTCACAACTGAACTGTTCATTCCAGTTACATTGCACAAACGATTTCCGTGCTGAATGAATGACATCGTGAAAGTATAGCTTAATAAATAATTAAAAACATTTTGGTAACCACTAGGTTTTTCAATTTGATTCATATGCTCTCTGACCTTTGAATCCGCACGATAAGACCGATTCCGACTATATCAACTGATTCTCCCAATAAATGCAGGTGTTCCACAGGGTTCAGTTCTGGCGCCCACTTTATTTCTGCTTCATATCAATGATTTGCTCGAGAAAACATTTTAAGTACATAGTTTCGCGGACAGTACTCTTCATACTAGTTTCTCTTCCAGAGTCCCCATATTAGCTCGAGAAAAAAAATCAAAGAACGTCATTAAAATTAACGATGACTTGGTTAAAATAATAGAATGGAGTAACATGAACTTGGTGGAATTCAATGTTATGAAAACCCAGGCATGTCTCTTCTCAAAGAAAGTCTATCTATCATCATCTAGTGTTCAGATGTCAGGAGTAACTATCCCTACAAAGTCAAGTATCTCGATGCTGGAAATCACTATCAGTAATCATCTCTCTTGAGAAAATCATGTTAGATCGATCGCTCAAGGTGCTTTCTAGAAACTCAGATTTCTATTTCGTGCAGCTTCTAAAGATCTACAAGGCTCCTATACGACCTATCTTGGAATATAGTTCTCATGTATGGGGTTCGGCACCAAAACATTAATTGCAGCTTCCCGACTCTATTCAGAGAAAAGCAATCCGTCTTGTTGGTGATTCTTCGCTCACAGACTCGCTCACTTCATTGAAACATCGTTGAAGGGTCCGAGACTTGTCTCTCTTCTATAGATATTTTCACGATCGGTGCTCTTCTGAATTGTTATCAATCGCTCCTCCCTTGGCAATATCTACACGAATGACTCGACGAGTACAGAATTCCCACCCCTTTGTTGTGAACTTGGAGACCTGTCGAACCTCTCTTGCTCAGGGATCTTTTTTCAATAGAACAGCTGAGCTTTGGAACTCCTTGCCGAAAGAGGTTTTTCCCGAGTCAAACTTCAAAAATTCGAAGTGAATGTTAATTCGTATCTCCTGTCCCTTGATTCACGTGGTGTTCGTCGAACATTACAGGGCTTCCCTTTCGTGTGAATCTGCATATAAAAAAAATAAATAAATTTCATTTCATTTCCATTTCATCTTTATTTCGAATCAACAGATTGTTTCCTTATTTCCGAGTGTGACATATTACGTGACATACACTGCGCTAGCCTACTATTTTCGAATTGTTCTAAGGTCTTTTCAACATCCAATACAATAAGTTCCTCTTGGATCTGAATTGATTCATGAGCACTGTATTAATTTGTTTCTCAAATTTTATTATATATAATAACACGTGTTGAATTAGGAACCTTAGAAGTGAATTTTGTATGTCTTAAATCCTGTACACTATAGCTCTTCAAAGTTTTCTACAGTTACACACCTTATCGCCAATTATGTAGTGTCTCATACTTACTTCACTTGCCCCTTTCGAATAGAAATCTTTAACACTTTTCACTCTCCACAGTCTGATATCTACTCCTTCACTCATAGCTCTGTGTCGTCTCCATGACTCAGTGAATATGCATTCCTACTCTTTACGCAATTCAATAACACTACCTAACTGAAATGGAAGGTGAAACAAAAAATATAAGAGAAATGTTGATGTATCTCTCTCCTATTTTCATGATCCTCTGTCAGTCCTTTCACCAAAGGAAGGAAAAGAATTGGTTGTTCTTCTATATAGTTCTTCGATTTAGATCCACCAATTTCTATCACACGTAAAAAAGTAAGACCTCGTTAATCCTCATCCCGTAAAAATTTCGACTTTCTGAGAGTTGTCGTTCTTAGGGGGACGTTAGCAGGAAAAAACAATTTTTTATGTGTATCGTACATGTGGGTCTGTTCAATTAAAAATGATTATGTTAAAACTCGAAATTGTTGATGAGGTTTGAACAGAAGGTTAAAATTCACAAAAAAGATCTGTAAACCGTCATCGCTTTGGATACAAGTTCTGTTTTTATGGTTTTCAGGAAAATTCTTGCTGCCGAAAATTCGTGACACTGCTGGCCAAAAAGGTACTGGTAAATGGACTGCTATTGCAGCCCTCAACTATGGTATACCAGTCACTCTAATAGGTGAAGCAGTATTCAGTCGTTGCCTCTCAGCCCTCAAAAGTGAACGTCAAATTGCCAGCAAAAAACTTCCTGGACCAACAACAAACTTTGAAGGCAATACATCGAAGTTCCTGGATGATCTCAAGCAGGCACTGTATGCTGCTAAAATCGTGTCTTATGCTCAGGTAGGTTGTTTTTGTATTTGAAAATATTATCTTAGTTGAGCTCAATTCAACCTTTTCATGGAAATCCACATTCAATGAATTGACCGTTTGTGGTTTTGGCAAAACCAATATTTATGCAGTTTCAACTATATATTCATTGGTATATTTTTTTAACAGTGTTCAGTCTCTTCAAAATATAAATAACCCTAGACATTAGAACTTTTTTTCACCGTACACCATGACAGCGCAGCAATTCATGTCACCATTAAAATGTATAGGGCTCCAACCGATGAAACAACTTTATGCCAGTTTCCACAGATAAAATGTTACTGATTTATCAGCCACTCAGTCCACCACATCTACCTATTTTTTTATGTTATAAATGATCATATTTCAGTCACTTTTATTGTCGAAATGCTATTTATTTCAGTAACAAATCCTAACATAGCTTGTAACTGAGATATGATTGGAGTGTCAAATGCATTTATTTTATATTATTAATTTTGAATTATTTTCCAAGTTTTAAGCAGGCAAATGAAAAGATTCAGCTCGAAGTAGGTTGTCAAATCCAACACTTGGTAGAACTATTGATGAATTGGTCATCCCAGTGTCGAATATCATAATTAGAATTCATTGAAGAAATTCTCAAAATAGGTTGAAAAAGGAAGCAGAATAGTTTCGGAAATGTCGCCAAGGGAAAGTATAAACTGTTTTGATACACTTTATATTCAACCTTTAAATTTTAAATTCATAAAGAATATGATGTAACTGACGGAATAGTTAGTCAATTTTCCTTTCTTAAAATATTTCAGTTATATTTGGGGTAAATATACCAATTCGCCCTAAAGCAGATATTATATGAATGCAAGATTTTGTATTTACAGGGGGGAAAGAAACTGAAAATTTGGATTTCGTAACATATCCATTTCAAAAAATATTCAATCAAGACATTCACAAAATATGACAATATTGACATTTGTTGAGAGCTTGATTGGTAAAGATACATTTTTGTCAAAAGAAAAATGTCTTGTCCATTATATATTTTTTCTAATGTGAATGAAATAGTATACAAACCTAGGTGAAAGTAACATTTCTCCATGAAGAACTTATTTACTTTGAGAGAAAAATGATGCGATATTTGCATTGGTGTAATACTAATAATATTTTTCATTGTCATACAACTCACAAGGATATTGACAATCTCAAAAAAACATGGTAATAAGAATATCACGGCCAAAATACAGTGTGTTATATGCTTTTTTTTACTCCCAATATTTTAAACAATTCATTACCTATTTGACAGCAGCTGTTGGGTAATAGCTCATCTAGAATACACGTGTGTTCTGAATTAATGGAAATAATTGTTGAAAATGATGAGTTATGTAACATTTAACCTGATAAATTTGATCTCATGACTACATTCAATTATCTAAAAACCAAATCCAGCTAATTTTTGCTCCTAAATCTTTGAGAAATTGGATTAAAATCATATATTTAGGAAATTTATTGTTCAACACTGTGTGGATTGGTACTGAATCTAGTTATATCCATGAATCGACAAGCAATTGTTTTACCCACTTGCTGTCAGTCGGTGTCTGGTCGAAATGAATGATAACGAAAAAATTTGTGCTGCAACACCAGAAATTACCGCACAAGCATGGTATGAGTAGCAAAAGTACAGTACGCAACCTCGATGATAAGGCAAATCACGTACACTCGCGAATTATCACACTCGTCTAGCGCCTTGTGCGCACAAAATCGAAAAGTCCAAGAAACCAGAATTCCATTTCCAGTAAAACGAAAATCCAACAAAAATGTATTGGGAATGAAAAATCGGCGCTGATTTCATAATCTTTTTCTATACCTCCCGAGATAAGTAATAATGAATTATTCCTTTAGCTAAGCTAGATATACAACACATTTGTAATTGTAGATAATTACATAGATATACTTGAACGTTGCCTATTAATAATTTCCAAACAGTGAATCCTAATGAATGGGGTATGGATATTATTATTCCAACAAGATGGAGCACCACCGCATTACTCCAGAGAAGTGAGAAACTATTTGGATAAAGTACTTTCCATGGTCGTTGGATTGGCCATTGAGGTCCTATGGAATGACCAGCCCGCTTGCCAGATTTGACACCTTCAGACATTTTTTATGGGGCTAATTGAAGCAAAAAGTGTATGAAACTGAACCCGCTTCGATAATAAATATACGGTAGAGAATAATGAATATTTGTAGAAATATCGACGTAGCTGTGTTCGAAAATGTTCGACGTGAGATATCGAATAGGCTGTTCCTATATCAAGACGTTTAAGGCAACTATTTCGAGCATCTTCTGAACTGAACTCAGCTTATTGTCTCAAAGTATAAGTTTCAATTTTTTGTTTGAGTGGACCCGTTCA
This sequence comes from Zygogramma bicolorata, assembly GCA_032362365.1. Taxonomy (NCBI): domain Eukaryota; kingdom Metazoa; phylum Arthropoda; class Insecta; order Coleoptera; family Chrysomelidae; genus Zygogramma; species Zygogramma bicolorata. Next base: position 919,763 of record JAVJAQ010000143.1, read on the forward strand.
AAAAATAAAAGGGGGGGGGGGCATTGGAGGAAAGCAATGTATATAGACATAAACTCGAATCAATTTGTAGTTATATGCAGGTGGTCTGGATCCAAGGGTGGGAGAAAAAAATTAGATGGAACTCCTATTATCGCGCACTTTCGATTGAAAATATCATCCAAACCAAACAGTCTGGTTTCCCAATCATTTCCATACTCTTCTAAATCACCGAGATATTATTGCATGTTGTCCATTTTTCATGAGATGAGTAATTACGAGAATGATATCTGTATGGTAGAATATAAACTCATCAGGTTACTGTAGCCTAAGTTTGGGTACAAGTGAAAGAACAACTGGGTAAAACATTGAATTATGTGGGACGTGAAGCACTTACGTTTGCCTTTAGTGATGAGCTGTGATATTTTATAGAAGCTTTAAGATATTTCATTTACCAATTCAACCACAGTCGGTATTGCACTATTCCTCTATAGACAATGCGTTAAGTTTTTTGAGTTATCAATAATTATGTTTCACGTCCTACGGGTACCTAGTTCAAAAAGTTCATTTTGATCTAGACAACCAAGATGTTTCAGCACAGTTGGAATTTTTTCAGCAGGATCCTCAGACATCCACAACTCCTGAGACCTTTCCCCTTTTAGTCATTACTATTTTACTGAACCAATTAACCTTGAGGAAGTAGAGTTCCCAATATTTTCAAGACTTTTTATAACTGTGTTGCATCCCAAAAGCTTTGCAACTCTTCCAAAAACTAGATCTGCTGCAAGATATGAATGTTGCCACGCACTGGAAAGTCTTATTTTAATATACATCGCAAGTTTTTCGGGCTTGAGGGCCGTGTCCTGGAATTTTGAGTTTCAGAGCTTTCGGCTGCATTTTGCGGCAGCCATCTTCAGCGCTGTGGTCTTAATTGAACTCCTTCCTGTGAGCCTACTTTAACTATATGACATTAGTCATAGAAGACTCACAGGAAGGAGTTCAACTAATACCACGTCGCTGAAGATGGCTGCCGCAGATGCAGCCGGAACTCAAAATTCCAGGACACGGCCCTCAAGCCCGAAAAACTTGCGATGTATAAACACCGGCCGTGAAAGCCTACATTCTCTCTTATTTTAATAGTTTCTACAGCAAAATTATGAAGCCACAAATAAGCAAGGCGATAGGAAACATATTTGTGGACTGAATTTCCCTTGAAGTCAGCTTATCCAATCCAACTTGGCACGGTAATTGGTTCCAAATCCGGTTGCCTACCAAACTTTTTCACTTCAAATAACAGAAACTGTAGTTCATTGTCAGGTTGCCTCTAGCTCAAATATGAAAAATATTTTCAAAATGCATTTCTTTAAGCCTGTCCGATTATAAAGGTTGTTGTCTTTTATATTGATCTGGAGAAGAGAAAGCGAGAAAATCATTCTGTACAATCATTGATTTTTTTGAAATGTTGAAAACATGAAAAGTAAGGATTTTAGCTGTGGTTTTGGGTTTTGAAATTCAAACATAGACTAACTTGGAGGAGTAACTTTGTGAATGGAACTGATATCATGGAAAGACACGCGAACAAATATAATAAATCACGAACATTCTATGTCATCATCTTAGAACACCACTATTTGTTATAGACTCTGTTATATTACTCTTTGTATTAAGTAATTTCAGTTACGCATTTTTCTTTTCGATGTTTCCATTTCAAATCAGTTTTCTATTGGTATAGGGATTTATGCTTTTACGTGAGGCTGCAAAAGTACATAATTGGGATCTGGACTATGGAGCGATAGCCCTTATGTGGAGAGGAGGTTGTATAATCAGATCAGTTTTTTTGGGAGAAATTAAAAAAGCATTCGATAAGGATTCTTCACTGAAGTCTTTACTACTTGACCCTTTCTTTTTGAAAGCCATAACAAAAGCACAATCCGGTTGGAGAAACGTAGTATCAACAGCTGTTAAGTTGGGTGAGTTAATTCAACGAAACGTTTTTTAACAAACCTCAGTTATTAGCATTTCGATATTTGAAACCATTGCATTCGCGAATCCAATCCCAGCCAACTTTTTCGACCCGCCACAAGCACTGTTTGTCCATTGTGGTACAAAAATGGGAACTCTGGCGCAGATTGTGTTTACTTAGAGGGCAAAAAGCCATATAGTGACCACAAATCGAGGCCAATACAGCTGAGTACAATAACTTCAAATATCGAAATTCTGATTTATTCGGGGTTGTAGCCTTCTCTTCAATTAA